>WNWU01013618.1:1497357-1721027 GCA_012654045.1 Ptyas mucosa
ACAGCAAAAAAGAACAAAAATCTAAAAAGAATCTTTAAAAGGAGCCTAGAAGGAGGGTTAAGAGCAATGACTGGAGATAGGGGAACATGACAAATTAAATCTGTTGTAATACTAAGCACTCTATAATGATAAACTAGGTGCTCATTAAAACTGGTTTGTGGCGGACTTCCGGTCGAGCCAGCGGCATCGCCAGACGCTTCTTTTGAAGCGCCAGCCCCAGATTCCGTAGAACCGCAAGAACAGCGAAAATCGGCTGTCTTGCGGTTTGGAATCCTTCCCCCCAGGAAGAAGGGGGGAAGGAGAGCAGACGGGTGGGGTAGAGCTCCCTGAGGGCACCAGATTTACCTAATAATCTGGTGCTCGAAGATGAGAGCTCCCCGTGAAGCCTGTCAAAAGCTCCGGACCTGGGATGCCTCTGACTGGGAAGTCTTTCCCTGTCAGAACTAGATGCCGCGGCCACCCCATCAAACAACTTTAAACAAATACCTTTGAATCAAGTTGGCAGAGCACAAGTTGCACGAAGGAAACAGCAAGTATTTTTTTTTCTCTTTTTCTAACTCCAGGGACTTACTTTCTTAAAAGATTTCTCTTAAGTGGAAAGTGAAAGCAAGATGGCGTTTGAGTTTCAACAGGGCGTGAAGAAGTGAAAGTTAAAAATAATTATTGATAAGCCCCTGTTTGAAACGTAAAACTCCTTTTTGAAAAGTGGATGGAATAAGAAAGGATGTAATAATAATAACTCAAGCAGCAATATAAATTAAAAAGTCTTTTTTTTCTTTTTTCTTCTTGAAATTCTTTTTTTTCTTTTCTTTTCTTTTTCCCCGTCCTTCTGGAGGGGAAGGAAGAAGGGGGGCAGGATGGCTGGGCTTCTCGAAAACAAAGAAAGGAAAGGAGGGTTATTTAACTCTCAATGGTCTGAATTTGAGGAAGCTTTGAGTTCAATTACCTCTGCTTTATTGAAAAGAATTGATACTATATTTCAAGCTTCTCAAGCTGGAAACAATGAAATACATGGAAATACTGAGTCACAATCAAGCAGTGGGGGATTGAGTCAAGAGCTGGGAAAGGAAAAAAAACAACAAAAGACCATAGCAGATTTTACAGAAGAGAGAAAATTGAAGGTTGAGCAGGAGCAAGAAGCTCTGCAAGCTGATGACTTGTTTTCAGAAGAACCCATATTTCTGCAAAAAGTTTATAATATCCAATCCCAAAAACCGCAAATCCCTGCTGGAGTTAAAAAAGGCAGAGGGATCAAAGTTAAGAAGAAAGTTCGTAAAAAGGAAAAGAAGAAAGCCTGGAGAAATGGAAAATAACCCTGCTTGACGAGATGATGGTCCTTAAAAAGCATTGTTTAAATGTTTAAAGACTTTGAACTTTTGGGGGGGAAGAAAAAAAAAAATACTACACAGCAATTCAATGCCAGTTAACCAAGTGATGGACGATGAGGAGGCAATTTATAGTTGTATTGGAATATTTTGAGAAGAATAAACAGATCACAGCAATGCTGGTGTGTTGGGTTGTGAAATATGCCCTGACTTGAAGGAATTGGAACATTTTATTAAGGACTGTGATAAATCTGGATTTAATTGTAAACGTAGAAGTCTCATTGAATATACTAAATCGGAGCTTTCTGTTTGATGGTAATAAATATAAGGCAAAAGGACTATGGATCTAGAGCAATTGCAGTTGATCTGGTGGTTTCCTTAATACGCTTGATGGATCTACTAATCTAGTTTTGACTGGATTTGATGGATATTACTACAATTATAATTATAAAGTCACTCGGGGTTTTTTTTTTTATAAAGAAGCAAATTACTATTTAGGTGGGTAGACGCAAATGATGAAGATATTCTATATGCTGTTGGAAGATGTGAAGACAAGAAGATTAGCAACTGGTTTAATCTAGTATGAAGAATTAAAATGTTTGATATAGTTATTAAATGATGTTTTATCTGTATTGATAAATTTATAAGAGGTTTGATTGTTATACTCCTTTTTTGACTAAAAACTTTATTATTATTGTTTTAAGTGTTTTAACTATAAATGGACCTTGATGGTTTAAAAATGGAGGACGGAAGATTTTATATAGTATTCTATTTTAAATTTGGGGGGGGGGTTTGTTTTTTTTTTTTGACTGAGGGTTTTTTATTTTTCTTTGTTGTTGGGTTTTCTTTTTCTGTTTTAAATGAAAGAAGTTACAAAATATTTTGTTAGATTGTGTAGACTTAATAACTTGCTAAGTATTAATTAGTTATACTGAGTAATGATAGTTGTGATTACGTAATATTTAATTGTTTTATTAACTGCTGTAACTATAAATGGAGACATGGAGATTGATTTTGTCGAATTAGATGGAATGAGAAGAAAAGAAGACTTGCTTTCCTTTAATTTACTTGTTTAATGATTAGGATTATGATAAGTGTGAAATGGAGTTTAACTTAGAGAATTTGAGCTGTATTTTATCATGTACTTGTATTTGCTCTGGGAAGTCCGGGGGGTGGTGGGGGAGGGGGGAGAAAATGTATGTAAAAATTTTATTTAAAAACTTTTTCAATTAAAAAAAAAACTGGTTTGTGGCACAGATCATTTTCTGACAAATTTCAAATACAACTACACAGAACCTGACAACATTTTACGTTATGTCAGTTTTAGTATCTGGGAGCAGCAGGGAGGTGTAGAATCTGTGTATTAATGCAATAATGGTGAGATGAGGCTAGTATGACTATTTCTGTAATATGTTCTATACTACATATTTTATAGTTTCCATGTGTCCAAAGTCACAGGGACATTGATTTTTTAGGTAGGGGATCTTTTTGTATTGACCTTCAAGGAAATTGTGGGAAGGGTGTGACCCTTCAGTGATCAAGTACTTCAAGATTGGTTAAGGAGAGGCAGAGAACCTATAAGGTTCCCTGTCAATAAAGTTTGCAGTCCTGGCTAGATTTAGTTAGCAATCTGTGTTAGCTGTTTAATGAGAGCTTTGGCTTGATATGCTGAATAGAAGACCTGGAGAGAAGCCCAAGAATGAGATCTTAGTTTTTACTACCTTTTTCCATGTGGACTGAAAACCGTCCCTCATAGTTAGTGGGGCAAGGCCAAAGGGCCATAAGGATGGTGTACGGACTGCCTCTCCTTCCAACTTAAGAAAATAAAAACTCTTGAAACGTAGTATTTCAAAAGGAACCTTTTATTAAGCAGAAGTGACAGCAACCAATTCAAAGCAACGTCTGAATACCCAGGCTATTTTCTGTAAGAGTTGTGGGGTTTTCCCCTGACGTCTTTTTGCTGCTGCACAGATGGGGCAAAAGAAGCTGGCTCCCCCCCTGCTATTGACCCATCTAGCTGGCAGAAAGCAATGGGGTTTTTCAGCTTTCTCAAATTAATCCCTAACTTCCCTACTAAGGTTGGGCTGATCAAACAGCGGGTGCACCCTGAGTCCACTAAAGCAGAGATATTTATCTCCCTGTCCCTGTTTGGGATAAATAGTCTTAAGGGGAGGGTAAGTGGTTTAATCGGTTTGCTTACCAGCGGTTCATCTTCTGGATCTCTTCCGAATGAGTGTGATTCCTCCTGCTGAGATGCCAGGGTTTCCTCCCCAAAGAGGGTAGGGTGTGGAAATTCTACAATCTCCCTGCTCCTCAGGGCAGTCTCCTTCCGGCACTAGCCAGGTTTCACAAGTTTCCCCCCGGTGGGTGTTTCCGGGCGGGTGTTTGCGAACAACACTCTGCAGCTTGGTGCCCCTCTTTTCCACACTTGAAACAGGCTGAGGATTTCGGAGAAAATGCGGTTTGTGGTTGGAGGGGCTCCTGCTTCCATTGGGGTGGGGATTTCTTCCATACTCGCCCTGCTCAGTACTGGTTTCTGGCCATATCGATCTCAGTTTCTTCTGCAGTGATGTACCACTCGTGTAGGTGATTCGGTGCGCCTGGGCCACGCAGGCATTGCACAGATCACTCAGCCCGTCCTTGAAACAGCTCACCAAAATATCCTCTGGCCAGTTCACACGACACACGAGTTTCTGGAATTCTTCAGTATACTCTGCTACTGGCCGTCGCTCCTGCTTCACCACCTTAATGCAATCACGTGCTTTGCGATCTGCTAGGAGATCCTCAAACCATCGTCACAGGGCCATCATGAAACGGTTGAAATCCCATAGTTCTGGTGTGTTGGCGTTATGCAGGGTTATGCAGCGTTATCCATCTGGCAGCGGCACCCTCTAAGGCTAGGGTCACAACTCGCACTCAGGATTCTTGGGTTTGGAAATCGCACCCATATTCTTGCATGTAGGTGAGCACGTGTGCCACAAGGAATCCTAATTGTGGATCCCCATCAAATTTCACCCCAAGGGAGGGAGTTTCTGTTTCCAGTTCTAGGACTCAGGTCTGGTTGGGAATGGGCGCCTGTGTGTGCTGCCTGGAGGGGAGGGTTTGCTGGGTTTTCTGCTGCTGCTGCTGCGCCATCTGCTCAATAGGCAGGCTCCAAAGGGGGGTGCCTCCCCTGGCCTCATCTGCAGCTGCTGCCCTTTCCGCGCTCCTTGGCTGTCATCCTGGCTCCCCTCGGATATTGAGATTTTCCAAAGTTTCCATCACTAATTGGGTTATATGCCTCTTCAGACAATCTTCCCTCAGTGGTGCCCCTGGCCAGCGAGAGCTTCTAGTTTCATTTTCCACCCCAGTTTTCAGTTACCGCAGCTGAGGGTGATTCCTCTGGTTCTCTCATCCCAGCTATATTTCTTCCCAATGCCAATGGACCAGCGGGGCTTTTCGGGATTCTCCAGGGTTACCTCATCGTCTCCAATGGGGTGTACAAACAGGCATCCGGCTGGAAGGTGATTGATGTCTCTCCCCAGCATTCGGCTTCTCCCAGTTCCCTGCTTCATTCAGACATGGTTTGCAAGGTCCCCTCAGTAGAGCAAAGATTGCTTCTCTGGGTTGACCATTTTGCAGATGTTGCTTTCAGTAAGGACTGCCTCTCCTTCCAACTTAAGAAAGTAAAAACTCTTAAAATGTAGTATTTCAAAAGGAACCTTTTATTAAGCAGAAGTAATGGATTCAAAGCAACGTCTGAATACCCTTAGGCAAAACAAGTAGGATTAAAGCAGTAGAGACCCCTCCCTTTAGCCAGAATGCAGATTTTAGCCAATACACAAGTGTGAAGATGTTTTCTTTACCAGCTGCCCTGACAATCGGATAAGCATGTATTCCCATCGTTATCCTCCATTATCCTTTAAAGCAGGGGTCCTCAAACTTTTTAAACAGGGGGCCGATTCACAGTCCCTCAGACTGTTGGGGGGCCAAACTGGCTGGATGGGCGTGGCTAGGTGGTCAGAAAAGCAGAAACCTGTGGAAGTAACTCATAGAAACGTTTCAAAACTCTCCCTCGACTCAGCCAACGGACATCTGTGTGGTACAAAATATCTCCATAGGGAACATTTATCTCAGACAGAAATTCCTGAAACTGTCTGTGGTGTAGTGCATGTGCCCTAATGAAGTTAACACAAGACACCACAACTTTCATGACAGAGTCCCACTTCAGTGACTTACAACATAGCGCTTGTTGGTGGATGAGGCAGTGTATGGCTATTGGATGTGAATGGTTGTGTTTGTCCATCTCTTTGTTAATGCGTGCAACCACTCCTTTCATACATCCCACCATGCTAAAAGCACCATCAGTTGTCACACTGGCTAGTTTAGCTCAGTCCAGCTTCAAATCATTCAGTTTGGTGGACCTTTTCAAAGATATCCTCTCCTGTTGTTGTTTCTTTGATGCTTTTCAGTGCAGTAAACTCCTCTATGTCTTCAAAACAATCATTTGTCCCACGAATGAAAATTAGAAGTTGTGCAGAATCACAAATATCATTGCTTTCATCGAGTGCCACCAAAAAATAGCGAAGTTTATTTCAGGAGTTTTGCAAATGCTGATGCAAATTGTTCCCCATTTCTTCAATCCTTCTTGTGATTGTAGATCCTGAAAGACTCACTGATCCTGATTTGACTCACAAATCAGCCTTCTCTGGACACATCTCTTTGGTAACAGAAAGAAGGCATTCTTTAACAAATTCTCCCTCTACAAATGGTCTGTCAGTGCATGCTATTAGGTTGGCAACTTGAAAACTTGCTCACAGTGATGACATATTTACCTGCTTCTGCTTCACATTTTGCTGCGTTGTCAATCTATTTTTCAGTTTTAGTATTTTATCTTTTCTTGCTTGTCCGACCAAACAATCATATTTGTCTTTATGTCATAGTGTCGACGCAAATTGTATTCCTTGAACACAGCCACTAAATCCTGGCATATCAGACAAACAGCTCTTTCCTTGTACTGCATGAAAAAGTAATCATAAATCCACTGTTCTTTGAAGATCCTGCACTCAGAGTCAATTTTTCTTTTCTTTGACATATTTCCTAGGGATGCAAAATTGCTATTAGTAAATTACCAATAAATACAGAGCTACAAAAAATAGGGATCACTATAACAGAAGTAATGACAGGCTGAGAGAAGCTTTCAGTGAACACCGCTCCCCTCCCTTCTCCTCTCTATGGGCCCACCTGGTTCCTTCCCCTTTGGTTCCAGCCAAAGCCTTTGGGGCTCTTTGCAAGCAGCAGCAGCAGAACTTGTGAGTGCCTGCCAACAGGGGAGGTGGCCAGGGAAGGAATAGGAGACCAGACTACTTTTTTTTAATTATTTGGGGTTACAAGGTTAAAGGTCTTTTAAGCCTGAAGGAGAATTCAAACTGATTTGTTTTTTGCCACACTTGTGCCTGTGTATCCACACACATGAAAGCTACCAAAATTGTTCAGCAACCAATTTGGTGGATGTTTCTAGAAAGGCACCCCTTTCTAGACCGGGACTCAAGCATGCACGGTCACTCAAGCAGTCGTCACTTCTCGTCTGGACTATTGTAATGCTTTCTACATGGGGCTCCCCTTGGGGTGCACCCGGAGGCTCCACTGGTGCAGAATGCGGCCGCGCGGGGGATTATGGGAGCGACGGGACACTCCCATGTGACGCCTCTCCTGCGCGAGCTGCATTGGCTCCCGGTGGACTTCCGGGTGCGCTTCAAGGTGTTGGTGACCACCTTTAAAGCGCTCCATGGCTTAGGGCCGGGGTATTTACAGGACCGCCTTCTGCCACCAATTGCCTCCCACCGGCCAGTTCGCTCCCACAGAGAGGGCCTTCTCAGGGTGCCGTCAGCCAGACAATGTCGGCTGGCGACCCCCCGGGGGAGAGCCTTCTCTGTGGTGGCACCTACCCTATGGAATGATCTACCCCCAGAGATCCGAGTGATCCCAGACCTCCGGACTTTTTGTCGGGCCCTAAAAACCTACTTTTTTCAGTTGGCTGGGCTGGCCTAATCCTTTAATTGGTTTTAGTGTTTGATATTGATTGATTTTAATTGACATGTTTTAAATTTTGGGCCAAATTGTATTTAAATCATTTTAAAATGATTTTAACTTTTGTATTATGTTTTTTACCTGGCTGTTCACCGCCCTGAGTCCACTAGGAGAAGGGCGGTATAAAAGTTAAATTAAATAAATAAATAAATAAATAAATAAATATATGTACTTTATATATGGCAAAATCAAAGCAGTGGGTGAATTCTCCTTTAGGCATTATAATGCGGTTGCTTTTGAATTAGTGTTAGCCAACTTCAGCTGATTTTGAAAAAGCTAAGAGACATGGAGACATATCACCCACCCACCCACTTTAAAAGTGCTATTTTACAAGCAGTAAAAAACTGTCCCTGGTTCACATGGCTCTGAAAAAGGCTTTTAATTTAAAGCAGCCATTTTCCAAGTTAGGAGAAGGCAATCACAAAATCCCCCCTTCCAACTGTACAAAGGTCCCGTTTACATTGCTTTCAAAGGCTTTTAATTTAAGGCAGTACTTTTTAAAGCTTTTCATATCACCCTTCACTGACCCTCCCCCACACCCTTCGGCCTTACCTTCGGCAGCATCTGCATGATCAGAAGTACAGCTCAACCAGTGAAAGAAGTGTGGCTGGAGTGGATGCTCGCTGGAAGATAAAGCCGAGGGTAAAGGGGCAGGGTTTAATCCCACAACTCCACGGGCCAGATGCTTTACATTGGCGGGCCGTATCTGGCCCATGGGCCATATTTTGAGGCTCCCTGCTTTAAAGTGAAACAGCCCACATGGCCGTCATAAACATTCCCTTCTGGGTGGCAAGGCAGGCATTGTGGACAATCAGCTCTGATTGCCAGCCCCATTGATCCGTTAAACTGCGAAAGTCAGCTGTTTCGCAGTTGGAAAACTTCCCCTTCAGGCAAAAAAGGGAAAGTGAGTTTTTCGGGCAGAGGTAGAGCTCCCCCTAGAGCCCCAGAAATATTAATCTGGGACTCGTAGGGTGAGAGTTCCCTCAGAGTCTGAATCATCTCGATACGGGACGCTTCTGCGTTGATGCAGAACAAGACACTGTAACCCCATCCCTGTGAGCAATAACTAACATTGAAAGTAACATAAGCAGGCGGAGCAGAAGCAGGAGCAACTGAAACAGCAAGTATTGGACTTTAACTTTTTTTTTTAATTTGATTTATATGCCGCCCTTCTCCGGAGACTCAGGGCGGCTTACAATGCACTAAGCAATAGCGCATATAACTTTAACTTCAGAATAATAATCTTTCTTCAAGATTACTTTGAAAGCGGAGGGAAATGGCGTCAGAATTGAGAGGAAAGAGAAAGTGGAAGTGAAAACGAAGGGTAGAAAGAGCCTAAACATGCTGTTTAAAAACATCTAATAGACTCAAAGATTGGATAAAAGAATTATAAAGATTTAAAAAGGAAAAATTAAATTTAAAATCATAGTTTTGATTCTTTCACATAGAGAAGGGATTCTCATATAAGGACTAAATTAAAACTCAACTTGACGAGACTTATGGGGTGGAAAAGTGAAAGTTATTGACTTAAGAATGGCATCCAAGTCAGTAAAAACTCTTGTCTCCAAAAGTGCAGGGGCCTCTCCAGTACAGCAGTCGCCACCCTCAGTATCTGCTACACAGGCACATTTACAACCACCACTGACACTAAGGGATTTACAGGAGGCTTTAAAATCTCAAACCAAAGAAATAAAGTCAAAATGGAAGAAATGAATAGTAAGATGGAGCAAATGAATAACAAAATGGAGCTAATAATGAAAGGGATGGAAGGAATGTCAGATGAAGTAGGTGAAATTAGAGAAACTATTAATACTAAGAATAAGGAAATGAGAGAAGACATTGTAATGGCATTTCAGGGGTTGGCTAAGTATATTGTGGAGCTGGACGAAGTAATGGTAGAAATTAGTCAAAGTAATTTAAAATTGGAAGAGGAAATGACTAATGTTCAAAATAAGATGGAGAGGTTTGAAGAAGAGGCAGTAATGTCCCAATATAGAGACATGGAATTTGCGTTGAGAGTAAGAGGAATGAAAGAGAATCAGCAAGAAAATCTGAGAGAGATATTTGCAAAGGCTTTTGCACCTATAATGGGACGGCAACCTGAGGAATTTATAATGGAAATTGATAAAATATTTCGTGTTAATTGATTGCGAAGCAGAGAAAACTTCCAAGAGATATTGTGATTTATTTCACAAAAAGGATGATTCGAAATGAGATTATACAAGTTTTTTATGACAAGAGATTTAAAGTGGAAGACCAAGAGGTTGTAATAATGAAAGAAATCCCCCAAAAAATTCTAAGACAAGGGAAGGAGTTTGTCTTTCTGGCAGATGAATTAAAAAAACAACAGCACCGGTTTAGGTGGGATATACCAGTTGGAATAGTGGTGGCCTATTTAGGAACAAGATATCAACTTAATACAATGTTGAAAGCAAAAGATTTTTATAGCAATGTATTGAAAGCTGGACCCCCACTATTTCCGGAAACTAAAAAGACAAATGAAGAAGGGACAAGGCAGAAAAAAACAGAAGCGAAGCAGATACAAGCTGAAGGAGTGAACTCGCTGACTGTAGAAGAAATACAGCAATTAGTGGATATAGAACAACCGTTGGTACCAATAGAAGAAGTAAAGGAACTAAGAGTGACAAGAGCTGCATCTAGACGTAAACAACAAGAACACAAAGAACAGCAATTGAAAATTAAAGCCCTTGAAATTACTAAGGAAGTAGTGGGAGGAGTAAAACCAAAGAGGCAGGTGTACTTGGATTTGCAGGATGTGCTTCAGAAACTTCAATTTCACAAAATAATGACTAAATTTCTAACTTGGAATGTTAATGGTTTAAATTCACTGCAAAAGAGGAAAAAAATATTTCATTATTTGAACCAATATAAAAATGATGTTATCTGCTTGCAGGAGACTCATATTAGAACAAAAGATCAGAAATATTTAACAAACTCTAGATTGGGAACGCATTTTATTGCTTCAGTGCCAGACAAGAAAAATGGAGTAGTTATATATTTAAAGAAGGATTTAACAGCTAAATTAATTGAAGCTGACACGCAAGGAAGATATAATATAATTGAACTTTTAATAGAAGGGAAGAAAATACTTGTAAGTGGAGTATATGCACCAACAGCAAGAAAAATTCTATAAACTTTTGTATAACAAGATAACCCAATGGGACTACAGATCTTTTATTTTAATGGGAGATTGGAATGGAGTTCTGGATACACAAAAAGATAAAAAAGGACCCTTTCAAGGTATTCAAAGTCGTGCTAAGCTGCCCAAATCCTTCTTTGAGATGATGGATGATTTGGAGTTGAGAGATATTTGGAGAGAGCGAAATCCTGAAGAGAAAGACTTTACCTTTTTCTCCGATAGACATCAATCCTTTTCTAGGATTGATTTTATACTAACCACCAATGATTTCTTTTTCAGGGTAAAGAAGATTAAGATATGTCCAAGGATGTTATCAGACCATAGTCCAGTATGGATAGAATTGGATCAGGGAAAAGGGGATAGAAGATCTTGGAGGTTAAATGAAAATTTGTTTAGATATGAGGAAAATGTGAAAGAATGTAAAAAACAAATGAAGGAATTTTTTGTTATGAATATGCATAAGGGCACACCAATGGAAATGGTTTGGGATGCAAGTAATGCTTATATGAGAGGAGTTCTAATATATTTGAATAATAAATATAGACGTAGAAAGGAACAAAAGAGAAAAGAGTTAGAAGAGGAAATAAAGAAGAAAGAGAAAGTACTTATTTTGAACCCAACTGATAAGAAAGTGAAAGATACAATAAACCTGTTGAAAGGACAGTTTAATATGTTGATGGCAGACCAGGTGGCAACTAATTTATGATATGCCAAATTTAATACTTTTTATAATGCTAATAAACCAGGTAGATAGTTATCTTATATGTTAAGGAAAAAACAAAAATTATGAACTATAGAGAAAATAGAGTATAAAGGAAAAGAGGTGTATCAGCAAGATATTATTAAAAAGGCATTTGCAGAATTTTATTCAAAGCTATATACTAGTGATACAATTCAAGGTTCAGATATAGACAGATACTTACAAGAAGCGAATATTCCTATAGTTACACAGGAGCAAAGGGATGGAATGAATTATCCAATAACTTCTGAGGAAATTATTTTAGCAATCAAACAATTAAAAGTGGGTAAAGCACCAGGTACAGATGGTTTGACAGCTACTTATTATAAGAGCCTACAGGTTGAAATGTTGGAACCTTTAAAGGAGTTATTTAGAATAATTCAGATGGGAGGAGAAGTGCCTCCATCCTGGAGGACAGCTTTTATATCACTGATTCCAAAGGAAAACCAAGATCTTAGTCAGCCAAAAAATTACAGACTAATTTCTCTTTTAAATATTGATTATAAGATATTTGCCAAAATATTAGCAAATAGATTAATGCAGGTTATGCAACAAATAATTCATAACAACCAATCAGGATCCTTAAGTGGAAGACAAATGAAATATAATGTAAGACAGATTGTAAATATACTGGAGTATTTGGAAAGAAATAACCAAGTTCCTGCAGTGCTGATTTTTTTGGATGCTGAGAAAGCATTTGACCAACTGAATTGGAAATGTTTATTAAAAGTACTAGAAAAGATGGAATTTGGGGATTTCTTTTTACGATCTATCAGGGCAAAATATCAGGAACAAATGGCCCAAATAATAATTAATGGTAGTTTAACGGAAATTTGTAAAATTGAAAAGGGAACAAGACAGGGTTGTCCCCTGTCACCATTATTGTTTGTTTTAATATTGGAAATACTACTGATTAAAATACGTGATTCAAACAAAATTAAGGGGATTAAAATAAGACATCAAGATTATAGATTAAGAGCGTTTGCAGATGACTTGGTTATTACATTGACCCAACCAACTAAATCGGTTATAGAGTTAATGGATATAATAACACAGTACGGGCGAGTGTCTGGATTTAAGATAAATAAGCAAAAAACTAAAATAATAGTAAAAAATATGACTACAAGACAAAAAGAAGTGCTAGAAAGATTAACGGGATTCGAAATAGTTAAAAAGGTTAAATATTTGGGAGTATGTATCATAGCTTCAAATGTGAAATTATATAAAAATAATTATGAATTGTTGTGGCAAAAGGTACAAAAGGAGATTGAAAGATGGAATAAATTACAGTTGTCCCTGCTGGGAAGAATAGCAGCGGTGAAAATGAATATCCTGCCAAAATTTTTATTCTTGTTTCAAATGATACCAATACTTAAGAAAGATGCAAACTTGAACGAATGGCAGAAAGGTATTAATAAATTTATTTGGGCAGGGAAAAGACCAAGAGTTAAGCTTAAGATAATGCAAGATGCACGTGAAAGAGGAGGTTTTAAAATGCCTAATTTGAGATTATATTATGATGCAGCTGTTTTATCAACAATTAGTGACTGGTTTAATTTAACAGAATATAGAATATTGAATATTGAGGGATATGATTTATTATATGGATGGCATGCGTATTTGTTGTACGATAAAAAGGCGGATAATGTTTTTAAGACTCATATATTAAGGAATGCTCTGTTGCGTGTCTGGAGAAAATATCAATATAAATTAAATAATAAGATACCTATATGGGCAATACCCAGAGATGCAATAGAAAATATAAGCATGGAACAGAAACAAGATAGGACTACATATAAAGAACTTCTTATAATGGAAGGGAATATATTGCAATTAAAGCCTTTAAAAGTATTAAGAGAAGAAAAGTTAGTCCAGACTTGGTTTCAGTTCGGACAGTTACATGCAAGATGGAAAGAGGATCAGAAAATTGGTATCATAAAAACTGATGAAAATTTGGTAAAACAAATTAGAGATCAAGGTCAATCGCATATAAAAAGGTTATATAATGCATTGATAGAAATAGATTCAGAAACTGAATTAGTTAAAGATTGTATGATAAAATGGGCACAGAATATCCAGGAACCAATAGTGATGGAAACTTGGGAAAAAATTTGGGTTAGAAATGTGAAATTTACACAAGCACAAAACTTGAGAGAAAATTTTTACAAAATGCTTTACAGATGGCATCTAGATCCTAAAAAATTAGCATGTATGTATCCGAACCAACAACCTAAGTGTTGGAGATGTGATAGTGATGATGCAACTTCTTATCATATATGGTGGACGTGTAAAAAAATTAAAGCTTTCTGGATAAAAATATGGTGGATTATTCAGAAGATTTTTAAGAAAAAGATAAGTTTCACCCCACAGTTATTTTTATTGGGCATTATCTCAGACTGTACTGTTATTGAAATTAACCTGATGTTAAATTTAATAATGGCAGCAAGACTGTTAGTGGCGCAATATTGGAAGAAAGAAGATTTACCTACCATAGAAGAATGGACATTAAAAGTATCAAACTTAGCAGAAATGGTGAAAATCTCAGCATATTTGAAAGACCAATCACAAGAAAGATATATTGTGGACTGGAGAAGATGGATCGATTATATTCAAAACAAATATGGAACTAAAAAGTTTCAAATAGTATATGAATGAATATTTGGATTTAAGATGTTATTACTTAGCTATGTAAAGAGGGAGTTAAAGTGAAAAAGGGATGAAAAGAGTTTATAGATTGTTATATGTTAGATTAAGATCGCTAAATGAAATACCTTGTATTTCGCTCTGGGAAGTCGGGGGGGCGAGGGGAGGGAGGGGTAATGGGGAGGGAGGTGGGGCTCAAAATTTGGTCTTCTGAACCCTAATTTTGGGGTCATGAAAAAGGGGGATGGGAGGGGGGAGAAGAAAGAAGATAATAAGAATAAATGTGCAATTATGATGATAATACTGATAGATAGAATAAATCTGAAAAGAAATCGAAAGAAAGTATATATTATTAGAATACAGGAGTTGCTCAGATACCAAACAAGAAGAATATTCCACAATAAAGAAGATAGAAAGGAGAGAGGAAGAGAGAGTAGAAAGAGGAGAGGGAGGGGAAGAAAGGGAAAAGGAGAGGAAGGAAGGGTAGGGGACAGGAGCAGGAGAGAAGGTGAGAAGGGGGAAAAGAAGAGAGGAGTGGGGGAAAGGAAGGGGAAGTAGGATGAGGTAGGAGAGGAGGAAGGAGAAAGGAGGAGAGGAGAGGAGGGAGGGAGGGAAGGGAAGGGAAAGAGAAGAAGGTTGATGGCCAAATGAGGGAAGAAAAGGTAGAGGAGCAACTCCGAATGTAATTAAAAAGTCTTATTTTAGTGCTTTCTTTAAGGAAAACGTGTATATGTATATGTACATTGTGTATAAGAAAATGTACATTTTATATTATGTGTATAAGAAATAAAACTGAAAAACTTTTTTTTTAAAAAAAACATTCCCCAAAGTTAAGTGGATCTTAGGGTGCATTGGCGCCAGGATATAGGTTGTAAAATATCTGTTAACACAGGCAATGCTAATAAATCGAATCCAAGCCCCCACCCCCCTTCTCCCAACTGAATGGCAGTATCATTTATAGGGATCGCACAGATAGTATGAACCTAATTCATACTATCTTCATAGTGGTGTAAGAAGGTCACACAGACCTTCAACAACATGACAAAGTAGCAACAATGATGCTTGGAAGATCTGCAAGAAATACCATTTGCCTGCAAGCTAGAATGGGTGGGACCATAAAATAGCAAAAATAATAGAAAATGAAGAAGCTAAAGTGCTCTGGGAGTTTAAACTTGAAATAGATAGGCACCTGTCACAAAACATCCCAGACTTACCAACTATCGATAAGAAAGAAAAAAATGTCTGGATAGTGGACGTGACAGTACCTGGAGACAGCAGAATAGAAGAGAAAGAACTGAAGAAGGTAACTAAATACGAAGACATGCTAATAGAAATACAATGACTGTGGCAAAAGAAAGCTAGTATTAATAGCTTTCTTTTACCCTTATATCTTTTTTACCTAAATATATTTACCCTTCAGCGGTACTTTTGTATAGCTGAGCACGGCTGTCTCGTTCAAGCAGGGGTGAAATGCTCTCGGTTCGGACTGGATTGCCCGATCAGGTAGTGATGGTGGCAGGTGGTTCAGAGAACCAGTAGCAAAAATCCCTGCACACACACACACACCCCATGCCCAACTGAGCCACGCAATCATCAGAGGCTTTTCTTTTTAATTTTTAAAAGCATTTTTTCTACAACCTCTTTGGCCAAAAAAATGCTTTTAAAAGTAAAAAAAAGCCTCTGATGATCACGTGGCTCAGCTGGGATCGTCAGAGGCTTTTAAAAGCATTTTTTCTACAACTTCTTCGGCCAAAGAGGTTGTAGAAAAAATGCTTTTAAAAGCCTCTGACGATCCCAGCTGAGTTGTCTGATTGTCAGAAGCTTTTAAAACCATTTTTTCTACAACCTCTTCGGCCAAAGAGGTGGTAGAAAAAATGGTTTTAAAAGTAAAAAAAGAAAAGTTGGCCACACCCACCCATGCACATTAGCCCCCCAAGCCACACCCACAGAACCGGTAGTAACAAATTTTACATTTCACCACTGTCCTCAAGGTGCTTTTTCAGTTGTGAGATTTCCTGAAGCTGGTAGGATTGTGTGTTGTTCAAACTTGACAGATCTGGGTAAAGTGGTGCAGCTGTTTCAGGTGGAGCAGTTGCCTTCTTTATTACCTTGTGACAATCTCAAGTGTCACGAAGATTGGTAAGTCATGGTTGTCGATCTTTTTTCCAGTTTTATTTCTAGTCATTCTGAGATCGTTCCATCCTGGGGTGTTTTTTTCAGGCTGCTCGATGCGGACTGTGTGGATATCCCCAAAGAAATGGTTTCCAATGCCTACAGAGGCTAGGAGCGTGGAGGGCTCCATCAATCATGTTACCAGTGGTATTAATCTGCTCCAAGTGGATCCTGAGCACTTTATTTGTGGCAAAGTTGACAGGACAATCTCTGATATATACTCTGGTGTCAAGCCATTGGCCACCCATTGGCCACCCAAACTGCTCAAGGTGGAGAAGCCCATCAGTATTCAGTACCTGTCGGGTGATCAGCCCAAAGGTTGAGAAACCCATCAATCAGACGGATTTCCCATTCACTGGAGACGGTCCAGATGATCAGCCCATTAACTTTACTCACCATCAGCTCTGCAGAAGAGTCGGCCTCCTCAATGATGTCTTACAATGGTGTAAAGCTGTTCAGGCCAAAGGGGATGAGTATGGTGTTTGTTGTACCACCAACACACCTGTACGAGAATGATTCACTGATCTTGATGTTGAACCATCCCATAGTAAAGGTTATTGAGTGGAGGCCAACGAGCAGACACCCATCACAGTTGTCAACATATTGCTGGAAACCTATAGCCTCTCCCCTTTGGACATTTGATAGAGTCTGGAACCTTCCCTATGGATGTCAATACAGACGCAAAATATCAGCCTGGAGCACAATCAGTGGCATCATCACTCACCAGTTTCTTTGAAACAATCACTATCCGGGTCCAGTCGCTTGCCCTGCAAGCAGGAGGAGGGTTTGAAGCCAAATTCCCAGATGTATTCCACAACTATTGTGTACCCATTGTGTCCTCAGACAACCTTATTCAAGCCTGGAACTCCAACCCCATGCAATTCTGGCAGAACCAGTTCAACTTCGTCATTTGACTGCAGTGTTTTGGCGAAAGACCACTTGACCACCAAAGACCCCCTGCTGTATCGCTTTCACATATACTACCAGATGAGGCATATCCGGGGGGAGATTCAGACGCTACTACCCCAGGACCAGGCCTGGGATGCCATCAACAACCCGTACAACTGCCGGATATATGAAATTTGTGCCAAGTTCAGCCTTCAGCCTGGACAACATTCATCCTTGACAAATCGGAGGGCTTTATCCACCCCAGGGTTGAACGACTGAATGACAGCATCCGAACATATATCTGGGCAATCCCCAGAGCCCAGGCACAGACATTCACTGGGCATCCGAACATATGTCTGGGCTCTGGGACAGCATTTGATGCACAGAAGCAGTTCTTGGTGGGTTGGCGTGCTGCTTTGGCACCAAGTTCGCTCGTCTCATGAGCAAGATGGTCCCCAAGGTCTATGAAACATTGGCCTATGTACGCACATATGCAGCCCCAGAGATAGAGGTGTTCCCACTGACTGTGGAGGCTGTCCAGCATCTTTACACCTTTACACCTTGCTGGAGTACATTGCAAGTCTCAGATCCTCAGAGTGAACTCCACCAGCACATCTTTCCGGTGAAGCTGTCACACCCCACAACCCCTTTTAGAATAATGCAAATAAAGCTTTATCTTGAGATAATGCAGCTGCAGGCAGGTGATGTCATCCATGGATACACTATCCTGAGTAGCACAACCTCAGCCACCCACTATGTGACAACTGGCCTGTGTCAGCGTTCCAGAAAAACACCAACTCCAAGTATAGACTCTGAAGCAAGCGTTTTTCAAAGTTCTATTTACTAGAATAGGTAAACTGGCACATCTGGGAAAACCTGAATCTGAGAGGTCAGCTCAGTAGCTGTAATGCAACCACCATCTTCTTATGTCCTGACCAGGCCCAACTTTACTATAGCCGTTGCACTGTCAAAGCTGTTTGGCTAGAAAACACCCCAGCTCAATGGTTTTGCATGCCAGAATGGCTTATTCTCCACATGATGCCCTCAGGTATAACCGCCTCCTGAGGGAGGGGCATGGCTTGTGACTGGCGGAACTCTGGAGCTCCAGAGTAAGTATCGATATCTCAGCTGTTTTGGGGGTCCATATTTTCGAACCAGCGGCGTTACAAGATCCTGGCCAAATATAAAAAAATTTTTTTTCAAAGAATATGAACTGACTGTGAAAATAAGGGAAAGCAGAGTGGGTAGTTTGTAGTAAGATTGAAATACGGATAATTTTTTTGATTTTAGAAATTAGAAACCGGAAAGGTCTAAGTCGGAACAAATAGACTTTAGATCAGTGAAAATAAGTTGAGAAGGTATACAATGCCATCTAGTGGTGAAAAAAAATCTTTTTTTTTCTTTTGGAAGTGTGGAATGAACAAAGGTACTCAATGTTACCTTGAGTAACATTTGAGATAAACTGTTTTATGACTCAGTGGGAGTAAAAGAGGAGAAGGGGAAGAAGGAAAAAGATTAGTAACTAAATAATAGTTCAAAGTTCAAAGACTATTTTGTTGGAATTGTTTTTTCTGCTGATATATTATTTTTGCTGACTATCTGGAGTACAAATTTTTGGATTTTTTTCTCTTCCTTTCTTCTATTTTATTTTATTTTAATTTAATTTTTTTGCTGTTTAAAACCTGAAATGTGGAAAAGCTAAAATTGGAATATTATATTTTTCTTTCTTTTTCTTTCTCCTTTTTTGGATTTTTCATTTCTTGACATTTAATATTTTGTATTTGGGATAATTACTCTTTTTTCTTCTCCTTGTCTTTTTAGTGCATTTTATTTCTTATTCATACATACATACATATATACATACATACATAATTCTCTTTATTATAGTTGGGTTTTTTATATTCTTTGGCTGACCTTTGGACTTTTTGTTTTTTTTTTAAAAAAGTTTTTTATTTTATAAACAAACATACAATTCATAATCAATCATACAGTATATCATCTGGGTACATCTTTTATGTCGTCTTCTTATTCCACCACTATTTATCATATCTTGATTCTATCAATTCACTTATTGTAACATTTCCCCAATTTCCTTGCTTTTCTATTAATACATTTATCTATACAACAATCTTTTCCCCACCCATCCTTCAACCCCCACTCCCCACACACACACCCTAACTTCCCAGAGCAAAAACAGGGTATAGCATTTAACAAACATAAACTAAAATATGCTAACTTACTACAAGATTCAAAACTCCCTCACACTCTTTAACTCCCCTTTTAAAAATTATTCATCAACCTACCCTTTATAAATTCTCTTATCACTTTTCATATTTGTTAAATTATGTCTAACTTAAACATTTCATCACATATAGCTTTTTAAAAAAATACTATAATCTTAAATTAAACATTTTAAGATCTCTTAATTTCAAAATATAAATTTCAAAACTTTCTTTTTTAAAAAAAGGAAAAAACAAAACAAAAAAACTATCCATTAAATTTTAAATTAACCATTTTAATACTTCAATAAGTTTGAAAAAGCTATAATTTTAATTAAACCTTTTTGCTTCAATAAAACAGTAAACTTTTCAAATTTATTACTAAGATCCTCCTCAAAAGAAATTAATCTTCCATTCTTCCTTTCTTTCTATATTTTCCCCAGTCCTTAAATTATGTCTAACTTAAACATTTCATCATATATAACTTTTAAAAATACTATAGTCTTGGATTAAACATTTTAAAATCTCTTAATACATCACTAAGACCTTCTTCAAAATATGAATTTCAAAACTTTTTTTAAAAAAAGAAGAAAAAACTATCCTTTAAATTTTAAATGAACCATTTTAATACTTCAATAAATTTAAAAAAGCTATCCAATTTTAATTAAACCTTTTTACTTCCCTAAAACAATAAACTTTTCAGGTTTATTACTAAAATCCTCCTTAAAGAAAAAAATTAATCTTCCATTCTTCCTTTCTTCTTATATTTTTTCCAGTCCTTCCTTTTCAATAATACTTTCTTCTTCAGCATTGCTCCTCCCCCTGCTTTTGTTTTCGAGAACTTTTGATTTTTAATTTGAGGTTGATGTATCTTTAAAACTCTTTCTCCTCTTAAAATTATTTCCTCTAAGACCCCGATTTCGACTCTTCCTGCTTATATAATCAATTACTTCATTCCGTAGATACTGATTCTGTCTATAAAACCAAGAATTGTCACCATAAAATTTGTCGATTTGCAGTAGAGAGTCTAATTGCTGTTTTTCAGTTGGTTGCGTGGAAGCCTCTGGCAAAGCTTCTGTATCCAGTGTAGAAACTGGAAACGGAAAAAAAGAAAAATGAGATGGACATTAAATCAAAAATTACTAAATGAAAAAAATTTCCAACAATATATGGAAAAAGAATTGACTTTTTTTAAAAAAAGAGAATAAGAAAGAAGATACATCTTTACAAAATGTGTGGGATATCAGTAAAGTGTATATTAGAGGATTGGCAATAACATATTTAGGAAAATGAAATAAACAAAATGGACAAATGCATAAGAATTTAGAGCAGTGGTTCTCCACCTGGGGGTCGCGACCCCTTTGGGGGTCGAAAGGCCATTTCACAGGGGTCGCCAAAGCCCTCTCTCGCCCCTCCCACGCCTTCACTCACCCTCACCCCCTGCCTCTGTTGGATTGCCGGTTGCTGGTCACTTACCCCGCCCACTCCCAATCTATTGCTGCCTCCTGAGTCCCAGCTGATGGCTAGAGGGAAAAAAACTGTTTAAATTCTTGCTGTGGGGCTTCAAAGGGCCACCCTACAGCTGATCAGTGTTAAAAGAAAACAAATGAGTAGACCCGTGCCTGCAAAAATAGAAAAAACAGCCCCTTTCAGCTTCAGCATATGTTAATTACCATAAGTTGATTTGATCAGTCTCCCGACTCTCAGCTGATTTGCTCTCAGCTGTTTTGTGGAGGGCTCTGTGGCTAGCTAGCTGCAAAGAGGTAAATTGCTGGAGCAGATTTTTTTCCCCCTAGCTATGCTGAAAAAGCGAAACTGAAAGTAAAGCAGGGTCTTTGCTGCAACGTGACAAAATGAGACAGAGAGAGATTTCTTTTTCTTTTTCCTCACCAAAAAAGGTAGGTGAAAGACTGCAAACAATGGGAAATTTAGGGCAAAAGAGGAGGTTCAAGATTTTAAAACACAAAAGAAAAAAAGCTCTATTTAACCAAGGAATTGTAATACAGTTGTGATCAAAATTATTCAACCCCCAATGCTGTAAAGGGGTTTAGGGACTATAGTGTACATTTGTAATTGTATTCAGAATGAAATCCTACAAGGACGTTTTACAGAACCAAATGCAACTAAAATGACATCAATTGTTTTTGTAATACAGTAGTAAATGTTTCTTTTGTGGTTTCTTCATTGACACAATTATTCAACCCCTTAAAGACTACCACTCTGAAGAACAGAGGTTCATTCAGGTGTTTTCGATCAGGTATTGAAAACACCTGTGGATGTCACCGAGCAGCAATCAAGCATAATAAGCACCAATTAGGCAGCTTTAAAATGACTGTGATACTCAGCTCCTTCTAGACATTTACTGGTGTGGTTACAAACATGGTGAAGGCAAGAGAATGGTCCAGGAAGACAAGAGAAGAGGTGATTTCTCTTCACAGGAAGGGCAATGGCTATAAGAAGATTGCAAAGATGTTAAACATACCAAGAGACACCATAGGAAGCATCATTCGCAAATTCAAAGCAAAGGGCACTGTTGAAACGCTACCTGGTCGTGGCAGAAAGAAGATGCTGACTTCGACTGCTGTGCACTACCTGAAGCGTAGAGTGGAGAAAAGTCCCTGTGTGACTGCTGAGGAACTGAGAAAAGATTTGTCAGATGTGGGTACTGAAGTTTCAGCTCAGACAATAAGGCGCACACTGCGTAATGAAGGCCTCCATGCCAGAACTCCCAGGTGCACCCCCTTGCTGTCTCCACAGAATAAGAAGAGTCGACTGCAGTATGCCAAAAGTCATGTGGACAAACCACAAAAGTTGTGGGATAGTGTTCTGTGGACTGATGAAACAAAATTAGAACTGTTTGGGCCCATGGATCAACGCTATGTTTGGAGGAGGAAGAACAAGGCCTATGAAGAAAAGAACATCTTGCCTACTGTGAAGCATGGCGGAGGGTCAACCATGCTTTGGGGCTGTTTTGCTTCTGCAGGTACAGGGAAGCTTCAGCGTGTGCAAGGTACCATGAATTCTCTTCAGTACCAGGAGATATTGGATGAAAATGTGATGCAGTCCGTCACAAACCTGAGGCTTGGGAGATGTTGAACCTTTCAACAGGACAATGATCCCAAGCATACCTCCAAGTCCACTAGAGCATGGTTGCAGAGGAAAGGCTGGAACATTTTGGAGTGGCCATCGCAGTCACCAGACTTAAATCTGATTGAGAACCTCTGGTGGGACTTAAAGAAAGCAGTTGCAGTGCGCAAGCCTAAGAATGTGACTGAACTGGAGGCTTTTGCCCATGAAGAATGGGCGAAGATACCCGTAGATCGCTGCAAGACACTTGTGTCAAGCTATGCTTCACGTTTAAAAGCTGTTATAACTGTAAAAAGATGTTGTACTAAGTACTAAGATTGAATGTCACTTGGGGGTTGAATAAAACTGATAATGATGTGAGCACAGAAACGACATTTGTGGTTATTTCATTATAAATGTTATGTTATATTTGTCTGACCTACAAGTGCCTCTTTGATGTAAATGTAAGCAAGATGACTGAATGATCAAAATCAATGTCAAACTGGCCAAAACACTCAATTTCAGTGGGGGTTGAATAATTTTGATCACAATTGTAATTGAGATACTATTAAATTGTATATTGTGTTGAAAGCAGAAATGGTTAAGTTGTGGTTTGGAGGAATATATGGGGGAAACTATTTGGTTTATTATTATTGGTAAATATAATTAATGGATTTGTAAGAAATTGAATTGCATGGAAATAATTGGAATATTCATGTTCATATTGATTAATATTACAAAAAGATAGTTATATAACTAATTGATTTATATTAAAATGTTGAATTTTTATTAAACAACTGTATTACATAATTCCATAATTAACCAATGTGAAGATGGATATAAAAATAGATGACAATGCGAAGGGGTATAATATAGAATAGAAGGGAAAAATTGAATTTGATTAAGATTAGAGATGAGGATGAAGGGTAATACTGTTTTTTTTAAAAAATAGATGAGGAATAAATATGGCAAAAAGGAAATATAGAAATTGTAAATTTAATTGAAATGACTAAACACTGTTTAAATTTGTGAACCGGCCAAATACTCTGTTCAAAGAAAATACATTGTATGTTTGTATGTGTGTTTCTAATTATTGCTATTTATTCATATTTGTTCTCTTTTATTCTTTAAAGTTCAACAATTCATTCTTTATCTTAATAGCTTTATATTTGTTTGGGGTTCGTTTTCTTCCCTTTCATCTTTTTTATTGTACAGCAATCTTTCTCCTCAAACCTACCACCTCTCCCTTTTCTTTACTTCTTACTTTCTCTTCCCCCCTTCTTCTCCTCCCTACTTCCTCTTCCTTTCTCTTTCTCCTCCTCTCTTCCTCCCTCTCTTACTCTCACTCCTACTCTAATTTCCCTTCCCTTCCTTCATCCCTCTCTATTGCTGTATCCTTTTATGCATATGGACTACTCAGAGGGCTGAAAAAGTTATTTTTGACTGGTCCTCGCACTTTTGACCAGTCCTCGAACTTACGACTGTCCTCACATTTTATGTTTTTGCCCTATCTTGTCACCATGGTGAAGAGAAGCAGTTGTGAAATGAGTGACATGGTTGTTAAGAATGCTGCACGGGCATAAATGTGAGGATGGTCATAAGTGTGAGGACCAGTCAAAAGTGCGAGGACCTGTCAGAAATGACTTTTTTCAGCCCTCTGAGTAGTCCCTATATACATAGCCATGGCCACCCGGTCACATAACCAGCTAGCCACGCCCACCCAGTCACGTGGTCCAAGCCACACCCACAAAATAAGCCACCCCTGGTTGGGGGTCACCACAAAATGAGGAACTGTATTAAAGGGTTGCAGCATTAGGAAGGTTGAGAACCACTGATTTAGAGGAAGAATATAAGAGATTAGAGATGGAACTACAAAAAAATCCGCATGATAGAAAGATTAAAAATCTATTGGATTTGAAAAAACATAAGATGAATTTAATGGCAAATGAAGAATTGGCGAATAGAATAAAAGCTACAAAGTCAAAAAAAATTGAAAATGCAAATAAACCAGAATGATGGTTAGCAGATAAAATGAAAAAAGAGAAAGAAAAGAAATTAATAAGTCAATTAATAGATCAAGATGGAATGATATGTTATAGAAGTGAGGAAAAGAAGAGGATAATTGAGAAATACTATAATGGATTGTATCAACAAGAAACAGTAGAAGATAAGATAGAACAATATTTGAAGAAAACGGAACTGCCTAGAATCCCAGAAAAGTTCAAGAAATTATTAGAAGAAAGAATATCTATGATGAAATTAATGGAGGGAATTAAAAGACAGAAAAATGGGAAGACACCATGCCCAGATGGATTACCAGCAGAGGTATATAAAACCCTACAATATGTACTAAGCAATGTGATGCTGCAAGTATTCAATGAACTATTAGTTAAAGCTAAAATTCCGGACTTGTGGATGGAGGCATATATAACTTTAATACCAAAAGAAGAGGGAGATCTGCAACAGATAAAGAATTATAGACCAATATCTTTATTAAATGCAGATTATATGATTTTTGCATCAATCATGGCTGAAAGATTAAAAAAATTACTAAATGAGTTTATACATTTGGATCAAAACGGCTTCTTACCAAAAAGACAAATTAGAGACAATATGCGAACTATATTAAACACATTAGAATATTATGAACTACACTCAGAGAAACAAATAGCATTGTTATTTTTAGATGCACAAAAGGCATTTGACAATGTTAATTGGCAATTTATGATAAAATAGTTGAAAATGATGGATTTTGGAGATAAATTTATAAATATGATCCAAACTATATAGAGAGACCAAGTGGCAAAGGTGATGGTAAATGGTGAAATGACAAAGAAAATACATATTAGAAAAGGAACAAGACAAGGATGCCCTTTATCTCCATTATTATTTATTAGAGATTTTAAATAGAAGAGTGAGGCAGGAAAAGGAAATAGAAGGAATGAGAATTTAAAAAGAAGAATACAAACTACAAGCATTTGTGGATGATTTGGTGTTTATCATGGAAGATCCAATAGAGACAGTGCCAAAACTGTTAGAACAAATAGAAGAATATGGGAAAGTAGCAGGTCTGAAAGATAAGACAAAAATATTAGTTAAAAATATGAGAGAAAAGCAAAAGAAGGAGATGATGGAGAAACTGGACGTTCAAATTGTGAAGAAAGTGAAATATTTGAGCATCTACCTGACATCAAGATGTGCAATGCTCAAGGAAGACAATTATCACAAACTGAAAGAACAAATTGAAACAGACCTGGAGAAATGGAGAAATTTGCAATTATCACTAATGTGAAGAATAGCATTAATAAAAATGAATATATTACCAAAAATATTATTTTTATTTCAAACTATACCAATAAAACTGGAGAAAAAATATTTTGAAGAGTTGAAGAAAATAACGTGGAAATATGTGAGGCAAGGAAAGAGAGCAAGGATTAACAAAAATGCTACAAGATGCATTGTACATTACATTGTACAATGCATACAATACATTGGCACACAAAATAAGATCAAAACAATACTATTTTGAAAATGCCAACAAACTGGGCAGATGGCTGTTGTACATATTAAAAAAGGAAAATGAAAAAGGGACTATCTATCAACTGGAAGACACGAAGGGTAATTTATTAAACAAAGAAGAGGACAAGCTTGAAATCGCCCAGGAATACTATGCATATAAAGAGGAAGAGATCCCAGAAGAGAAAATTGAGCAGTACCTGGCAAATGAAGAACTTCCATTGATAGCAGAGGAAGAAAGGGAAATGCTGAACAGAGAGGTCACAGCTGAGGAATTAAAGATAGCAATTTCAAAACTTAAAAACAACAAATCGCCAGGCCTGGATGGGTTCCCAGGAGAATTATATAAAAATTTGGAAGAAATACTGATACCAAAATTAGTGGAAATTTGTAATGAGACGTTGATGGGTTCTAAAATTCTGGATTTGTGGAGGGAAGTGTATGTCACACTACTGTCGAAAGAAGGTACCGAGCCAAAAAAAATCCAAAATTACAAGCCAATTTCTCTTTTAAATTCAGATTACAAATTATTTATGAGTATAATGGTGGAAAGAATCAAAAAAATATTAAATACCTTGATACACAAGGATCAAAATGGATTTCTCCCTGGAAGGCAAATAAGAAATAATTTGAGAATAGTGATGGACACCCTAGAATATTACGAAGCGCATTCAGACAAACAGATGGCCCTAGTTTTCTTAGATGCCCAGAAAGCATTCGACAATCTAAATTGGGAATTTATGATGAAACAAATTAGGAAAATGGAATTTGGAACAAATTTTGAAAGAATGATAAAAACTATCTATGACAATCAAAGGGCAAGTATCTTATTAAATGGAGACAGGACTAAAATATTCCAGATTAGGAAGGGGGTAAAACAAGGATGCCCCCTGTCACCATTGCTATTTATCTTGGCTTTAGAAGTCTTGCTAAGAAGAATCAGGAATAATGACGAAATTAAGGGCTTGAAGATTAGGAAAGAGATATATAAAACACAAGCATTTGCAGATGATGTAGATTTGATCTCGGAGGACCCATTAGAAACAGGACAAAAATTTTTAGAGGAATTAGACAGATATGGAGAAGTATCAGGATTTAAATTAAATAAAACTAAAACTAAAATTTTGACCAAGAACGTAACTGAGGTGCAAAAGAAAGAGATAGAGAAAAGGCTGGGATTGCAAATTGTAAATAAAATAAAGTACCTAGGAGTCTGGATAACACCAAGGTGTTCATCCCTAAAGGAAGACAATTATGTGCCCCTAATTAAGAAAATAAAACAAGACCTGGATAGATGGGGGAAACTGCAGCTATCACTCCTAGGCAAGATAGCTTCGATCAAGATGAGGTTCCTGCCTAAATTACTATATTTGTACCAAACCATACTGGTAAATTTGAATAAAAATGTATTTTTGGAATTCAATAAAATTATTAGGAAATTTGTCAAGGGGGGGGAGCCTAGGATCTCACTCAGAATCTTACAGGAAAAAAGGAACCGGGGGGGGGGGGCTTCCCGACTTGGAAATATATTATAAGGCAGCCAATTTAGTGTGGATAAGGGAGTGGGCCACATTAGAAAACAAAAGGATCCTAACCCTGGAAGGCCACGACTTGCAGAGAAGGTGGCACGCGTATTTATGGGATAAAGAGAAGAAAAAGAAAACTTATTTCCATAGGCATAAAATCAGAAATACACTAATACAAACATGGACTGAGATCAGACAGCGGCAGTATACGAAAGTCCCAAAATGGCTCTCTACAATGGAGGCTATGATACATCCCAATATGCTGGGAATGGAGAAAACGTGTAGATATAAGGACATTCCAGATGGTGGAGGAAATCTCAAATCCAATAACTCCTTAAGAGAAGAAGGTATTATTTTCAATTGGTGGAGATACCTACAAATAAAGTCTAGATATCAAAAAGATAAGGAGGAATTCGGCATAGAAATAGGATTAAATGGATTTGATAAGATTTTGATGGGATCGGGGAGGGAATGCTGGCCAAATTATATAATTACTTATTGGATCATGATAGGGCAGAAGAGGCATTTAAAAATCAAATGATTGCATGGGAGAAGAACATTGGGCATAATATAAATTTGAACGATTGGGAAGATATCTGGAATAAGAATTATAAATTGACCAGAGCAGTAGCATACAAAGAGAATCAATATAAAATGCTATATAGGTGGCACTTGGCTCCTGCAAGGTTATAAAAATTTTATTCAAATATAAACCCAAATTATTGGAAATGTGGCCAGGGTACCTTCTTCCATATGTGGTGGACATGCCCTGAAGCGAAAAAATACTGGAATAAGATTTGGATATGGATACAAGAAATAATAGGAGAAGATATTGAATTGGCATCGGAAACATTTCTCCTGGGAATACTAAAAAGGGCCTACGGGGAAAAAAAGATCTAATAATACATATTACTACAGCTGCCAGACCGATATATGCACAATACTGGAAAGAAAAGGGATTACCACCAGAAGAGCATATAATTAGGAAAATATTTGAATGCGCGGAGATGAGTAAATTAACCTATGAGATAAATGAGGATGAAAATTCTGATTACTATATTGTATGGGAAGGGTGGTATAAATGGATGGACGATAAAATGAAGGAGTAAAGAATGGTGTAACTAATAAAAAGAATAAGTAAGTTAAGAGACACCATGTATATATCCTGTATATATGTATAAACGCTGCTTATCCGATGGTAGCAGAATTGTAACATTATGTACTTTCATAAAATCAATAAAAAGAAATTTTTAAAAAAATTATATAATTATTTATTGCTTATTAGACTAGAAGATGAAGAAGTAAAAGAAACAATGATAGCATGGGCAAAGAATTTTGGATACACCATAGAATTGGAGAAATGGCAACAACTTTGGGAAAGAAATTATAAATTAACATTGGCAACAGCCTATAAAGAAAACCTGTATGAGATGTTTTATAGATGGCATATGCCACCAGAAAGATTAGCTAAGATGTTTAAAGATAAATCAGCTAAGTGTTGGAAATGTCATCAGTTGCCGGGATCATACTATCATATGTGGTGGTTGTGTAAAGAAGCAAAACAATATTGGGTGAAAATACAAACATGGTTAGAAGGAATGTTGCAGCAACATATAGAGTTAAATCCAGAGATATTCTTATTGGGAATTTTACCAGAGAATTATAGCAAAGAAGATACATATTTGATTATTCATATAATAACAGCGGCTAGAATTGTATTTGCACAAAACTGGAAAGCAGATAAAATTCCATTGGAAGGAGATATTATAAAGAAAATTTTAGAATGTGCAGAAATGAATAGATTAACATTGAGAATAAAAGATAAAGAGGAGTCGATGTATTTCAAGACATGGGATAAATTTTATGATTGGTTAGAAAAGAAATATGAATAAGGACATAGAGATAAAATAGATAGAATAAATGGGAGAAAACAATTAGTAAAATAGATACTCAGATGATGCCAAGTAAAAGGAGAAAGGGGGGGAGGGGAAAAAGTGAGATATTATAAAAATGTATGCAAATGATGAAATAAAAATAATAATTGAATAAGAAATTGAAATGAGAATAAAGATAATTAGGAAATCAGGGCTCTTGAATACCACTTTAGATTGAACTGAAAAGGGAAACAACAGGAGAGAGGGGAAGGAGTAGAGAGAGAGGAAGGGAAAAGAGAGGAGAGGAGAAAGAAGAAAGGGAAAAGGAGAGGAAGAAGAGGGAGGGGAAAGAGTAGAGGAGAAGGTTAGAAGGTGGGAAGAAGAGAGGAGTAGGAAAGAGAAGGAGAGGAAGAACGAAGGAAGTAGGAGGAGAAATGGGACAAGAAGGGGAGGAGAAGAAGAAAGGTTGGAGTAAAAGAGCAGCCCAGAAAAAGTAAAAAGTAAAAATGAAAGTTAAAAGAAAAGATGAATGAAAAATGAGGGAAATGACTGTACATGTAAATGTGTTTATGAAAAATAAAAATAAAAAACTTTAAAGATAAAGTTTCCTGCCCATCGGGTTCTCTTCGCAGGTAGATGGGATACTTTGTGGCCTATGCCGATGTGTACCCCAAGCTCCCAGTCACAGGTGGTGTCACTACAGTCTGTTCTGACCTAAGCTTTCCAAGAGCATGAAGCAGGCTCCTTGTCCCAACAAAAAACCCCTTTTATTAAGTTACTGTGAATTCCTTTCATTCACATCCAGCAAAGTTTTTCAAGGGAGAATTTACAGTCACAGACCTTATCTGGCTTGGAGAGCTGCCAGACTGATATCTTCAAAACTCTGAGAGTCACGAACCAATTAAGCAAACTAATTGTCTCCTGCAAACTCCCCTCCCCTTTCGCTCCTCTTTATTCCCTATGGGAGGGGCCATTCACCATCCACCTGTGGCTTTACTCCTGGGTTAACCCTTGTTCCTTAGCTGTTCCCTTGTCCTGGCAGCTCTACACATGCGCACACTGGGAAAAGGCTCCAGCTGTTCTTCTGCCCCACTGATGTCTGACTCCAAAGGCAGCTGACAACTGTCAGACGGCCCTGGCCCCATCTCTGCCTCTGACACAGAGCACTCATCAGAGCCTTCCCCAGACTCCAGGACTGGCCCATGTTCCTCCCCAATCTCCTCACTCCGCTGGCCGCTGGCAGGCCTCAACACTGTCCCTGCTAAGATAACTCCAAACTGTTGGAGATTATGCGATCTAATAAAATATCTTGTCTCATGACTAATAGTAAGCTATCCGTTCACCTTGTAAGCATATACTATAGCCCCAAGGTCTACTGGAAGGGGTTCACCACCATCAAGAAAATGGCTGAAGCTGCTAAGGTCTCCAAAGATGTGGCCCGAGGCAGGCTGAAGAATCAAGCACTTTGGCAGATCTCCCTGCTCCACAGCACATTCCACGACCAAAATCCGATGCAGCCACACTGAACAAGGTCCACAAAGCTGACCTGCTGTTTCTGCCTCATGATAAGGTCAGATGCCCTCACTGTGGTCGACGTTGTCAGCTGGTTCAAGGTTGCTGAGCCTCTGGCCACAAAAGAAGCTAAAGAGGTTGCTGATGTTCTGGGCTGCATCTACAGAAGGGGGCCTCCGAGGTGGCTCAAACTGCTCCAGGTCGACCCTGGGTGTGAGTTCATGGGTGTAGTCACTCGGATGCTTGCAAAGCACATCGAGGTTAGGTGTGGTCACGTGGACAGCCATCATGATCAGGGAGTTGTGGAGCACTTCAGACATTGGCCGAGCGACTCTTTGGGCACCAATATGCTCTGGGGTGCGGTCATCTGAGTGGGTGGCCTGGCTGCCCGCTGTTGCAGCCTTGGAGAAGTGACCCAGCTCACCGGCAACCAGCCTTCTGCCAACACACTTTGGGTTACACAAAAGCCCTCTGGAAAAAAAATATCAAAGTTGGGACAATTGGTATCGGTGGTTGAATAAAAGAATTGAGACGAACTGAGGGCCTATGTTAATACGAAGAGAGTTACACTTATTTAGATTGAGAGATAATTGTATGAAAATCACATTTGGGGATTACTTACCTTATTCTGTGTTGTGGGCATAATTATTTACTAATGAGGGCAGGAATATTATCTGCTGGGATAGACGTGTTGAATGGGGGAGGGAGGGATGTATGGTTTTTGTTTGTATGTATAAGCAATGTTTTTGTCTTGTGTTGATTTTAACTTGAAAAAAATAATAAAATTTATTTTTTAAAAAAGAACCAATAAATAAATAAATAAATAAAAAGCCCTCTGCTCCCATTACATGCCCCATTGGCTTCAGTTTTGGAAGACAATTTTCTTTTTTGCTTCTTAACTGCCACATATTTTAGCTGGGGAAGTTGGGAGGGGGTTGTTGTTGGAGTGGTAGAAAGTTAGTCATAACAACATTCCATATTCAAGGACTTTTGCCTGCATCTGATGGAGACTGCTGGAAGATTGTATCCAGTTGAGCATGAAGAGTTGATTGGACAATGTGATGAACTTGTGGGTGTGGGGCAAGGCTGTGAACTGTTAGCTGGGTGGAGAAAACCTGGAAGGTTTCAGATTCGGGTTTTCCCAGATGTGCCAACATGACATCTCTAATTAATTGGAACTTTGAGGAACTGCAGGCCTCAGAGCTTTATTTCAAAAAAAGATCACCTGGATGTCCTGTATCTAGCCCTCGTCAACCTGCCCACCAGGCTGGGGATTCTATCCTGGCCAGTGGACACCAGCACCGTCTGCTCTTACGGGATCACCATGGGCCCAATTTGCCCCAACGATCCCAGCACTGCCGTGGGGCAGCAGCCAACTACCCCACCGCCGCAGGTTACAGTTCAACCGCTGGCATTCACCCTACCACCTGCCGCAGCACCCCAACAGGTCCCTGCCCCGCCTCCAGTTGTTGTGGCAATTCCACCAGCAAGGGCCTTGCCAACACGGTTTAGAGCGACGTTTGACGGTAAGTCTACCAAACTGGCCTATTTCCTCAGCCTAGTATGGGCTCATATAGATCAGTATGGAAAGCAATACAAAACAGATCATGACTTAGTATCTGCGATCTCAGAGGGGATGAATGAGGGATAGCTGACTGGATAGCCCAGCTGCATAATGAGGGGGTTGCTGAATTAAATGATGCTGAAGGTTTTGTTGAGCTGCTCCGGGCCAGATTCAAAGACCGAGACCGAATCAATGAAAGTGAAGCCAAGATGGCTGATGAGTCAAGGAAATCGACCCATAAAGGACTTTGTATGGGACTTTAGACAGGTCGCTGGGAACCTTGGACATTGGCCAGATAGAATACTTCTGCATTATTTTAAAGAAGCCATTGATCAAGAAGTCAGAACTGCCTGTGGAATCCAGGGGGTGCCAGAGCAACTGCAAGACTGGTATATGATGTCAATAGCCCTTGATAGAGAAGTTCACCCATGTCACAACTCCTCAGCTGAGAGGTCCCCAGGAGAACTTTCGCTAGACATCTTCCGACAAACCTTACTGAAACCTCTCCTGCTCAATCTACAGGGGTAATCAAATGCTACCGTTGCAGAAAAGTCAACCAAAGAGGTTGTAGAAAAAATACTTTTAAAAATAAAAAAAAGCCTCTGATTATTGCTTGGCTCAGCTGGGCAATGGGGGGGGCAGGGATTTTTGCTACTGGTTCTCCAACCCACCCACCTCCATCGCTACCAGATCGGGTGATCCGGTCCGAACCAGGAGCATTTCATCCCTGCGGCAGAGCCACTTCTGCGAAGGCTGGGATGAATTACCGGTAGAAGTTAGCAAAACCGAGGAAACTTTACAGCTGTTTCCTGGAGCGAGGGAGCTACCAGTCAAGTATGGCTCATTCTTTCCTGGGATCCGTCTCCATGCCTTCGTTCAACACTCGGTAGCTCAGGTAGTCCAGAGAAGTTTTGTGAAACTCACATTTGGATAGCTTCACATAAAGTTTTGCAGCCAACAGTTTCTTTAGTACTTGTCAGACTAGTTTCACATGTTCTTCTAATTTAACTTTATGCACACCCTAGGCTTCTCTCAAGTCAAGTTTAGTAAACACCTGACATTGGCCTTCACGAGCAAAAACTCTTCTGGGGTTGGCGTTTGCTATCTGTACTCCGGTGAGCTGGAGGATGGTCGTCGACGTGCCACTGACCCTGTGTGGTCTCTAGAGGAGTACAGATTTTCCTTGCAAATAGTGTTCAAATTTCTATAGTCCACACATAGACAGAAGAAGTCGTACTTTTTCTCTCAAAAGAATACTGCAGCAGCCACCTTGGGTCTGGCAAGTTCATTGAAGCTGTGCTTGAGGTTTTTGTCTATGAATTGACGCAGTTCATCCAGTTCCCAAGTGGTCATTTTTGGGTTAGGTAGTTTAGCCCCTGGTAGAATCTCAATGGCATAGTCTGTAGGTCTATGAGGAGGGAGTTCGTCAGACGCCGCTTTGCTAAACACATCAGCTAAGTCTCGGTACTCGGTACCCCCTGATAGGGGTCTGCTTGTCACAGCAGCAGCCACTTCCTCACAGCACAGCATTCCTGCCTTGTAAGGCTCCTCCCTCTAGGTCAGTTCATCATTAGGAAATTGGAAGATCCCCTCCGTGCAGTCTACCCTCGGGTTCCATTTCAAAACTAGAGGCTGTCTTCCACAATGGACCCATTGAGTTGGCAGAAAGAAACCTTTAATCGCCATAGTTGGATCCCCAGTGTTCTTACTAAAGTAGGGCTTATTAGGTTTCTTGTGCACCCTGAGTCCAGCAATGCTTTAAATCTTACTTTTCTCCCCATTAGTGGGATTAATATTTCTAAGGGGATTATCAGGGATTTGACAGTCCCACTTACCAAAGGGTCTTTGTAGTCATTCCCTGAATGGTCAAGTTCTTGTGCAAGTGAGGTCAGAGTTCCCGGCATTGGAGGCAACTCTGGTGGGAACTCCATGACTGTGTGGCTCTTTAAAGCAGTGTCCCTGGGGCGATGTGGTAGTTTCACAAGCCTTCCCAAGGTTTACTTCTCTCCCTTTCGGGCAGGGACCTTTGCATGACAATCAGCCGTGCAATGGCCTTCTCCATTCAGGTGGGGACCTCCTCCAATTGCAACTCGCACAGTATCGGTTCTGGGCTTGGTCGATTTCAGCTTTTTCGGCCAAAACATACCAGATATGCAGGTGGACTGGGGCTCTGTATGCAGGTCCATATTGTACAGATCGTCATTGAGCCCATCCTTAAACCAGCTCACCAGTATTTCCTCTGGCCAATCCACACAACAGGCCAGGTTGCGGAATTCTTCAATGTATTTGGTTATTGGTTGATGTCCTTACCTGACGTGCCTGATGCAGTCTCTGGCCTCTGGTTGGCTAGGGGATCCTCATCTCAGGGGCGTCATAAAGCGGTTGAAGTTTCAAAGCTCTGGGATGTCTGCATTGTGGAGTGTCATGATCCAGAGTGCATCTGCCCCTTGTGCAGAGGTGATGACTTGGACTTTGGCTTCTTCTGTGGAGAGGTCCCTCCCATACTCCTGCATGTAAATTAGCCCGTGCACGAGAGAAAATCCCGGTTGTTGGGGATCTCCATCAAACTTGACACCCGGGGGGGGTGCCTTTCACTCTAGAGGGGGAAGCCTTTCCCAGTAGCCGCCTCCCATGCATCGTCCTTGCTGCAGCACAAGCCGGAGCACTCTGGATCTTCATGCCATGGATGGCCTCTCTCATGAGGTTCATGGCTTCTCTCAGGAGTTGGCCAATTGGTCAGCACAAGCTTTCAAGCAAGGAGTTATCTTGTCTGGGCCTGGTGCTTTTCCAGGTTTTTGTTTGTGAAATAGACCACGCACATCATTTTCTGTAATCACCAGAGATGAGGGGGGGGGGTCAAAGGGATGGGGTCAGTTATAGGAGGCTTGGCTGTTGTTAGTGTATCTGATATGGAGGTGGTGGTGATAGGTGACAGTGCTTTCCTCTCAAATCTTCAATAAAACCGATTCAGATCATCTGCCAGTTGTTGATTTCCTTCTGCATGGGAAGGAGATTTGCTGTAACCAGTGATATTTTTAAGAGTTTTCCACATATTTGCTGGATCATTTCTAGGATGCTTATTTCTTCCTCGGTGCTCATTGAAACACCTTCCCTTTCAGACATTCAGTCATACAAGAAATGATTTTCTACAAGCACTTTCCACAAGCACTTTCCAGCAAGATTAGGAATACTGTCATCATCATCATCATCTTATGCTGATGTTCCATCAGCCAGATGTTCCGACTGGACTTAGGTTTGATGGTGTTAAAGATATTGTAACCAAATGAAGGATGTACGCTGTTCCAATAAAGCTGCCTTTTGCAATTAACTGATTGTGATTTTGTTGATGGTGTTCAAGTGGATGCTCCACGTTGTTTCAAGATTGCACCCAAGGCATTGATGTGGCGTTGCTTATAGCCAGCATGGGAATGGGTGTCAGGGGTGTGGGCCTCCTTTCTACCATAATCGCAGCCCTAGGTGTCTTGGGCCTTGAAATCATGGCCTTGGCCTGTGGAATCCTAGGAGTAGCTGGGAAATTCATCGTGCACCAGCTCGCAGTTAAGGCAAAAAAGCATGATCAAATTAGAGAGTTGGCCAAAAGCAAGCTGAATACAATTGCAGATCATGTCTCACAAGCCCTCATGGATGGCCAAATCTCTGAAGAGGAGTTCCGACTGATTGTCAATGCGGCCAATAAGTACCACCAGATGAAGGCCAAGATCTGTGCTGGAGCACAGAAAGCACATGCTGCTGTCGCTCTGACGAGACAAAAAACACATTCATTCAGAAAGGCAGGGACAAGGCCTGAGCCAGCTTCTAAAAAAACTGTCATAGTGACAGATAGCTGTTTGTTAATGGTGTTGATGGGGTCAGATGACCCACCTCAGTACATCCCTTAACCCAGGGGTGAAATGTAAAATTTGTTACTACTGGTTCTGTGGGCGTGGCTTGAGGGGGGGGGTAATGTTGGCCAACTTTTTTTTTTATGTTGAAAAAGTTTTTATTTTATACTTAAACAAACCTACAATTCATAGTCTATCATACAATGTATCATCTAAATACATTTTTATATCTTCTTGTTCTAACAATATTTGTCATATCTTAATTTTATCATCTCATTTATTGTAATATTTTCCCCAATTTCTTACTTTACTATTAATACATTTATCTGTACTTCAATTTTATCCCCTCCCATCCTTCAACCCCCCTCCCCCCCACACACACCCCGATTCCCAGAGCAAAAACAGGGTATAACATTTAACAAACATAAACTAAAATAAGCTAACTTACTACAGAATTCAAAACTCCCTCTCACTCTTTAACTCCTCTTTTAACAATTATCCATCAACCTACCCTTTATAAATTCCATTTGTTAAAACCTGTCTAACTCAAACATTTCATCTCATATAACTTTTAAAAATGGTAACAAGCCACATGACCGCCATGACCAATCAGAGCCAACATGTTCAAAACAGCCAACCAGAAATGGTGGCGTTGAAAAACGGCGCGAAAATCAAAAGCGGGAAGCCTACAGCACGAGAATAGGCCAAGCCAGGACAGCTGCAGAAGAAAAAGTATATACCTGGGTAGAAATTGACGGGAAACCATGCGAAATGGAGATCGATACCGGGTCAGCTTTATCAATCATGTCCTGGAAAACGCTAAAGACTCTTTTCCCTACGTTCAAGAAAAGCCAGCTGTCACAACAACAGGTTCGCCTCTTTGACTATCAAGGAAACCGAGTTCCAGTGGAAGGCGTGGGCATGTTCCGGGTCACCTACGGCGAATTTCAAGAATTGCTACCCCTGACGATCGTCAGCAAGCCACTACCGAGTCTCCTGGGCCTCGTTTGGTTCCGAGCCCTTGGCATGGGGTTCACGGGCGTTCACAGTCTCAGCAGACCATCTCTCAAGGACAGCCTCCTACACGAATTCCAGGACGTTTTCGGAGAGGCGCTGGGCAAGTACATGGGGACCCCTATTTCATTTAATTTAGACCCTCAGTAGCCCCAATTAGGCTCAAACCGAAACGGGTGCCACTTGCTTTAAAACCCAAAGTAGACGCAGAGCTGGATAAACTTATTAGGCAGGGGATCCTGGTCCCAGTCGATCATGCTAAGTGGGAGACCCCTGTTGTCACGCCAGTCAAGTCGGATGGATCCATAAGGATCTGCGCCGACTATAAGTGTTCAATCCACAAGGCGCTCCAGCAGAGCGCGTATCCGGTGCCGGTTGTTCACCATTTACTTCATTCCCTGGGGCCCGGCAAAATATTCGTGAAATTAGACCTGGCGCAGGCGTACCAGCAGCTGCCGGTCGATGACGCTACCATGGAAGCGCAAACCATTGTAACTCACAGAGGGGCTTTTAAATGCACCAGGCTCCAGTTTGGGGTTAGCATAGCACCAGGGCTATTTCAAAGTACCATGGAGCGACTGCTACAAGGACTGCCGGGGGTGGTACCCTATTTTGACGATGTCTTCATCAGTGCCCAAAATAAATCACAACTTAAAGATAGAGTGCGACAAGTACTTTTAAAATTTAGAGAAGCGGGACTGCGAGTTAAGAAAAACAAATGCATGATCGCAGTTCCTTCCGTAGAATTTTTGGGTTACCGAGTTGATGGGTCAGGCATCTACCCTACTGAAAGCAAAGTTAGGGCTATCCAAAACGTGCCCACACCAACTTTCAAGGCTGGACTGCAGGCGTTTTGGGGACTTTTGAACTTTTATACGATGTTCCTTAAAAACAAAGCCACCATAGCAGAACCCCTACACAGACTATTGGGAAAAAACGTTCTGCGGGTTTGGGGCAAGGCAGAGGCGGCCGCTTTCAAGGCTGTCAAAAGACTCTTGTCAGAGGACAGTTTCCTAATCCAGTACAATTCGAACTTGCCGCTTGTCCTCGTTTGCGACGCGTCCCCTTTTGGAGTCGGCGCTGTGCTGAGCCATAGACTACTGAATGGGTCAGAGGTGCCCATTGCATATTACTCTCATACCCTGTCCAGCGCAGAATGAAACTACAGTCAGCTGGACAGGGAAGCCTTAGTGGCTATTGCGGGAATTAAAAAATTCCACGAGTATTTGTTTGGCCGGACTTTTGAACTTGTGACTGACCATCAGCCTCTGTTGGGACTCCTAGCCAGGGACAAGCCTACCCCCGCCACTCTTTCCCCCCGGATGACCAGGTGGGCTATTTTCTTGGCCGCCTATTCATATCGATTGGTACATCAGCCCGGAAGAACTCTGGGCCACGCAGATGCCCTCAGTCGCTGCCCCCTTCCTGACTTGTTGGAAGATCCTACACCAGAAGCCTCTGTATTGTTAATTGATGTTGTGTCATTGGGGCCACTTACATCTGGTGAGGTGGCTAGGGCATCTACCAAAGACACTTATTCATACCGTTATGGATTGGGTCATGAGGGGGTGGCCAACCAAGGTGGACAACGGGGAATTTCAAGTTTTCTTTAACAAAAAGAACGAATTGTCTATGCAAGGGGGTTTTCTGTTATGGGGTGATAGGTTGGTGATTCCCTTATGGTTACAGTAAAGGGTTCTGGAACTTTTGCATGAGGGGCACCCTGGTATAGACCGCATGAAAGGTCTAGCAAGGAGTTACGTGTGGTGGCCGCAGCTTGATAAGGATGTCATTGAATGGGTAGGCAAGTGTAGGCTATGTCAAGAATCCCGGCTGGATCCCCCTTCAGCCCCTGTCAGAGAGTGGAAGAGGCCGAAAGGGCCATGGGGGAGGATTCACATAGATTTTGCAGGACCTTTTCACAGACAAAATTTCCTAATAATTGTTGACACCTTCTCTAAGTGGCTAGAAATAGCTCTAATGCCATCTACCACGTCCGAAGCAGTAATCAAGGTCCTCAGGAAACTCTTTGCAACCCACGGATTGCCTGATACCCTGGTATCGGACAACGGGCCCCAATTCACGGCCACACACTTTGAAAGCTATTTGGCAGAGTTAGGAATTAGACACGCCTTGTCAGCTCTGTTTCATCTGGCTTCTAATGGCCTTGCTGAAAGATTTGTAAGAACCACCAAAGAATCCCTCTCCTGGCTCGATGCAGGAGATTGGCAAGCTAGGATCGACCAGTTCCTAGCAATACAACATGCCACCCCATGCACTGCCACAGGGCACAGTCCGGCAGAACTCCTAATGGGCTGGAAATTTAGGTGTATCTTAGACCGATTACACCCCAATTACTCCCACGACATGTTTAAAGGGGAGGAAATAGGACTACAATAATTTCAAATAGGTACCACAGTGTTCGCTAGAAATTATGCCAATGGGCCACTTTGGGTTGCCCGAATAATTGTGGGAATCACTGGTCCTAAATCATATACAGTCGACGTAGGGCAAGGGAAAGTTTGGAGGAGACATATAGAACAGTTGTGGAAACGTTTAGACTGTGAAGACTCTGAATATCCAAACATTGTTGAACCTGATTGCTAAAGTTTTCCCACCACAGCTACCTCAAGCCCGAGTGAGTCGGATTACTTATCTGGCAAGCCTAGGCTCCAGCACCGCCCCATCAAACCAACACTCCCTGCCAGGGAAGACCACGCCTCAGGAGAAATCCAGGAGGTTCCATTGGCGGAGCCAGGAGAGGCAACAGGTCTCTCTGACTGGCTCGACGCTTCACCGACAACTGAACTGTGCAGGTCAACCAGAGTGAGAACACGCCCTGGTTACCTGCATGATTTTATATGTAAAAATGTAAATTGATAGACTAAGTGTTTTCTGGGAATGGAGGGGTGTTATGTATGTATCTATTTGAGCGGGAGATTTGAATTGGGAACTGTTTGTGATTGGTTAACGGTTGTTTCTGAACTGTATATAAGGAAGGCTGTTGCCTGTGTTTCTTTGCTGAAGTCTCACCCTGAATTAAAGAGCTGTTGTCACTAGCTTGCTTGTGCCTCTCGTTATTCCCGTGCTACAACAGGGATCTTTTTTTTTAATTGAAAAAGTTTTACCAATACAAATTTTCCCCCTTTTTTCCCCCCCTCCCTAGCCCAACATTATAAGATACATATAAAAACAATATAATTCCATCCCATCCCCACCCTAACCCTCCCCCTCCTCCCTCTTCCCTCCCCCCCTTGACTTCCATTATATGCAATATTAATATTCCCAAACAATATATATGTTATTCAATCTTCCATATCTTTTTTCTATATTTACTAACATACTAACATAATCATCTCAGCTAAAAACGATATAATATTTTCTAGTCTGATACTTATTCTGTACATACTCAATCCATAATTTCCATTCCTGTATATACTTCTCATGCGTCTGGTCTTTTAAAAAAGCTGAAACCTTTGCCATTTCTGCAAATCCAGCCATCTTCTGGGTCCATTGGTCAACAGTCGGTAAAACATCACTCTTCCAATGTTGGGCAATCAACAACCTAGCTGCTGTCACCATATACAAAATCAATTTAGTTTCACCCAGTGTAAAGTCTTTAACTATACCCAATAGAAAAAATTGCGGAGAAAATTGTATTTTTTTCTTTAAAACATTTTGCATAACCCACCAGATTTTTATCCAAAAAGCCCTCACTTTCCTGCAAGTCCACCAGATGTGATAATATGTAGCATCTAAACAATCACATCTCCAACATTTTGGCTGCACATTAGGGTACATGCAAGACAATTTCTTGGGGTCTAAATGCCATCTATAAAACATTTTATAAAAATTTTCTCGTAAATTTTGTGACTGTGTAAATTTAACATTCTGAACCCATATTTTTTCCCATGTTTCCATCATAACTGGTTGAGAGAAATTTTGTGCCCATTTAATCATACAATCTTTAACTAGCTCATTTTCTGAGTCCCTTTCTAACAGAACATTATAAACTCTCTTAATATGCATTGGACCTGTCCGCTTTATCTGTTCAACCAATTCTACTTCATATTCCATTAAACCAGTTTGTTGATCTTCTTTCCATCTCATCTGTAATTGATTGTACTGCAACCAAGTCAATGATTTCCCTTCTTCCAACAGCATATCCAAAGTCTTCAATCGCCACCTGCCCTCTTCAAAGTAAAGTAACTCTTTATATAAGAAACCCCCGAGTGACTTAATATTTGTATTCCACATGGTATCAGCAAGATCCAGCCAAAACGGAATCTTGTAATCCCAATTAATTCGGTGCCTTCTCCAGACTCTCAACAAGGCATTTCTGAGTAGATGACTATTGAACACTTTGTCCACTTTGTTATCATAAAATAGGTATGCATGCCAACCCCAAACCAGGTCATGACTTTCTATATTCAACAAATCAGTCTTAGTTTTCCCAAACCAATCACTTAATTGTATCAATGCAGTTGCTTCATAATATAGTCGAAGGTTTGGGAGTTTAAGACCACCTCTCTCACGAGTATCTTGCATTATTTTCAGTTTAACTCTTGGTTTTTTATCATTCCAAATGAATTTATTCAGTCCTTTTTGCCATTCTAGCAATGATTTGTCTGATTTAAGCACCGGTATCATTTGAAATAAAAAGATAAGTCTAGGTAAAACATTCATCTTTACTGCTGATATTCTTCCAAGCAGTGATAACTGCAGTTTCTTCCAGTTTTGCATATCTTTTTGTATCTTTTGCCACAGAACCTCATAGTTATTTTGAAACAGTTTAGCATTGGAGTCTGTGATTTGTACTCCTAAATATTTGACCTTTGAAACAATCTCAAAACCTGCCATTCTTTCCAGTTCCTTTTTTTTGCTCTCTGTCAGATTTTTGACAATCATTTTAGTTTTCTTCTGATTCAGCCTAAAACCAGATACCATGCCATAATCTTCTATGATATTTTTCATCTGGATTATTGAATTCATAGGTTGTGATAGGGTAACAACCAGATCATCTGCAAGTGCCTTAGTTCTGTAGTCCTCTTGCCTTATAGCTATTCCAGTCAAGGAGTTCGAATCCCGTATTGCGTTAAGTAAGACTTCTAAAGTTAGAATAAATAATAGCGGGGATAATGGACAACCTTGTCTGGTGCCTTTTTGTATGTTGAAATTCGATGTTAAACATCCATTAATAATAAGTTGTGCATATTGTTCTTGATAAATTGCACCAATCGCTTGTATAAACCGCTCCCCCAAATCCATTTTTTCCAAAGTCTTAATTATAAAGTTCCAATTCACTCGATCAAAGGCTTTTTCCGCATCCAAAAAAACCAGCACTGCAGAGATCTGTTTATTCTTATCTAGATAGTCCATTAAGTCTATAACTTGCCTAACATTCTCCTTCATATATCTGCCTTCAATAAATCCTGCTTGGTCATGATGAATTATCTTTTGAATAACTGGCATCAATCTGTTGGCTAGTACTTTTGCAAAGATTTTATAGTCTGTGTTTAATAAAGATATTGGTCTATAATTTTCTGGTTTCTTAGGACCTGATTCTTCTTTCGGAATCAATGAAACAAAAGCTGTTTTCCATGAGGAAGGTATCTTACCTCCTAGTTGTATATTACGAAATAAATCTTTAAGATGCTCAATCATTTCTTCCTGTAAAGTTTTATAATAAATTGCAGTTAAGCCGTCCGTCCCTGGAGCTTTAGCTGTTTTTAATTGTTTTATAGCAAAACTGATCTCCTCCACTGTTATCAATTGTTCCAAACTTTTCTTTTGAGTCGTTGAAATTTTTGAAACTCTCTTGTTTTCTAAATATTCATTTATAGTAATATTCTGTATGTCATCTTTAGCATATAACTTAGTATAATATTCCAAAAAGGCTTTTTTAATTAGATCTTGTTGATAAACTTCTTTATCAGCATATTCAGTACTATCAATAATTCGTGTCGATGCTTGTTTCCTCAAAGTATACGCCAACCACCTGCCCGGTTTGTTAGCATTGGAAAAGGTATTATGCTTTGCAAATTGTAAGTTAGTTGCCGTTTGGTCTGCTATAAGCATTTGAAATTGATCCTTCAGAAGTTTTATAGCCATTTGCAATTTTCCATCTGTTGGTTTTTGTATCAGTTGTTGTTCTTTCTTTTTTATCTCAGATTCCAGTTGTAGTCTTTTCTTCTGCTGATTCTGCCTGTGTTTAGAGTTCATTTGAATTAGTACTCCCCGCATATATGCTTTACCTGCGTCCCAAACTGTTTCAATAGGGGTACCTTTATTCAGGTTAAATTTAAAAAACTCCTTTAAATGCTTTTTAAGTTCAATTATATTTTTTTCATATCTAAATAGATTCTCATTTACTCTCCAGGATCTTCTTTCTCTTTTGCCCATCTCGATTTCCATCCAGACCGGACTGTGGTCAGTCAAAGTCCTAGGAAATATCTTTATTTTCTTTACTTTAGAAAGTAAGTTAGAAGTTAAGAGAAAAAAGTCTATTCTGGAAAAGGATTTGTGCCTGTCTGAGTAAAAAGTAAAGTCCAATTCATTTGGGTTTCGAATTCTCCAAATATCTTTCAATTCCAAATCCTCTTTCAGTTCAAAAAAAGCTTGTGGTAGTTTATTCCCTATTTTGGCCGTAGTTTTTTTATCCAATCTAGGTTGGATTACTCCATTCCAGTCGCCCATTATTATAATGTTTGAATAATCCCAATCCAGAATTTTTAAATGAAGCAACTTGTAAAAATTTTCCTGCTGTTGATTTGGAGCATATATTCCGACCAACAAGATTGGTCCACCATCTGTAATAACTTCAATTGCAATATATCTTCCATCTTTATCTACTTCTATAGTTTTAGCTGCAAATCTCTTGTTTATATATATCACCACTCCATTCTTCTTTTCCAAATTTGAAGCAACAAATTGCATTCCCAATTTTGAATTTATCAAGTATTTCTGATCTTGCAATTTTACATGAGTCTCCTGTAAGCAAATAACATCATTATGAAATTGTCTCAAATAGTGAAATATCTTCCTTCTTTTTTGCGGAGAATTCAGTCCGTTAACATTCCAAGACAAAAATTTAAGTGCCATTTGACCCTGTCTGAAGTTTTGAGAGCAATTGTTGAAGATTCTCTCCTACAGTAGCAATCTTCGGTTTAGCTCCTCCCATGACTTCAGCTTGCTGCTTATCTTTGGTTCTTTTTTCACGCTGTGGCTTAATATATTCTTGCTGCTGTTGCTTCATTTGTTTAGACATTGCTCTGGTTATACGTTGCTCTTCCATTTTGGATGTTGTTACTTCCAAAGCCATCGCCTCCTCTGTAATAGTTTTAGACATTTCTTCCAAAGGAGAAGCTTCAAATGGTGCAAAAGGGTCAACCACAACACCACCTACTGCTTCCATTGACTCTCTTGCCTCCCTTTGCGACTGCCTTATTTGTGCTTCTGTTTCTTGATCAATCTCAGCTTGTAGTTGAACTTCCTTATCTATTGGTGAAGATGTGCGTGGAGGAGGAGAGCCCGCTTTCAAAACGTTATAATAAAATTCTTCTGCTTTTTCAATAGTGTTAAGGCGGTATCTCACTCCTCGCAGCCTCAATATTACACCTATTGGCGCATCCCACCTGAATTGTATGTTCTGTCTTTTCAATTCTGCCACCAAAAATCCAAAATCCTTTCTATTTCTTAACATTTTGGGTGGTAATTCTTTAAAAACTCCAATCTCACTTCCATCAACTTGAACTGTTGTAACAAAGGAATTTTGTAAGATTTCATTTCTCATTCTTCTGTCTGTAAAGTATATAACCACATCTCTAGGCAGTTGTCTTTGTACCGCCACACGAGAATTAACTCTGTAGACCTTGTCCATCTTGCACAAAACCACGTCTGGTTCCACTTTCAACATAACTGCCAAAGCCTCTGCGCAAATTTTCCTGAGATCTTCCCTGGTGTTCTCTTTTACACCTCTCAGTCTAATAGCATATTCCATTGATCGAAATTGCATCATAGTAATCTCATTTTGCATTTTTTGTGTAACTTCTTCAATTTCTATGATTCTTGAATCAGAAACTCTAAATTTGGTCTCCATCTCTGAGGCAAGATTCTCCACTTTTTTATCAATCTGCAACACTACCTCAGACAGGCCTTTAACCACTGTTTGAATATCTTGTTTAACTGCATCATATTTCTCTTGAACCATTCCTTTAACCTCCTTCTCTGATCTTTGAATTTCTTTAATAATAAGGTCATATTGACTTTCTTCCTTTGTCTGAGATTGCAACTGCGCTGTTTGAGGCTGTTTCTGTTTATGTGTGGGGGAACCCCCCCCCCGGTTGCTTTGTTGCCATTTTGCCTCTTAAAGATCTTCCTTTTCCACAAACTCTAGCAACTTTTCCCAAAAAGTTCTCCAGATTCAATCAGGTCTATAAAAGTCAATTAGTATTTTTATTTTATTTTATTTTTGGTTACTTTTCTGCCTCTTCCAGCCGGATTTGTTACTTTAAAATGTAGCCGAATACACTGATCAAATTACTTTCGCTTTCAGCTGTTCTCCACTGAAAGCAAGCGCCATTTTTTTCCCCCATTCTCAGACCCAGATAACTTTCACTTTAAGAACTCTTTAAAATAGTTCAGAAAACTTCCAATACTTGCTGTTTAATAAGAAGTTTCAAATCTTCCTTATTTTTCGTTGTTGTTGGTAATGCTGCCGCGCTGTCTTGCTCTGCTTTAAAGCAGAGTTTCCCAGTCGTCCGGAGCTTCAGCGGGTTGGATAGGGAGTCCCACCCTGTTAACTCCCCAGAAGCAAAAAAAACTTTCTGGGGGTCTCACAGGGGACTCTACCTGCAGCCGCCGGCTCTCCTCACAAGCCCCTCGCGTCTTGGAGTTTTTCGAGCCGTTTCAGTTGCCGAAACGGCTCTTTTACGGGCGATCGGGCTGGCGGTCTTCAAAAGACCGTCAGCGACGGCTCACAGCAACAGCGGAAGTCCCAACAGGGATCTTTTGAGATGAAGTCATTGGTGTATAGAGAGAAGTGGAGAGAGCACACAGCTCTGTCAGGCTCCTGTGCTAATTGTGCAGGTATGTGATGTGATTTTGCCTAACTTCACCTTTAACTATCTCTTTGTGTGTGCATGCGCGCGCACACACGCTTTTGTACAAATTTTCAACTCAGCCTTGATTCCTGGTGACTATCTGGAAAAGTCCCTGTATTTTCTTGGCAAGATTTTTCAGAAGTAAATTGTCATTGCCTGCTTCCTAGGGCTGAGATTAGCCCAAATTTACCCAGCTGGCTTCAATGGCTAAGGCATAATTAGAACTCAAAGTCTCCTGGTTTCTAGCCTGGTGCCTTACCACTACACCAATTTGACTTAGCTAATTTTAAGAGAGAATAATTAAAATACTTTACATAGTACCAGAAAGACATCAGTGTTCTCATTATCTCATTTCAGGCAAAAAAGGCAATCAGACCAATTACTCCATGGAAGATTTGAGTGTGGGGGAAAATGATTTACCTGTCAGGTCCACCAACTTCAGTTTGGTGCCTTGCCAGCAGTCTGCCATCAATTGGGGAAAGGGAGAGGGAGACAAATGGGCAATAAAGCTGTATACTTTTATTATAAGAAATCGGGAGGGGGAAATTGGCAGTTGAGGAAGAACAGAGCATTCTGGAATCCAGTTTGTACTGGTGTGCTGGCATCTCCAAGGCTGTTTGCCCTGAGAGTGGAATTTCACCAACCCAAACACTTCAGCACTTTCCCAAACATTTTGGTGGTGCTGGATTGGCTATACACAGATGGACCTCGCAGGCTAGGGGAAACCAGAGGTTTAGTTCTGTATTGGTGCATGGGAATTTTAAGATTTCACTTGACTTTACTGCAGCATCTCTTAGTAAAAGTGCCTTTTTGCATCAACCAAATGGAGTTGGGAGTTATTTACTATATATCTGATGCATTTTTTCTTTATTATTTCTTACCTCTTCTATCTTTTCTAGTTGGTCAATTCTATTTCTTGATTCGAAAGCGAATCCACTTGAGGCCAGAAGATGCCTTGTTCTTCTTTGTCAACAACACTATTCCTCCTACCAGTGCTACTATGGGTCAGCTGTATGAGGTAAACACTAGCGTTTCTTCTATTTTAATGGTGGAAATGATGGAATAGTGCATAGTAAATAACATGGCTTTGTTTATTTAGTACAGTGCTTTTGCTTTCTAGATGAAACTTAATTCCACTTGTCCATTACTCCATTGTATCTCAAAATTTAATCTCTGAACCTTTTCTGTTTTTTTCTGAGGGACTTTCAAGTACCTATTATGAAGAGACTTATTCAGTCTGAAATCTACAGGTGCATGGCTTTTTATTTATTGTAATGTGCTCTTGACTCTGTTCTGAGCGCTTCCCTTTCACCCAGGATGCCAGCACTTGCAAGCTTGCCATCTCTTGTGCACCCGCCTGGGGGTGGGGTCGAGGTGGCAGGGCAGCCTCATGGGTCAGGTCTAAGGCTGGGCACATGAACCAATGCCATCCATGGCCCAGGTTTGCATGCACCGGCCTTATTGTTTGAGGGCAGGAACAAAGCCTTCAACCAGACATGTCAAAAACAAGTTCCAAATTTGGCCCATAGAGCCACCCCAGAGACTGAGGGAGTAGACGCTACTGCCACAGCCAACCCCAGCCAGATGCCCCCCAGAGTGCTCATAGGAGGCAGTGAGCATGCGGGGGCTGATGGTGTCTGGCAGCAGCCCACTGGCCAAGGGGCTCCACAGCATGTGCAGTGCAGGTGGGTTTGGGTGCTATGACCTTAAAATTTTAAAATTTTAAAAGCTTAAAATTTTAAGCTGGCCCTTAAAACAGCAGGCAGAGGCAGAGGCATGGGAGGAAGCATGTGATCCAGCCCGTTGGAAGTGCCCGCATGCCCCATCCCACTGTCTGTTTTTGCTTGCCTGTGGTTGCCACAACTGGGATGGGGCAGGCAGGCAGGCAGCCACCCAGCACATCTGGCAGGCTAGGTCATGTGCCTTCCCCCCTGCGCCTCTACCTTCGCCTGTTTCCAGTGCCACCACCACAAGGTGAGGGGAAGCAGGCGGCAGGGCGGGAGTGGAGCCATCCAACTTTGTATTCTAACTCCGCTGCACATGCAGGATGAGTCTTCTGCCCACTGCTCCACTCGTGAAAACCCCGGCAAATGGGAAAGATGAGGAGCCCGCACCCCCAAGAGGCAGCTTGGACTCAGCAGCACAGGTGGGTCTAAGCCCTGTGATTGCTGGTTGATGCTCCAAGCAGCAGGCGGAGGCATATGATCCAACCTGCCAGATGTGCCAGTCGGCCAAGTGATCTACCAGATGTGCTGGGCTGCTCTGCAGCCACCTGCTCTGTCCCGGCCACAGCAACCATGGGCAAAAAGGTCTGCCAAAAAGTTTAGTAACTGTACTGTTGCTTCCTCTACTCTATTATTCTTTTCTCCTGTCAGTGGCAAATCATCTACATATTGAATAAGTGTCACATGTGGAGGTTTCTGATATTCCTCCAGAATCTGTTCCAGAAATTGTCCAAATAAATTGGGTGATTCAGTATACCCTTTGGGTAATACCATTCATCTGAATTGTTTTCTACCCGTGTCTGGATCTTCCATTCAAAGGCAAAGATGTCTCGGCTTACTGGGTCCAAAGGACAAGATGAAAAGGCATCCTTCAAGTACAGTACAGTATACCATTTCTCCTGGGAAGATATTCTACCCAAGATGATATAGGAATTGGGAACCACAGGAAACTTAGGCACCACTATGTCATTGATTTTTCTCATCCTGCATCTAGAATTATGTGAAGTTCCTATTTCCACAATCAATGGAAGGCTTGCCTGCAGAAGTTGTGGATGTCTGGTTGTCTCTTAAGTCACTAATAAATCCAATCTGCTTTCGCAATCATGGTTGATCAGATACTGCCACCACTGGGATTTTAAGGAACAAAGTTTTAATGTGACAAAAGTGTAAAAATAGAACATATTAGAACATTAAAATAAAAGTTTCTTCTCTTTTAGCCTTTGTTTCTGGTTGGAAATTTTTCTTATGGATATTTTCCTTATAGCTGCTTCACTAAACTGTTCCTGTTTTACCTTTCTTTAAAAAATAAAATACTTTTTAAAAGAACATTTTAAATTATTATAAGCTACATGCTAAATTACATGCTAAGTCTGACATGCTGTCCCCACTTCTATATGTTTAGCTGATTATGACCTCTATTTCTCCCTACCCCCTTTTTATCTTTTAATAGGATAATCATGAGGAAGATTATTTTCTCTATGTGGCTTACAGTGATGAAAGTGTTTATGGCCAGTGATTCTATGCATTAGTAGCTTACAGATGGATTGGACTGAAAGAGTTATTATGGAAGGAACGTTCAACAAAAGCAGGAAATGGGAGAAAAAGCTGGATGGCAAACCATGTATTTCATGCTATCGTTTCTTGCACCTTTTAATAAATTACTATTTTGTTCAATTATAAGAAAAGAGCAAGTGTTTTAAAACCATCTGATGGTTGGTGCTTTGCCATATCCATCAACTTGCATTCTCATAACTGACATGTCAATAAGTTTACTATGTAAGGAAAAGACAGGAGTGGGCAAGAAATTCCTTAGCAATATAATCCATTCTTTTCCATGCCAAGTCAGTCAAAAGATTTAATAACAAGTTATTCAACCTCAATTGACCTTTCCTTCAATACCCCACAATTAATGTTCTTTATTTTAATATATTTCTTTTCCTGACCTGTCTACCCATCAAATACACGAAAGAGGCATAACATCAATTATTGTTTTCTAACATCATTATAATCATTACAATACCTTGTCCTTAATTCAGTACAGGTATTGCACTAGTAGTCTGGTTAACAATCTTGTTAATGCTTCTTGTTATCAAGAAAGTTGTGCATAAGTAGTTACCTAGTTAGTTCAATTGAACTTCAACAAATATTCAACATATTATTTCTCAATGTAATCAGAATTTGGACCTTGGTATTCAATACTTAACACAGTTTCACTAAATGCATGAATATTCTGTGATGTTCTCTGTCCTTGCTTTGTTAGTATAGGCTATTCCTATCTAGGTTGCACTTACAGCAGCTGAAACCTTCACTATGAAATTATGAATGAAATCCCCTGAAGTTAACTTTTACCCATAGCCTTGCTGAAATATATATTCTGCAACTTCTTATGAAATAATCCTTTTTATGATAACAATCCTCCATAAACTTCTCTACTTCTGCTTAATCATAATCTTTAAAAGTCTGGGAAAGATTTTACTCAACTAAGCAAAGCAGTTTCCAAAACAACTGATAGTTGTATTGCCTGTATTCTAGAATGGCAAGTAAAAATAAAAATTAGGATATTTTATGTTGAGTCTTATGCTTCTTAGTTTTAGGGTAACTTGAAGAATATTAAAAGATTATATCTGTGTGTAAAATAGAAATTGACTCACTCTTAACTCACTCTCCTACTTCAAACTGTCGTTCTAATAATTTTTGAAATAGCAAAGGAATCCATGAAATGGACCATGAAATGTTGTTTTAGGAGTGTGGCATAGCTCAGAGAACTTTTAGGATGAAAACTGCTAGAAGGAATTACTGGAACATGCTACCCCAATAGCCAGACAATGAGGACTAAGCTTTCTTTGTTTTGTTTGGAATAAAATAAAACTGGATACCACTTTTATAATTAATTCTGTTCTAATGCTCAACAGCAAAAATTGTTTGCTCATTATCTTTATCATTCAGAGAATGTTTAAGAGTGAATCATGTCCAGAATTTCTCATATGGGCTAAATCATAATGCATAAAATGCTCATTGTATATGGACATTCCCTATACAGCTGCTAATCATTAAGGGATGTTAGTAAAATTTCATTTTACTCATTTGATACATGTAAATTACTGTGTTTATAAGTTTTAACTGCTTCGTGACATTTTTCATCACTGTTTGCTTCAGCTTATAAAAGGTAGTGCTATGTATTCTTTTTATGTTGTGAACCAAACAGCTTTAGATTTTTGTAAGAGTTTTATTAGTCAAATAAATACACACTTGAAAATCTGAAATGGAAGTCTGGAATGATATTTACTAATCAGATAACTTGGGCTACAACTATTTACAAATTAAGTACATTAAAGAACACAGCACAATTTTTGTATAATTTTTCCTAAAACTGTTAGATTTGGACCATCAGCACAGATGATTGATTGATTGATTGATTGATTCAATTTATATAACTACCCATTTTACCATAGCAACTCTGAGCAGCTAACAATATATAAAACAGCATACAAAATTACAACAAGAACCAATCAATAGTTAAAAATCTATAATAATAACTGAGGTAAAATCCAATTTAATAAACTAAAAAAATCCTATGGACTCCAGTTAACCTTCTGAGCAGATTGTATTCTCAGGAATACATTCAAATCTTTAAAACTTCAAAAAGATGGTATTGTCAGGGCCAATCTAATCTCAGGATATATGTTCCAAAGGATAGGGATTGCAATAGAAAAGTCCCTTTTTCTGGTTCCCACAAGATGCACCTGTAAATGCCCGTGTTACTATGTTTTGGACCAACAGGAGCTTCCAGACATTTTTCAAGGATAGTCATAAATAGAACATAATAGATAAATAGATAAATAGAGCTGGAAATGTAAAAAAGCACAACGTACCTTTTTTCATGTATGGTGGCTTTGCCCAGAAATCAAAAAGTACTGGATTAAAATACAAAAATGGTTAAATGAAATTATGCATTGCCAAATAGAATTGAAGCCTGAACTGTTTCTTCTGGGGATCATTAAAGGAAAATATCCTAAAAAGATTAAATATTTGATCATTCATATTACTATAGTAGCGAGAATTGTACTCGCAGAAGTCTGGAAAATGTCCACTACACCAACAGATTGTGTAATAATCTGGAAAATTTTTGAATGTGCAGAAATGGACAAACTTACTAGAGAATTAAATAATAAGGAAGACTGGGAATATTACAACTTGGGAAAACTGGTATCAATGGATAGAAAATAAAAATAGGAAATATATAGATCAAAATAAGACATAAATTGTGTTTACATATATTTGATCAGGAAGGAATATCTGAGAATATATGAATAGAATTATGATTTGTGTACTGTTAGAACAATCTAACAGTACACAGATGTATGTATTTTTGTTACAGATGTATTTGTATTTGTATTTTAATATTTTAAATTTTAATAGAGGATTTTTTTTTAAATTAAAAAAAAACCCTGTAAAGTGGGGAAAAACAAAAGGAGATTTCTTCTAACAACTGATTTTCTGAACTGCTTAACAACCGGTTCTAGCCAACTGGTGCGAACCAGTAGAATCCCACTCCTGACTGGATCACTTTGAAATAGTGCAACACCATCCAGAACTAAAGATTAAAAACTATAAGATCCGGTGACTCCTAAAACCCATAACCACTTAATCTAGCCAGGATTATATTGTAATGGTATGTGGAAATGACCCTAGAGACAGAAGGGGGAGCTAGAGACTGGACAACCAACATGTAAAAAAGGTCTCAGTCCACAGAAGTGAAGGCAGGGAAAACATTTCAGAAGAGACCCACCTTAGTGGACAGTGAAAGGAAAGGAGGAGAGAAATATTTTCAGTTTTGCAAGATTTTGTTAATGAAATCTAAAAATACAGAGCCAGTACTTCTGATTGTACACTTGTTTTTCTGATTGTACACTTCTTTTGGAGGGCCAACAATACTGAAGTCTGTTCTCTGTATAGATCTTTGAAGCTAAAGACACCAATAATAATTTAGTTGGACCAGAAAGGAACAACAAAGTTGGATATCATCAACAAATTGATCTCTCTCTCCATTCTGTTAAATAATCTCACCCTGAAATTTTATATGCATGACCAAAGCTGTATCTGAGAATTGGCAGTCAGACTCAATTCACCCAGAAAAACTCACTTTTGACACAGACTTAAAATTTTGAAAAGAAACATATATTCATGTTCCCTGGGATCTGGAAAGCCCAAAACACATTCAATTTTCAAATATGAGCTTTGCATGAGGAGTTAGACCAAAGCTGTATCCCAAAATAGTCAGTAGGACTCAATTCAGCCAGAAAACCTAAGTTTTCACTCAGAGCTCAGATTTTGAAAAGAAACACATATTCATGTTCCCTAGGGTCTGGAAAGCCCAAAACACATTCAATTTTCAAAGGCGAGCTTTCCCTGAGGAGTTAGACCAAGCTGCAAATCTCACAATTGGCAGGAGGACTCAATTCAGCCAGAAAGAATCATTTTTAACACAGAGCTCAGAATTGCAAAACAAAGACATATTCATATTCCCCACAGTCTGAAAAGCCCAAAACACATTCAATTTTCAAAGGCGAGCTTTCCCTGCGGAGTTAGACCAAACTGTATCTCACAATTGGCAAGAGGACTAAATTCAACCAGAAAACCTAACTTTTGACACAGAGCTCAGATTTGCCAAAGAAAGACATATTCATGTTCCCCACGGACTGAAAAGACCAAAATAACATTCAATTTTCAAATGCGAGCTTTCTCTGAGGAGTTAGACCAAAGCTGTATTTCAGAACTGGTCTCAATTCAGCCAGAAAAGAACTTTTGACACAGAGTGAAGATTTGCAAAAGAAACAAATATTTATGATCACCATGGTCTGAAAAGACCAAAAACACATTCAATTATCAAATACGAGCTTTCTCTGAGGATTTAGACCAAGGCTGTATTACACAATTGGTCTCAATTCAGCCAGAAAATAATTTTTGACACAGAGTGAAGATTTGCAAAAGAAACAAATATTCATTTTCCCCATGGTCTGAAAACACCAAAACACGTTCAATTTTCAAAGGCAAGCGTTCCCTGATGAGTTAGACCAACTTGTACCTTACAATTGGCAGAAGGACTCAATTCGGCCAGAAAACGTAACTTTTGACACAGAACACCAATTTACAAAAGAAACACATATTCATGTTCCCCATGGTCTGAAAAGATCAAACTAACATTCAATTTTCAAATACAAGCTTTCTCTAGAGATTTAGACCAAAGCTGTATTTCACAATTGGTCTCAATTCAGCCAGAAAAGAATTTTTGACACAGAGTTAAGATTTGCAAAACAAACACATATTTATATTCCCCAAGGTCTAAAAAGACCAAAACACATTCAATTTTCATTGGCGAGCTTTCCCTGATGAGTTAGAGCAACTTGCACCTTTTAATTGGGAGAAGGACTCAATTCAACCATAAAATGTAACGTTTTATACACAACTCCGGTTTGCAAAAAAAAACACATGTTCATGTTCCCCACGGTCTGAAAAGACCAAAAACACATTCAATTTTCAAAGGAAAGCTTTCCCTGATGAGTTAGAGCAACTTGTACCTTACAATTGGTAGAACAACTCAATTCAACCAGAAAACGTAACTTTTGACACAAAGCTCAAATTTGCCAAAGAAAGACATATTAATGTTCCCCATGGTCTGAAAAGACCAAAAGCACATTCAATTTTCCAATACGACCTTTCTCTTAGGAGTTAGACCAAAGCTGTATTTCACAACTGACCTCAATTCAGACAGAAAATAACTTTTGACACAGAGTTAAGATTTGCAAAAGAAAGACATATTCATGGTCCCCACGGTCTGAAAAGAACAAAACACATTCAATTTTCATAGGCGAGCTTTCCCTGATGACTTAGTCCAACTTGTATCTTCCAATTGGCAGAAGGACTCAATTCAGTCAGAAAACATAACTTTTGACACAGAACTCCGATTTACAAAAGAAACACATATTCATGTTCCCCATGGTCTGAAAAGAGCAAAATAACAATCAATTTTCAAATATGAGCTTTCTCTGAGGAGTGAGACCAAAGCTGTATTTCAGAACTGGTCTCAATTCAGCCAGAAAAGAACTTTTGACACAGAGTGAAGATTTGCAAAAGAAACAAATATTCTTGTTCCCCACGGTCTGAAAAGACCAAAAACACATTCAATTATCAAATACGAGCTTTCTCTGAGGATTTAGACCAAGGCTGTATTACACAATTGGTCTCAATTCAGCCAGAAAATAATTTTTGACAGAGAGTTAAGATTTGCAAAAGAAACACATATTCATGTTCCCCACAGTCTGAAAAGACCAAAACACATTCAATTTTCATAGGGGAGCTTTCCCTGATGAGTTAGTCCAACTTCTACCTTACAATTGGCAGCAGGACTCAATTCAGCCAGAAAACATAACTTTTGACACAGAACTTCGATTTCCAAAAGAAAGAATTATTCATATTCCCCACGGTCTGAAAAGACCAAACTAATATTCAATTTTCTTTTTTTTTTAATTGAAAAAGTTTTACAAATACAAATTTCCCCCCCTTCCCCCCCCTTCCCAAACATTATAAAAATCACGTTTATAACAATATAATTCCCTACAAAAAACCCCCTAACCCTCCCCACCACCCCTTTCCCTCCCCTCCCCCTTGACTTCCCCTATATGCAATACTAATAATTCCAAACAATATCTATGTTATCATCCCTTCCATATCTTTTTCTCTATTCACTAACATTTACTAGCACAATCATCAATCCCCCTCAGCTGAAAGCTACATGATATTTTCTAGTCTGATATTTATTCTGTATATGTTCAATCCACTTTTTCCATTCCTGTATATACTTCTCATGCATCTGATCTTTTAAAAAGGCTGAAATCTTCGCCATCTCTGCAAATCCAGCTGTCGAGCCGTGAACAGGCTCGCCATCACTTATGGGGGGGGACGGAGATTAGAAAAGGCAGAACGCAGCCAGAGCTGTCGGACTTACAGAGTTACAGCGACACTCACAACGGCACTTCACAGCAGGAGGCAGCTACAAGCAAAGCCAGGAGCAGCGGAGACAACGGCAGGGAGGCGTGGCTGTTAACGTTTTCCTAAATGCGCTTCTGTGACGGGAACAGAGGCGCGGTACTGCCAAACAGCTGTGGAGGGAGGGGAATGTCCCGAGGTTATTTTATTTGCCGGATGTTAGGTTTGCTTTATGCCAAGTTCAGATATATAGCGCCACCTGGCTGCCTCCGGTAGCGCTGACTTTATTAATTTTTCCGGCTTGTTCGTTACTTTGCCTTGCTGCTTTTGGCTGTGTTCCAGTAAAGAGTTCTGGCTACTCCTTAAAGTGTGGAGTCGTTTTTTCACATCAAGCTCGGGCGGGACGACAGGCCGAGACCAGCCATCTTCTGAATCCATTGGTCCACAGTCGGTAAAGCATCATTCTTCCAATATTGGGCAATCAATAACCTAGCTGCAGCCACCATATACAGAATCAATTTCATTTCACCCAATGTAAAATCTTTAACTATACCCAATAAAAATAATTGCGGAGAAAATGCATTGGACCTATCTCTTTTATCTGTCTAACCAATTCTACTTCGTATTCCATTAAACCAGTTATTGATCTTCTTTCCATCTCATCTGTAGTTGATTGTACTGCAACCAAGTCAAAATAATCCCTTCTTCCAACAGCATATCCAAAGTCTTCAACCGCCATCTGCCCTCTTCAGGATAAAGTAACTCTTTATATAAAAAACCCCCGAGTGACTTAATATTTGTATTCCACATGGTATCAGCAAGGTCCAGCCATAAAGGAATCTTATAATCCCATTTGATTTGGTGCTTCTTCCAGATTCTCATCAAGGCATTTCTAAGTAGATGACTGTTAAACACTTTATCCACTTTATTATCATAAAATAGATATGCATGCCATCCCCAAACAAGGTCATGACTTTCTATGTTCAACAATTCAGTCTTAGTTTTTCCAAACCAATCACTTATTTGTATCAATGCAGCTGCTTCGTAATATAATCGAAGGTTTGGAAGTCTAAGACCACCCCTCTCCCGAGTATCTTGCATTATTTTCAGTTTCACTCTTGGCTTTTTTTCATTCCAGACAAATTTATTAACTCCTTTTTGCCATTCTTGCAATGGTTTATCTGACTTAAGCACCGGTATCATTTGAAATAAGAAAATAAATCTAGGTAAAACATTCATTTTTACTGCTGATATTCTTCCAAGTAAAGATAACTGCAGTTTCTTCCAAGTTTGCATGTCTTTTTGTATCTTTTGCCACAGAACCTCATAATTATTTTGAAACAGTTTTATATTTGAGTCTGCGATTTGTACTCCTAAATATTTAACCTTTGAGACAATTTCGAAACCTGCCACTCTTTCAAGTTCTTTTTTCTTACTCTCAGTCCAATTTTTAACAATCATTTTAGGGTTTTTTTGGTTCAATCTAAAACCAGATACCATGCCATAATCTTCTATAATATCCTTCATCTGGATTATTGACTTCATCGGCTGTGATAGGGTAACAACCAGATCATCTGCAAATGCCCTAGTTCTGTAGTCCTCTTGCCTTATAACTATTCCATTCAAAGATTTCGAGTCCCGTATTGCGTTCAATAAGACTTCTAGAGTTAAAATAAATAATAATGGGGATAGTGGACAACCTTGTCTTGTGCCTTTTTGTATATTAAAATTTGATGTTAGACATCCATTAATAATAAGTTGTGCAGATTGCTCATGATAAATCGCTCCAATCGCTTGTATAAATCGCTCCCCCACATCCATTTTTTCCAAAGTCTTAATTATAAAATTCCAATCCACTCGATCAAAGGCTTTTTCCGCATCCCAAAAAACCAGCGCTGCAGAGATCTGTTTATTCTTATCTAGATAGTCCAATAGATCTATAATTTGCCTGACATTCTCCTTCATATCTCTGCCTTCAATAAACCCCGCTTGGTCATGATGAATCACCTTTTGAATAACTGGCATCAATCTGACTTCCGGTGCTGCTGCGGACCATCGCTGACGGTCTTTTGAGGACCGCCAGCGCTGTCGCCTGTCAAAGAGCCGTTTCGGAGGTTGGAAACGGCTCAAAAACCTCCAAATCGTGAAGACTTCGTGAGGAGAGCCAGTGGCTGCAGGTAGAGTCCCCTGTGAGACCCCCAGAAAGTTTTATTGCTTCTGGGGAGTTAACAGGGTGGGACTCCCTATCCAAGCCGCTGAAGCTCCGGACGACCGGGAAACTCTGCTTAACTGCAGAGCAAGATAGAGTGGCAGCAGATATATCACCAAACAAAATAAAGGAGAATTTGGATTTCCTACTTAACAGCAAGTATTAAAGATTTCTGAAATATTCTGCAAGTTTAAAGGAACTTGGAACTGAGAGAGGGGGAAAGAGGAAAGAAAAAAAATGGCGCTTGCTTTCAGCGGAGAGCAGCTGAAAGTGAAAGTAATCTGATCAGTGTATTCGGCTACATTTTAAAGTAACAAATCCGGCTGGAAGAGGCAGAAAAGTAACAAAAAATAAAATAAAAATAGTAACTGATTTTTATAGACCTGATTGAATCTGGAGAATCTTTTGGGAAAAGTTGCTAGAATTTGTGGAAAAGGAAGATCTTTAAGAGGCAAAATGGCAACAAAACAACCAGGGGGGGATTCCCCCACACATAAGCAGAAGCAGCCTCAAGCTGCGCAGCTGCAAACTCAGACAAAGGAAGAAAGTTATCATGACCTTATTATTAAAGAAATTAAGAGATCAGAACAGGAAGTCAAAGGAATTATTCAAGAAAAATATGAAGCAGTTAATAAAGATATTCAAACAGTTGTCAAAGGCCTGTCTGAGGTAGTGTTGCAGATTGATAAAAAAGTGGATAATCTTGCTTTAGAGGTGGATACTAAATTTAAGGTATCTGATTCAAGAATTGCTGAAGTCGAAGAAATAACACAAAAAATTGAAAATGAGATTACTATGATGCAATTTCGATCAATGGAATTTGCTATTAGACTTAGAGGAGTAAAAGAGAACACCAGGGAAGATCTTAGAAAAGTCTGTGCTGATGCTTTAGCAGTTTTGCTGAAGGTAGAACCTGGTGAGGTTCTGTGCAAGATTGACAAGGTGTACTCTCGTGTGGCAGTACAAAGGCAATTGCCTAGAGATGTGGTGATATATTTTACAGACAGAAGAATAAGAAATGATACTTTGCAAAGTTCATTTGTCACTTCTGTTCAAGTTGATGGAGTTGAGATTGGAGTTTTCAAAGAACTACCACCCAAAATGTTAAGAGACAGAAAGGATTATGGATTTCTGGTGGCAGAATTGAAGAAACAGAATATACAATTCAGATGGGATGCTTCAGCAGGTGTAATATTGAGGATTCGAGGAGTTAGATGCCGTCTTAACACTATTGCAAAAGCAGAAGAATTTTATTATAATGTTTTGAAAGTGGGATCTCCTCCTCCACGTACATCTTCACCAATAGATAAGGATGCACAACTACAAGCTGAGTATGAACAAGAAACTGAAGAACAAATAAAGCAGTCTGAGAAGGAGGCAAGAGAGGCTCAGGGAGCGGCTGGTGGTGTTGTGGTTGATCCTTTTGCACCACTTGAAATTTCTCCTTTGGAAGAGACATCTAAAACTATTACAGAGGAGGCGCTGGATCTTGAATTGAGAACATCTAAATTGGAAGAGCAACGCATAACTAGAGCGATGTCCAAACAAATGAAGGAAACACAGCAGCAGGAATTGTACAAACCACAACGAGAAAAGAAAGCTAAAGCAAAACAGCAAGCTGAAGTCATGGGAGGAGTTAAACCGAAGATTACTTCTGTAAAAAAGGATCTTCAGCAATTGCTCTCAAAACTTCAGACAGGATCAAATGGCACTTAAAGTTTTGTCTTGGAATGTAAATGGACTGAACTCTCCACAAAAAAGAAGAAAGATATTTCATTATTTGAAGCAATTTCACAATGATATTATTTGTTTGCAAGAAACTCATATAAAATTGCAAGATCAGAAATATTTGATAAACTCTAGATTGGGAATGCAATTTGTTGCCTCAAACTCGGAAAAGAAGAATGGTTTATATAAATAAAAGATTTTTAGCTAAAATTATAGAAACAGATGAATATGGAAGATATATTGCAATTGAACTTATTACAGACAATGGTCCAACGTTGTTGGTCGGAATATATGCTCCAAACCAGCAACAGGAAAATTTTTATAAGATGCTTCATTTAAAAATTCTGGAATGGAACTACACATCTATCATAATAATGGGGGGCTGGAATGGAGTAATTCAACCCAAAAATGATAAAAAAAGTACAGCTAAATTAGGAATTAAGCTACCACAAGCTTTTTTTGAAATGCAAGAGGATTTGGAACTGAAATATATTTGGAGAGTTCACAACCCAAATGAACTGGATTTTACTTTCTATTCGGACAGGCATAAATCCTTTTCCAGGATAGATTTCTTTTTGTTAACTACAGATTTACTTCCCAAAGTAAAGAAGACAAAGATATTTCCTAGGACCTTGACTGACCATAGTCCGGTCTGGATGGAAATCGAGATGGGTAAAAGAGAAAGAAGATCCTGGAGACTAAATGAGAATCTATTTAGATACGAAAAAAACATAATTGAACTTAAAAAACACTTAAAGGAGTTTTTTAAACTGAATTTGAATAAAGGTACTCCTATTGAAATAGTCTGGGATGCAGGCAAAGCATATATGCGGGGTGTACTGATTCAAATGAATTCTAAATATAGACAGAACCAACAGAAAAGGAGATTACAGTTGGAAAGTGAGATAAAGAAGAAAGAACAACAATTGATACAAAAACCAACAGATGGTCAATTGCAAACAGTTATAAAACTTCTGAAGGATCAATTCCAAATGCTTATAGCAGACCAAACAGCAACTAACTTACAATTTGCAAAGCATAATACTTTTACTAATGCTAATAAACCGGGCAGATGGTTGGCTTATACACTGAGGAAACAAGCAACTACACGAATTATTGATAGTACTGAGCATGATGGCAAAGAAGTTTACCAACAAGAATTAATCAAAAAGGCCTTTTTGGATTATTATACCAAATTATATGCTAAAGATAATATACAGAACAGTTTTATAGATAAATACTTAGATGAAAAGAGAGTATCAAAGATTTCATCAGATCAAAAGGAAAATTTAGAACAATTAATAACAGTTGAGGAGATTAATTTTGCTATAAAACAACTGAAAACAGCTAAAGCTCCAGGGACGGATGGCCTAACTGCAGTTTATTATAAAACTTTACAAGAGGAAATGATTGAACATCTTAAAGACTTCTTTTGTAATATACAATTAGGAGGTAAGATACCTTCCTCGTGGAAAACAGCCTTTGTCTCACTGATACCAAAAGAAGAATCAGGTCTTAAGAAACCAGAAAATTATAGACCAATATGTCTTTTAAATACAGATTATAAAATTTTTGCAAAAATAATATTCAATTTTCAAATGCAACCTTTCGCTGAGGATTTAGACCAAAGCTGTATTTCACAATTGGTCTCAATTCAGCCAGAAAAGAACTTTGACACAGAGTTAAGATTTGCAAAAGAAACACATATTCATGTTCCCCACGGTCTGAAAAGACAAAAACACATTCAATTTTCATAGGCAAGCTTTCACTGATGAGTTAAACCAACTTGTACCTTACAATTGGCAGAAGGACTCAATTCAGCCAGAAAATGTAAATTTTGACACAGAACTCAGATTTGCAAAAGAAACACATATTCATGTTCCCCACGGTCTGAAAAGAGCAAAATAACAATCAATTTTCAAATATGAGCTTTCTCTGAGGAGTTAGACCAAAGCTGTATTTCAGAACTGGTCTCAATTCAGCCAGAAAAGAACTTTTGACACAGAGTGAAGATTTGCAAAAGAAACAAATATTCTTGTTCCCCACGGTCTGAAAAGACCAAAAACACATTCAATTATCAAATACGAGCTTTCTCTGAGGATTTAGACCAAGGCTGTATTACACAATTGGTCTCAATTCAGCCAGAAAATAATTTTTGACAGAGAGTTAAGAGTTGCAAAAGAAACAAATATTCATGTTCCCTACGGTCTGAAAAGACCAAAATATGTTCAATTTTCATAGGCGAGCGTTCCCTGATGAGTTAGACCAAAGCTATATTTCAGAACTGGTCTCAATTAAGCCAGAAAAGAACTTTTGACACAGAGTTAACATTTGCAAAGGAACACATATTCATATTCCCCATGGTTTGAAAAGACCAAAAACACATTCAATTTTCCAATACGAGCTTTCTCTGAGGAGTTAGACCAAACCTGTATTTCACAACTGGTCCCAATTCAGACAGAAAATAACTTTTGACACAGGTTAAGATTTGGAAAAGAAACACTTATTCATGTTCCCCACGGTCAGAAAAGACCAAAATAACATTCAATTTTCAAATGCAAGCTTTCTCTGAGTAGTTAGACCAAAGGTGTATTTAAGAACTGGTCTCAATTATGTCAGAAAATAACTTTTAACACAGAGCTCAGATTTGCAAAAGAAACACTTATTCATGTTCCCCATGGTCTGAAAAGAACAAAAACACATTCAATTTTCAAATACGAGCTTTCTCTGACGAGTTAGACCAAAGGTGTATTTCACAACGGGTCTCAGTTCAGCCAGGAAAGAACGTTTGACACAGAGTTAACATTTGCAAAAGGAACACATATTCATATTCCCCACGGTCTGAAAAGACCAAAAACACATTCAATTTTCAAATACGAGCTTTCTCTGAGGAGTTAGACCAAAGCTGTATTTCAGAAATGAATTCAGAAATTCAGCTAGAAAATAAATTGACACAGATTTAACATTTGCAAAAGGAACACATATTCATGTTCCCCATGGTCTGAAAAGAACAAAATGACATTCAATTTTCAAAGGAGAGATTTCCTTGATGAGTTAGACAAACTTGTACCTTCCAATTGGCAGAAGGACTCAATTCAGCCAGAAAATGTACCTTTTGACACAGAACTCCAACTTGCAAAAGAAAAACTTATTCATGTTCCCCATGGTCTGAAAAGACCAAACTAACATTCAATTTTCAAATGCAAGGTTTCTCTGAGGATTTAGACCAAAGCTGTATTTCACAATTGGTCTCAATTCAGCCAGAAAAGCACTTTTGACACAGGTTAAGATTTGGAAAAGAAACCCTTATTCATGTTCCCCACGGTCTGAAAAGAACAAAAACACATTCAATTTTCAAATACAAGCTTTCTCTGAGGAGTTAGACCAAAGCTGAATTTCACAACGGGTCTCAGTTCAGACAGAAAAGAACTTTTGACACAGAGTTCCTATAATAATAATACTTTATTTACGGTCACAGACCAAAATGCAAGCATAAGTACAAAAAAAGCATAGGAAAAGCATCATCACGAACAGCCGGCCTCCAGAAGCCCCGGCCGAGAGGAACCACAGCACTCTCCTCTAATGGTTACGGCTCTTAAAAAGAATTTTGAGACCTGAGAGGTAGTGTATGAGGAGCCATCTCCTAAACAGTACAAGGCCAAATTACTGGCATTGGGCCCACAAAGGTCTGTCTCTAAGAGAGACATCAAATTGGTCCTGTCTATGTTGTACATGGGGCAGTGTAACAGGACGTGCTCCGCAGTCTCTACCTCCGCTCTGCCACAGGGACATAGCCGCTCGCTCATCGGGAGCCTCTTGAATCATCCGTCCAGCAATGCTGAAGGCAAGACGTTAAAGCGAGCAAGGGAGAAGACTCTTCTATACTTGGGGATGGTTAGAGTATAGAAATATGAGGCCATCCTCAGTCCGTAATTATTAAATTGGCTGAAGACCAGAGGGGAACAGGTCTTATTGGCTCTGGCTCTCAGGTATTGTAAGTCTATGTCCACAAGCCATTGGACTACCCTAGATTGGGCGTCTTTAAGGCCATAGTCTCCCATGGCATCCCCCGAAAAGCCTAACAGGTGGAGTTTCTTTGTCAGTTCCCTCTCCCATCGAGACATATAGGGGTCAGCTAACACCAGGGAGAGGTAGCTACCAGGGGCTGCCAAAAAGAGCACCCAAAACCACCATTTAAAGGTGTTGATCCATGCCATGCATTCGACTGATCGAATGCCCAGTTCCAGGTACATTGGAGCAAAGCCAACACAGGGAGGGAGACCCAAAAGTTTCCTTAAGAAAGCAGCCTGGGTTCTTTCGATACACTCCTTGAAGCCCTGTATCCATATAGGAACTCCGTAAAGAGTTTGGGCCAAGGTTTTGGCTTTGTAAATACGCAGAGCAGAAGGAATAGATTGGCCACCTTGGGTATAGAAAAATCTTAAAATCTGCCGATGGCTACAAGAGGCTGAATTCTTTACCTGGGTTCGATGTCTAGTCCAAGCACCGGTGTTCTGAAAATAAATACCTAAATACTTAAAATGGGAAACCTGCTTGACAGCATTACCCTTAATAGCCCAGTTATGTAGCTTCCGGGCTCTAGAGAACACCAATACTTTTGATTTGTCATAATTAATGGACAAGTGATTCTCAGTGCAGTAGGACCCAAATGCAGAAAGAAGCCTTTTCAGACCAAGCCTCGTCAGTGATAGGAGGAATGCGTCATCAGCATAAAGGAGAAGCGGGATCTTCGTAGTTGACAGCTTTGGGGCATGAGACTCAATATGTCCAATGTAAGAGGCCAAGTCACATAAGAATAAATTAAACAAAAGAGGAGCCAGGACACAACCCTGCCTTACTCCACTCTTTATCAGGATGGGATTTGAAAGTTCTCCCTGTAAACCGCACCTGACCTGACTAGAAGTCTGATTATATAGGGATCTAATTAAGAACAAAAGATGTCTATCAATGGAACTTTTGAGCAATTTTGACCACAACAATTCCCTTGGGATTGAATCAAACACTGCCTTTAGATCAATAAAAGCAGTAAAAAGTTTACCACCTGTATGATGGCATATTTGTCAACCAGGTGCGCTAGGACAAAGCAGTGGTCCAATGAGGCACAGCCTGCTTTAAACCCTATCTGTTCAGCACCAATAATGTTGGACTCCTCGACCCAGGTAAGGAGTCGGCGTTGGAGATATTTAGCATATAATTTTCCAATGATGGAGAGCAGGCTTATGGGACGATAATCGGCTGGGTTGTTCCTATTTCCTCGTTTAAAAATAGGAACAATAATTGCTAGGCTCCAGGAGGTAGGAATCCTGCCAGAGGTATTGATATGGGTAAAAAGTGTTGCTAAGAGAGGAGTCCACCACTTGGGATTAGATTTTAGCAGATCAGGGGGTATAGCATCAGGGCCAGGAGCTTTGCCTGACTTAAGTTCAGAGATAAGCTCATTGATCTCAGCATGCGTCACGGGGGGCCAGTCCGGAATTGCAGGGGGCAGTTGTGGTCTGAGTCCGGTCGTGACTATTGAAGCCTGGAAGATTGATCCAAAATGGCTTGCCCAATCTCTGTTGGAAATACAACAGAGAGGGAGTTCTTTTTTTTTTATTGAAAAAGTTTTAAAAATTTTACATACATTTTCTCCCCCCTCCCCAACCACCCCCCCTGACTTCCCAGAGCAAATACAATTACAAGATAAAATACAGCTCAAATTCTCTAAGTTAAACTCCATTTCACACTTATCATAATCCTAATCATTAAACAAATAGATAAAAGGAAAGCAAGTCTTTTTTCTTCTTATTCCATCTAATTCAACAGAATTAATCTCCATGTCTCCATTTATAATTACAGCAGTTGATAAAACAATTAAGTATTATGTAATCACACCTATCATTACTCAATATAACTAATTAATACTTAGCAAATTATTAAGTCTATACGATCTAACAAGATATTTTATAACTTCTTTCATTTAAAACAGAGAAAAAAAGAACCCCCAACAACAAAGAAAAATAAAGAAACCCTCAATCAGAACCCCCCCCCCAAATTTAAAATAAAATACTATATAAAGTCTTCCGTCCTCCATTTTTAAACCATCAAGGTCCTATTATAATTAAAACACTTAATGAAAAAAACAATAATAATAAATTTTTTAGTCAAAAAAAGAATATAACAATCAAACCTCTTATAAATTTATCAATACAGATAAAACATCATTTAGTAACTATATCAAACATTTAAATTCATCATACTAGATTAAACCAATTGCTAATCTTCTTGTCTTCACATCTTCCAACAGCGTATAGAATATCTTCATCATTTACGTCTACCCACCTAAGTAGAAAATTGCTTCTTTATAAAAAAAACCCCCCGAGTGACTTTATAATTATATTTGTAATAATATCCATCAAATCCAGTCAAAAGTTAAATTAGTAGATTCATCAAACGTATTAGGGAAACCACCAAATCAGCTGCAATTGCTCTAGATCCATAGTCCTTTTGCCTTATATTTATTACCATCAAGCAAGAAGCTCCAGTTTAGTATATTCAATAAAACTTCTACATTTACAGTTAGATCCAGATTTATCACAGTCCTTAATAAAATATTCCAAATCCTTCAAGTCAGGGCATATTTCACAGCCCAACACACCAGCATTGCAGTGATCTGTTTATTCTTCTCAAAATATTCCAATACAGCTATAAATTGCCTCCTCATCGTTCATCACTTGGTTAACTGGCATTAAACTGCTGTCTGCTTTCCCCCCCCCAAAAAAAAAATTCAAAATCTTTAAACATTTAAACAATACTTTTTAAGGACCATCATCTCGTCAAGCAGGGTTATTTTCCATTTCTCCAGGCTTTCTTCTTTTCCTTTTTACGAACTTTCTTCTTAACTTTGATCCCTCTGCCTTTTTTAACTCCAGAAAAATTTTGCGGTTTTTGGGATTGGATATTATAAACTTTTTGCAGGAATGTAGCTTCTTCTGGGAACAGCTCTTCATCAACTTCCAGAGTTTCTTGCTCCTGCTCAGCCTTCATCTTTCTCTCTTCTATAAGATCGGCTATGGTCTGTTTTTGTTTTTTTTCCTCTCCCAGCTCTTCATTCAATCCCCCACTGCTAGATTGCAACTCAGTATTTCCATGTATTTCATTGTTTCCAGCTTGAGAAGCCTGAAATATAGTATCAATTCTTTTCAATAAAGCAGAGGTAATTGAGCTCAAAGCTTCCTCAAAGTCAGACCATTGAGGGTTAAATAACCCTCCTTTACTTTCTTTGTTTTCAAAAAGCCCAGCCATCTTGCCCCCCCTTCTTCCTTCCCCTCCAGAAGGACGGGAAAAAAAAAAGAAGAAAGAAAAAAAAAGAATTTCAAGAAGAAAAAAGGAAAAAAAAAGACTTTTTAATTTATATTGCTGCTTGAATTATTATTATTATTTCATCCACTTTTCAAAAAGGAGTTTTACGTTTCAAACAGGGGCTTATCAATAGTTGCTTTTAACTTTCATTTCTTCACACCCCGTTGAAACTCAAACGCCATCTTGCTTTCACTTTCCACTTAAGAGAAATCTTTTAAAGAAAGTAAATCCTTGGAGTTAAAAAAAAAAGAAAAAAAATACTTGCTGTTTCCTTCGTGCAATTTATGCTCTGCCATCTTAGTTCAAGAAGTATTTGTTTAAAGTTGTTTAATGGGGTGGCCGCGGCATCTAGTTCTGACAGGGAAAAAGTTCCCCGTCAGAGGCATCCCAGGTCCGGAGCTTTGACAGGCTTCACGGGGAGCTCTCATCTTCGAGCACCAGATTATTGGCAAAACCTGGTGCTCTTAGGGAGCTCTACCCCACCCGTCTGCTCTCCTTCCCCCCTTCTTCCTGGGGGGAAGGATTCCAAACCGCAAGACAGCTGATTTTCGCTGTTCTTGCGATTCTACGGAGTCTGGGGCTGGCGCTTCACAAAGAAGCGTCTGGCGATGCCGGCGGCGATGCCGGAAGTCAACAGAGAGGGAGTTCTTGATGGCCAGGCAGCGAACTGGCAACAATTTGCCAAAATAATCGAGTGTTCTTCTGCTGGATAGAGAAGAGAAGTAGGTCCCACTTCTCTTTTTCTTTAGCCCTCTTTTTCTTAATAATTAGTCTTTTATACTCCCGCTTCAAGCGATAGTAGTCCTCAGGTAGGCGTTTGTCCCCTCGATTACGGTAGAGCAGGTAAACCTGTCTAATCTTGTTCCTGAGCAGCACACATTCTTCATCGAACCAGGGATTGCTTCTTGGACGATATGGGCCACTTGGCCTATGGTCAGCTCCTAGTTCCCTTTGGATACTATTAATTAATGATTCAAAAGTCGAGATTGCAGCTGAATCACTGCATGTTAAGACCTGATTGTATAGGCTATGACACTCCGGGGATGATAAAAGAGAGTGGAACTTTCTTTCAGTCTTGGGAGACCATTTGATCCTCCTTGCATAAGAGGCCACATAAGGATCCAGTATTTGGGGGCCCTTAGGCAGATGTATATTTGTAAAGAGCCCAATGATTGTGATCAGGGGGTAGTGGTCACTCTCCGTGAGGCAGTCCACAAAAAAAACATGGACTGCCTGTCTTAGTGGCTGGGAAACCAGCACAAAATCAATAACACTACTCCCCCATGAGAAACTGAAAGTAAATTCACCCGCTAGATCACCTGGGGTACTCCCATTAAGGATTGTCTTATTGTGTTGGGATGCTAGGAGGGCTAGTTGAGCGCCAGCGAAATTTGTTAGTTCATCCTTAGAATGCCTGGCTGAAATCTGGTGTCCTATGGCCTGGCAGATTTCTTGGGAATAGAGTGCCTCAATCGATGGGGGAATTTGGCCTCCCAATCGGGCATTAAAGTTGCCCCCTATAAAGATGTACAGCACTGGAAATTTGGTTTCTGTACAAGTAATATAGCTCTCCAGTTCATCCCATTGAGCCTTAGTGTTGGCTTGCCTCAACGTCGGAGAAAGGTAGACGTTGAACACTAACATTTTACTATGACCTCTCTTAATTAGGAATGCCATTGCTAAGGACCCACAGGGGGGCAGCTCCACTGTCTCCACTTTCAGGGAGGTAGAGACCAAGCAAACTAAGCCACCCTTAGGTCTTCCCGTCTTAGATTGTTTGGTAGCAGCCAAAGAAATGGCTGTAAACCCTGTAAGGGATATCTTATCGCATGCCCAGGTCTCCTGAAGCAAGACCACATCGAATGACTGAATATAGTTGATAAAGTCCGAGGTGCCGCACCTTCTCCCCCAACCTGCTATATTCCATGAAAGGCATCTAAGTGTGCATGGGGGGGATACCGGGTTTGCTAGTCATTCTATATAATTAATTTTTGTCAGAGAGCCCTTCAGATCCGAAAAAATACAGCCATTATTAGATGGAAGTATCACCCTCTTGGGAGATAAAGGCAGGGAAGAGTGGAGGGGAGGTGAGCCTTGTTCATGAGGCTGTAGGGCTCTGAACACAGTCCAGTTTGTGCTTCCAACGTTCATTGGTTGCTTACCTGGCAAGAATTCAGTGACATCAACAGACGAGGTTTGGAGTAGCCCTGGATCTTCAAGTTGACGAATTGGACATTCTGGAGGGAGGGCCGAGGAAACTGCCTCTGCTAAATCGATGTGGACTCCCTGGGGTCCAAGGGGATCCTTATCAGGTAGTGAAAGACTCCAAAGCTTGGATTTAACTGCAGACAGGCACTTTATAATTTGGGCACTTTCTGGTTGTGGGAGTGCACGAAAGGAGTCAAAAAGCTGTATCTCCTCTGGATTCCAGAAATTGTCTTGAGATGAGTTGGTTTCATGGATGGATGGAATCCCGGGGGCACTAGCCTGAGGCTTATTCGCTGAGGAGCCTTGAAGGCCCTGGGCTGGTATCGCTTTCTTTGGGGCCATTTCTTCCCACCTGATTAAATCGTGGCAAACTTCCTGATGAGATGGGCCTCGCTGAGGGGGGTAGATTTGACCGGCTGTAGGACAAACAGTCAAGGTGCCATCTGAGAAGATGCCATCAGGAAGTCTTACAGGAATGGATGAGTATTTAATAGATGGTCTAGTATCAGGGATGGCATTCAAAATTGGCACATTAGTATATGCTGCTAAGAGTCTTTTTGGGGCTGTAAGTCTCCTGATGGTCACAGATTGTCGGTTTCTTAAAAGTGGCTTAATCGACATATCTTTGAAGACTCTACTTGGCACAATGCCAAAAGATCTTAGCAGAGATCTTCTCCTGAAGAATAGTTTCGGGGTGCTAGGGTTATCAAAATTGAGTAACACTCTGGTACAGTGTACAGGGGAGGGTAAAAGTTCAATCTTCTTCAAATCATCAGCAGTCAACCCCAGTAACTGTAGTATATGACCCCTTGCCAGCTGAATTGAGCCCCAATAAGGCAAATTGCCGTTAATGGGATTAATATTAAGGGCCACCTGTCTTGGCTATAGAACCAGGTGGCTTCTCACGCCCAGAGGTGCAGAGTTCAACCCACTGGCAGGGCCACCCCAACCAGTACCTTTGCTGGGGCCCAACAGAGAGGGCCCTGTCACCGCATCAGGCTGCCGAGTAGTCCGTCCAGGGCAACCATCGGCAATCGAGGAAGCCAGGCAATCTAAGGTACTTAATATTTTGTCAAGCTGTGACTGTATGCTCGCTGTTGTTTCTGCAACCAGAAAACATTGCTGGGCCAAGAGTTCTATAAGAGTAGGTTCATTTGAAGGTTGAGTGGGGACCGTAGTTTTTGAGGAGCCTTTGTTCTCAACTCGGGGGACGACATCCTCGACCAACGGAGGGTTACGACGACCAGCAGCAGTCAGATGAGAAGAAGCTGGAGTTTCCAGGCAGGGAGGTTGAATTAAAGCAAAGTCCTCAATCTTGGATTGCTTCAAGGAAGGTTGGGAAGCCAGGTCAGTAAGGGATCTGGTCCTTTTCCTTGACTTCATTATGTAATACAGCGAAAAATCTAGTTTCTGAGATGAGTCCAGCTCCAAAGGAAGAGGAGTCAAGAGGAAACAAGCCCTGATGCAAATAAAAGCAAAATTCCTCACGAGTAAGGCAAGGATCCTGCCCTCCCGGCAGAGCAAGGAGCAGGGAGTAAGTAAAAATAGTAAAATAAGTAGAATAGCAAAAATAGTAGTTAAAAATAAAATAAAAGAAGTCAGATAAAAAGAAGTCAGATCAAAGCTAGGCAGTACTCGGCTTCCAAGCTAAAGCAATAAATCCTAGATAACAGCAACAAAAAACGGCAGCAAAAAACTCCCAAGACTGAGCCCAGCTGAACCCAAAAAATTGTTAAAAATACAGCTCCAGGTTGCATAAAATTTCAAAAAATATAAAAAATTTAAAACTTGGGAAATTTAAAAACTAAAACAAAGCCTTAAAAACAATTAGTAGATAAAATAAGTCAGTTTAAGCTTGGTTAGGAGCAGAGAGCCTCCTACTTGCCTCCTGCCTGATCCACCATCTTGGATCCTGACACAGAGTTAACATTTGCAAAAGGAACACATATTCATGTTCCCCAAGGTCTGAAAAGAACAAAATGTCATGCAATTTTCAAAGGCGAGATTTCCCTGATGAGATAGACAAACTTGTACCTTCCAATTGGCAGAAGGACTCAATTCAGCCAGTAAATGTAACTTTTGACACAAAACTCCGATTTACAAAGGAAACACATATTCATGTTCCCCAAGGTCAGAAAAGACCAAAACACATTCAATTTTAATAGGTGAGCTTTCCCTGGTGAGTTAGTCCAACTTTTGCCTTACAATTGGCAGAAGGACTCAATTCAGCCAGTAAACGTAACTTTTGACACAGAACTCCGACTTGCAAAAGAAACACTTATTCATGTTCCCCATGGTCTGAAAACACCAAACTAACATTCAATTTTCAAATCCAAGCTTTCTCTGAGGATTGAGACCAAAGCTCTATTTCACAATTGGTCTCAATTCAGCCAGAAAAGAACTTTTGACACAGAGTTAACATTTGCAAAAGAAACACATATTCATATTCCCCACGGTCTGGAAAGACCAAAAACACATTCAATTTTCAAATACGAGCTTTCTCTGTGGAGTTAGACCAAAGCTGTATTTCAGAACTGGTCTCAATTAAGTCAGAAAATAACTTTTGAAACAGAGCTCAGATTTGCAAAAGGAAACAAATATTCATGCTCCCAACGGTCTGAAAATACAAAAAAGACATTTAATTTTCATAGGCGAGCGTTCCATGATGAGTTAGACCAAAGCTGAATTTCAGAATTGGTCTCAGTTAAGCCAGAAAAGAACTTTTGACACAGAGTTAAGATTTGCAGAAGAAACACATATTCATCTTCCCCACGGTCTGAAAAGACCAAACTAACATTCAATTTTCATAGGGGAGCTTTCCCTGATGAGTTTGTCTGACTTGTACCTTTTAATTGGCAGAAGGACTCAATTCGGCCAGAAAATGTAACTTTTTACACAGAACTCAGATTTACAAAAGAAACACATATTCATGTTCCCCACAGTCTGAAAAGAACAAAATGACATTCAATTTTCATAGGGGAGCTTTCCCTGATGAGTTAGTCCGACTTGTACCTTTAATTGGCAGAAGGACTCAATTCCGCCAGAAAACGTAACTTTTTACACAGAACTCGGATTTACAAAAGAAACACATATTCATGTTCCCCATGGTCTGAAAAGACCAAAACACATTCAATTTTCATAGGCGAGCATTCCTTGATGAGTTAGACCAAAGCTGAATTTCAGATTTGGTCTCAATTAAGCCAGAAAAGAACTTTTGACACAGAGTTAAAAATAGCAAAAGGAACACATATTCCTATTCCCCACGGTCTGAAAAGACCAAAACACATTCAATTTTCAAAGGTGAGATTTCCCTGATGACAAACATGTACCTTCCAATTGGCAGAAGAACTCAATTCAGCCAGTAAACGTAACTTTTGACACAAAACTCCGATTTACAAAGGAAACACATATTGATGTTCCCTAAGGTCTGAAAAGACCAAAACACATTCAATTTTCATAGGCGAGGGTTCCCTGATGAGTTAGTCCGACTTGTACCTTACAATTGGCAGAAGGACTCAATTCAGCCAGTAAACGTAACTTTTGACGAAGAACTTTGATTTACAAAAGAAACAAATAATCATGTTCCCTACGGTCTGAAAAGAACAAAATGACATTCAATTTTCAAAGGTGAGCTTTCCCTGATGAGTTAGTCCAACTTGTACTTTCCAATTGGCAGAAGGACTCAATACAAAAGAAACACATATTCATGTTCCTCAAGGTGTGAAAAGAGTTAGACTAAAGCTGTATTTCAGAACTGGTCTCAATTAAGCCAGAAAATAACTTTTGACACAGAGTTAAGATTTGCAAAAGAAACACATATTCATGTCCCCCAAGGTCTGAAAAGACCAAAACACATTCAATTTTCATAGGGGAGCTTTCCCGGATGAGTTATTCCAACTTGTACCTTACAATTGGCAGAAGGACTCAATTCAGTCAGAAAACATAACTTTTGACACAGAACTCCGACTTGAAAAAGAAACACTTATTCATGTTCCCCACGGTCTGAAAAGACCAAAAACACATTCAATTATCAAATACGAGCTTTCTCTGAGGAGTTAGACCAAAGCTGTATTTAAGAACTGAATTCAGAAATTCAGCTAGAAAATAACTTTTGACACAGAGCTCAGATTTGCAAAAGAAACACATATTCATGTTCCCCACTGTCTGAAAAGAACAAAATGACATTCAATTTTTAAAGGCAAGATTTCCCTGATGAGTTAGACAAACTTGTACTTTCCAATTGGCAGAAGGACTCAATTCAGCCAGTAAATGTAACTTTTGACAAAAAACTCCGATTTACAAAGGAAACACATATGCAACTCCGACTTGCAAAAGAAAAACTTATTCATGTTCCCCATGGTCTGGAAAGACCAAAAACACATTCAATTTTCAAATATGAGCTTTCTCTGAAGAGTTAGACCAAAGCTGTATTTCAGAATTGGTCTCAATTACGCCAGAAAATAACTTTTGACACAGAGTTAACATTTGGAAAAGAAACATGTATTCATGTTCCCCACGGTCTGAAAAGACCAAAACACATTCAATTTTCATAGGGGACCTTTCCCGGATGAGTTAGACCAACTTATATCTTACAATTGGCAAAAGGACTCAATTCAGCCAGAAAATGTAATTTTGACACAGAGTTAACATTTGCAAAAGAAACACATATTCATATTCCCCACGGTCTGAAAAGACCAAAAACACATTCAATTTTCAAAGGTGAGATTTCCCTGATGACAAACTTGTACCTTCCAATTGGCAGAAGAACTCAATTCAGCCAGTAAACGTAACTTTTGACACAAAACTCCGATTTACAAAGGAAACACATATGCATGTTCCCCAAGGTCTGAAAAGACCAAAACACATTCAATTTTCATAGGTGAGCATTCCCTGATGAGTTAGACCAAAGCTGTATTTCAGAACTGGTCTCAATTAAGCCAGAAAAGAACTTTTGACACAGAGTTAACATTTGGAAAAGAAACACATATTCATGTTCCCCACGGTCTGAAAAGACCAAAAACACATTCAATTTTCAAATACGAGCTTTCTGTGAGGAGTTAGACCAAAGCTGTATTTCAGAAATGAATTCAGAAATTCAGCCAGAAAATAACTTTTGACAGAGAGCTGAGATTTGCAAAAGAAACACATATTCATGTTCCCCACGGACTGAAAAGAACAAAATGACATTCAATTTTCATAAGCGAGCTTTCCCGGATGAGTTAGTCCGACTTCTACCTTCCAGTTGGCAGAACGACTCAATTCAGCCAGTAAACGTAACTTTTGACACAGAATTTACAAAAGAAACACATATTCATCTTCCCCAAGGTCTGAAAAGACCAAAACACATTCAATTTTCATAGGCGAGGTTTCTCTGATGAGTTAGTCCGACTTGTACCTTTCAATTGGCAGAAGGACTCAATTCGGCCAGAAAACGTAACTTTTTACACAGAACTCGGATTTACAAAAGAAACACATATTCATGTTCCCCACGGTCTGAAAAGACCAAAACACATTCAATTTTCATAGGCAAGCGTTCCCTGATGAGTTGGACCAAAGCTGTATTTCAGAACTGGTCTCAATTAAGCCAGAAAAGAACTTTTGACACAGAGTTAATAATTGCAAAAGGAACACATATTCATATTCCCCACGGTCTGAAGAGACCAAAAACACATTCAATTTTCAAATACGAGCTTTCTCTGAGGAGTTAGACCAAAGCTGTATTTCAGAACTGAATTCAGAAATTCAGCTAGAAAATAACTTTTGACACAGAGCTCAGATTTGCAAAAGAAACAGATATTCATGTTCCCCGTGGTCTGAAAAGAACAAAATGACATTCAGTTTTCAAAGGCGATATTTCCCTGATAACAAACTTGTACCTTCCAATTGGCAGAAGAACTCAATTCAGCCAGTAAACGTAACTTTTGACACAAAACTCCGATTTACAAAGGAAACACATATTCATGTTCCCCAAGGTCTGAAAAGACCAAAACACATTCAATTTTCATAGGCGAGGTTTCCCTGATGAGTTACTCCGACTTGTACCTTACAATTGGCAGAAGGACTCAATTCAGCCAGTAAACGTAACTTTTGACACAGACCATGTTCCCCACAGTCTGAAAAGAACAAAATGACATTCAATTTTCAAAGGCAAGCTTTCCCTGATGAGTTAGTCCGACTTGTACCTTCCAATTGGCAGAAGGACTCAATACAAAAGAAACACATATTCATGTTCCCCAAGGTGTGAAAAGACCAAAGCACATTCAATTTTCAAAGGCGAGCTTTCCCTGATGAGTTAGTCCAACTTGTACCTTACAATTGGCAGAAGGACTCAATTCAGCCAGTAAACGTAACTTTTGACACAGAATTCCGACTTGCAAAAGAAACACTTATTCATGTTCCCCATGGTCTGAAAAGACAAAACTAACATTCAATTTTCAAATGCAAGTTTCCTCTGAGGATTTAGACCAAAACTGTACTTAAGAACTGGTCTCAAATAAGTCAGAAAATAACTTTTGACACAGAGCCCAGATTTGCAAAAGAAACACACATTCATGTTCCCCACGGTCTAAAAAGAACAAAAACACATTCAATTTTCAAATACAAGCTTTCCCTGATGAGTTAGACTAACTTGTACCTTTCAATTGGCAGAAGGACTCAATTCGGCCAGAAAACGTAACTTTTTACACAGAACTCGGATTTACAAAAGAAACACATATTCATGTTCTCCACGGTTTGAAAAGAACAAAACACATTGAATTTTCAAAGGCGAGCTTTCTCTGAGGAGTTAGCCAAAGCTGTATTTCAGAACTGGTCTCAATTACGCCAGAAAATAACTTTTGACACAGAGTTAACATTTGGAAAAGAAACATGTATTCATGTTCCCCACGGTCTGAAAAGACCAAAACACATTCAATTTTCATAGGGGACCTTTCCCAGATGAGTTAGACCAACTTATATCTTACAGTTGGCAGAAGGACTCAATTCAGCCAGAAAATGTAATTTTGACACAGAGTTAACATTTGCAAAAGAAACACATATTCATATTCCCCATGGTCTGAAAAGACCAAAAACACATTCAATTTTCAAATACGAGCTTTCCCTGATGAGTTAGTCCGACTTGTACCTTCCAGTTGGCAGACGGACTCAATTCACCCAGTAAACGTAATTTTTGACACAGAACTCCGATTTACAAAAGAAACAAATATTCATGTTCTCCACGGTTTGAAAAGAACAAAACACATTGAATTTTCATAGGCGAGGTTTCCCTGATGAGTTAGACCAACTTGTACCTTTTAATTTAGAGAAGGACACAATTCAATGAGAAAACATAAGTTTTGACTCAGATTTGCAAAAGAAACACATATTCATGTTTCCCACGGTCTAAAAAGAACAAAACACATTCAATTTTCATAGACGAGGTTTCCCTGATGAGTTAGACTAACTTGTACCTTTTAATTTAGAGAAGGACACAATTCAACCAGAAAACGTAACTTTTGACTCAGAACTTAGATTTGGAAAAGAAACACATATTCATGTTTCCCACGGTCTAAAATGGACGTTGGCTTACCTGAACGTCCTTTTTCTGAGCACTGCGACTGCAATCCATGGCTGGGGATTCCACGCATGCGTAGCTGAGAACTGAGTGATGAATATTTAAATTTCTTGTTGGTGTCCACCCACTCTGTGCTATCCTCTCCAGTTCATTTCGCGAATAAGGCAGGAACCAGAAGTCTATAGAGAAACAAAACAAGACACCAACGCCTCCACCAAAAAACCCCAACACCCAGGAAAAAGCAACAGGCAAACAACAGGCAGGCAGCTGGAACACGGTGGGAATGGATTGCAGTCGCAGTGCCCAGAAAAAGGACGTTCAGGTAACCCAACGTCCATTTTCCAGTGCACTGCTCCTGCAATCCATGGCTGGGATATACCCAAGCTGGAATCAACGGGTGGGAGGCTGACTGCTCCCCGAACCCAGAACAGAGAATACTTGCTGCAACACCGCCCTGCCAAAGGCAACCTCAGCCGAGGCAAAGGAGTCAATTTTGTAATGTCTGATAAACGGTGAAACTGAAGACCACGTGGCCACCCGACAGATATCTCTAATGGAAGCCTGAGTAGCCCATGCAGCCGAGGTAGCGGCACTGTGGGTGGAATCGGCAGAAATCCTGCCTGGCACTTGTCTGGACTGACGCTCATAAGCAGTAGAAATTCAGGCCTTGATCCAACGGCCCACAGACGACGAAGAAACCTTCCTCCCCATGGAAGACGGATGGAAAGAAACCAAGAGGGCCTCTGACTGACGAAACCCAGCCGTGCATCTCAAATACCAGCAAAGAGCCCTATGGACATCCAACTTATGCCAGCAACGTTCCAAAGGATGACGAGGATGCGGACAAAAATCGGCAAGATGAGCTCCTGAGATCGATGGAACAAGGAATTCACCTTAGGCATGAAGGTAGGATCCAGTTGGAGCACCACCCAGTCGGCGTGAAAGATACAAAGGTCTTTACGGACAGACAATGCCCCAATCTCCGAAATCCTTCTGGCAGATATGATGGCAAGCAAAAAGCGACCTTGAAGGAGAGAAACTTGAGGCTGATGGAACTCAGAGGCTCAAAGGGGTCCGATGTGAGGGCCTGGAGGATCAACGGAAGATCCCAGGAAGGATAACGGTGAACAACAGGAGGAGATATGACAGAAGCTCCATGAAGAAAACCCCGAACCCTTGGGTCCTGGGCCAAAGGACGACCCAGATCCCGGGACAGCACCGTGGCGAGAGCTGCGACCTGGCGTCGTAAGGTAGGAGGAGCTAAGCCCTTGACCAGCCCCACCTGCAAGAAACGAAGGACGTCGGTGACCCCTGCCGTGGTAGGATCCACCCCGTTGCCCGAACACCAGGCCGTGAACGTCTTCCAGGACGCCTCATAAATACGCACAGTTGAAGGCCGACGAGATGACAAGATGATGCGTATGACATCTTCCGGAAGACCGTCTCCCCTCAGTAATGACCTCTCAAATGCCACACGGTCAACCGGAGCCACTGAGGGTCCAGGTGGACAATAACCCCCTGGCTGAGAGAGACCTTGTTCAGAGGAATCGTCCACGCCGGAGAGATGGAGAGACTCGTCAGATCCGCAAACCATGCTCTGCGAGGCCAGAGAGAAGCGACGAGCAGAATCTCGGCTCATTCCCGCAGCAACTTGCGAATCACCTTCGGGATCAATGGCAGCGGGGGAAAGGTGTAAAGCAGGCCGGGAGGCCAGGCACAATGAAGAGCGTCGCTTCCTTCCGCGCCCATGCACGGAAAATGGCTGTAAAATCTGGGCAGTTGAGCGTTTTGAGGGGACGCGAACAGATCCACGAGAGGCCAGCTGAATCTCCGAACAATCTCCTGAAAGACTCGAGGATGAAGACACCACTCTGCCTGATCCAATTGCTCCCTGCTGAGCCAGTCCGCCCGAACATTGGCCTGTCCCGAGATGTGGTCCCCCCGGAGAGACAGAGTGTGACGCTCTGCCCAGGTCAAGAGCTTGTCTGCCTCGTCCATCAGGGTCCTCGAGCGAGTGCCCCCCTCTCGATTCACGTGGACCTTGGTGGTCATGTTGTCAGTAAGCACAAAAACATGACGACCCTCCAGGAACTGTTGAAAATGACGAAGGGCTAGGCGAGCCGCCCTTAGTTCCAGCCAGTTGATACAGTGAGATCTTTCCTCCTGGGACCACAGACCCTGAGTCACGTGATGCAGCAGGTGGGCCCCCCACCCTTGTAGACTTGCATTTGAGGTCATGACAATACGATCTGGCTCCAGGAACGAACAGCCCTTCCGAAGAGCCAGAGACAGCCACCAGTGAAGGGAGTCACGCACCTGAGGAGGAACTGGAACAGGAACTCTGGAAGTGCCCTGGCCCGACCTCTGATAACGTAACAGGAACCACTGCAGCCGCCGGCTGTGCCTGCACGCCCAAGGAACTATGACTATGCAGGAGATCAACTTCCCCAGAAGCTGGGAAAGGAGAAGCGGGGAGGAAGCTCTCTGAGATCTCACCTGGGTCACTAACACGGTGATGCTCTGAATCCTGTCTGGGGAAAGGAATACCTGGCCCTTTTCTGAATCGATGATCGCCCCCAGATGAAGTAAACGAGTCGTAGGAGACAGGTGGCTCTTCTCCCTGTTGATCGAGAAACTGTGCTGCTGGAAAGCATTGATCACCAATTTGATGTCTGTCCTCGCCTGAGTGAGAGGAGGACAGAACCAGAACATCGTCCAGATAACAAAGGACGCGCACCGGAAGAGCCCTGAGTTGAGCCGCCACCACCGCCACCAACTTGGTAAACGTCCTTGGGGCCGATGACAATCCGAACGGCATCGCACAGTACTGGAAATGAAGGCCATTATACTCGAAGCACAGGAAGTGGTGATGAGAGACATGGATTGGAATATGTAAGTACGCCTCCTTCAAGTCCACCGATTGTAGGAGATCTCCCTGCCTGACAGACGCCAGGATGGACTTCAGGGTCTGCATCTTGAACCTGCGATAGAGAATGAACTTGTTCAGGTATTTGAGGTTCAAGATTCCCCTGAAACCCCCTGAGGACTTAGGTACCAGGAACACTGTGGAGTAAAAGTCTGTCCCCGCCTGGTCCACTGGCACTGGCTCTATGGCGTTGATAGACAGAAGATGGTTGACTTCGGCATTCATAAGCTGTCTCCGTGCGTCCAAGGCGGGTACCGGACAACGAATGAAGTGACTGGGAGGGGCTGAGTTGAACTCCAGGCACAGGAGTAACACCGTGAGTAACGGTGCGAAGAATCCACTGTTCATTTGTGGATGTCTCCCAACGGTGGTAGAACAGTTGGAGGCGACCACCAATGGGAGCCGACGGCCTTGAGTCATTTCCCCCTCCGAAAGGCCCTGGGACCAGAACCTCTGAAAGGGCGTTTGGTTGGGGGCTGATTGCGGCTACGATCCTGAAAGGACTGCCTGTCCGCGGAACGGTCCGCTCCCTGAAGGTAGGTTCACTGGTGATAGGTCCCTCCTGAGACCGGAAAGGACCGAAAGGACTGCCGCTGGGTATACCTGCGATCTGGCTGACGGTAGGAAGAAGGAAGGATCTTCCTCTTATCCTTGTCCTCTATCAAGAGGGGCGTCAATGCATCACCAAAAAGGTGCGGAGCTTTGTAAGGTGAAGCGGCCAACTTCCACTTGGTCTTCGCATCAGCTCGCCAATTGTGAAGCCAGAACAGACGGCGAGACATCACAGCTGATGATAGAGCACGCGAAGCGAACTTTGCAGCATTCAGGGAAGCGTCAACGGAATACTCTGCCGCCGCCACCAGCTTGTTGACATCCTGGTGGAGTCTCGTATCCTCAGGGGGAAGCCGCTCTTGAAGTTGCCGCAGCCAGAGTAAAGAAGCCCTGGTGAAGAACAAAGTAGAAGTAGCCGCCTTCACCTCCCAGGCAGCCGCCTGGTGAGTCTTCCTGAATGCCATCTCGGCCTTCCTGTCCTCTGACTTGGGGCCATCCACCATGTCACCAGACAGAACCGAAGAAGAGGACAGCGCAGCTACAGGCGCGTCAACCGAAGGTAGGGCCAATAGGTCTTCAAGTTCAGGAGCAGCACAGTAAAGTTTTTTATCCAAGACACTCGGTGCTGTCAAGGAACCAGGATGAGCCCAGCCACTCTGTACCACTTCCGCAAAAAGAGGCGGGCAAGGCACCACAGGAGGATGCACACACACAAAGGAGACTCAGGAACAACTGCTACCTCTGGAAGGGGCACAGGTTCTGGGCTCAGAGGCCTGTCAGAGACCAGTTGAGCCGCACCCACCACCGGGTCAGAAATGAGAGTGTCAGGTGGCAAATGATGAGGTCTGTCGCCAAACACAGGCATGGGTGAAGACCCAGGGGCAGGAACAATTTGAGAAGCAGGTTGAGTAGCCTTGGCACATTGTTTTTCTAACGCCTTGTGGCACCTGAGGGCATCCTTCTCCTCTGTAGCTGAAGCCTTGGATTGGGACCTGAGGACCATAGGTACTGCACTCTTGGACTTGGCCTTAGTCCCTTTGGTGCCAGAAACAGCCACCTCCCTAGGAGGACTGGCCTCCATTTCCAGATCTGAAGAGTGGTTGGAGTCAGCCATAATTAATGAATTAGCCTGCAAAAAAATGAGGCAAATAAGAATAAATGAAAACAAAGGCAGATTTCAAAAGAGAGTCAGGAATTACCCCTGTGCCCCCCCTCCCTTTTTCTAAACCGGCAGAGGGAGAGGGGGAAAGGAAACTGAGACCTCATTCAAACAGGTCTACTATGCCAGGATAAAATCAATGCCAGGGCAGAGAACAGCAGTAAAATAATAACAATAAGGCTCAGGCAAAAAAAGCCCTCAAACGCCTTGTCCAGAGGCTGGGCGCTCACCCTGATATGCATAACTGCAAAAAAAACCCCACCTTCCAAACCTTACAGGCATTGCAAATATATAAAAACAAAATGGCGCCACCATAAACGTGGCCACAAAATGGCGGCCGCCATAAACGCGGCCTCAAAATGGCAGCCACCCCAGCCTCCATGCCCCAAAGGGCTATTCCCAGCTTACTTGGCCACAATCTAGCATCCAGGCAGCAACAACAGGCCTCCTCTGGCCCCTGTTCAGGCCACTCTCAAGCCAGTCACAAAACGAAGCGCCGAATCGCTCAGGGACTCGTGCGGCAGCGCTGATCAGCTGGAAACCTCAGAGTGTGCTGCAGACCTGGGCATTGACTTCGGAGTCACTTTCAAAGGATCTAAGGCTGCGGCTGCGGCAGTAGCAGTTTTGCCGGCTCACTGGCTGTCCAGCACCCCCGCCAGCGGCTAAATCCATGCTCGGATATGCCCAGCCGGGACAGAATCCAAGAGAGAAGGCTGCAAGACGATCAAAAGCATCAAAGGGAAAAAAGTGGCCTGGAACCCCAGGCACGCTACCCCCAGCAGCAATGAAAACAAAAAACACAAATAATGCAGCCCTCAGCCAAAACAAAAAAACCTTGCAAAACAAAAAAATAATCAAAAGCCAGCTAAATAGCCAAATAGCACAGAGCTATAAATCACACTAGTTCTCGGAACTACTGAGTGAAATGAACTGGAGAGGATAGCACAGAGTGGGTGGACACCAACAACAAGAAATTTAAATATTCATCACTCAGTTCTCAGCTACGCATGCGTGGAATCCCCAGCCATGGATTGCAGGAGCAGTGCCCAGAAAAAGAACAAAACATATTCAATTTTCATAGGCGAGGTTTCCCTGATGAGTTAGACCAACTTGTACCTTTTAATTTAGACACAATTCAACCAGAAAATGTAACTTTTGACTCAGAACTCAGATTTCCAAAAGAAACACATATTCATGTTCCCCACAGTCTGAAAAGACCAAAAACACATTCAATTTTCAACTACCAGCTTTCTCTCAGGAGTTAGACGAAAGCTGTATTTCACAACTGGTCAGGTCAGATTTGCAAAAGAAACACATATTCATGTTTCCCACTGTCTAAAAAGACCAAAACACATTCAATTGTCACAGGCAAGCTTTCTCTGATAAGTTAGTCCAGCTTGTACCTTTCAATTGACAGAAGGACACAATTCAACCAGAAAACGTAACTTTTTACTGCATCACACCAGGATTTTATCCCCTTTTAGTTTTAGTATCTCACGATAATAGGAAATGGAAAAGATAATAATGAATGCCTTCTAAAAATTTGTGTTACTTATGTTTATTCATTTATAAGTCATCTACCACTTGTTTCATAGTTCAAACAGGACACCAGTCTTAAGGCCTTAGTCAATAAATGAATGAAAGAGCCAAATGGGAAGTGATTAATCACCTAGAAGTTTTTTATCGGGAGATTAAGGAAGTCTGGTGGACAGTTAGGAACCATCTTCATTCTTTGTCTGTATTTGGATCCCCAAAATGTTTGTAAAATATACCCCTGTCTCCCATTCTTCTCTGGATATCCCACAGAAGGAGAGAGCCAAGATCTTAGCCATATCCATTTTCAGTGTGTCACATAGTTCACCACAGTCTACAAACATTTCTAATGAGAATGGTTTTGCAGTTGTTGCACTCGGTGTCAATTACATGACTTCTTGCATATGACTTGGACTGGCTCCAGTCTTTTCCAACAGGATATGTGAGGGATGAACAAAGATAGCACATGGAAGCCATGTTGCTCCATCTTCTCTGAGCTCTTGTAGAACTTGGATGAAGAAGTTTTCTCTTTGATCCTTGTCAGCTGACACTATGGGGCACTTTGAGAAGCCTGGGGAATAATTTTGAAGAAAACTAATCAGATCCTGCACATCACAGCTTATTAAAATGCTAACTTTAAAATGCCAAAAGATACTTAAGTATAGGATTTTATCCTATTGTGAAGTGTGCTTTTACTGTGCTGCGCAAGGTGCTGCGAGAGCAGCGGGGAGGCAATGGACCCAAGACCATTGGGTCTTCCCCTCATCCCACACCAAAAGAAAACCAGCTGGGCTTTTCCTTGTAGAATACCCCCTACCCTTATCCCTGCTCCCTTCGCCCTACCCCCCATTCAATTCCACTTCAAGACAGAGGAGTGTGCACTGGAAACACGTGTTGGGGCAAGGTTGGAGCACGCCTTCTGACCCTCCAGCGTTCAGCCCACAACCCTTCCTGTTCCTCCAGGCCCAGTTTGCTGAGGAGGGGGAAGCAGCCCTGACACCTCTGCTGCCACTCCCCAAAGCCCCAGCCATTGCTGCCCGGCTTCCTCAAAGGCATGGTATATTTCAAAAGCGGCAGCTCTCATTGGAGGTGCCAAAGTGTCCGGCTGTGGGAGTTGAGACAGGCCTCTCCACCATCCAACTCCCCAAAGGGGGTGTTTCTGCCAGGCCAGCCCCCCCCTCCTGCTGGACTTTTGTGTTCGGCGCTTGGCCAGGGGAGGGGAGTGCTTCCCCATGCTGCTTCCTTCTTTCTCTTGGCCCCGCCAACGAGGGAGGAGGAAGGCCAGGCTTGGGAGAATGGCCCCCACCCTGCAAGTTCTGCCCCTGCTGTTCTTTCCCAGCCCTCTTTGCTGGCGACAACAACAAATGTACCAGGTGGAATCCTGTTGCCAAGCATTAAGGCTCCGCCCACCACCACCACCGCAACACGGCAACAGCTTTCATCCCTCTGCTGTCATAGGGTGACAGGGAGCCACAGCAGAGGGGTGAAAGCCGCATGCTTTGGGTTGCGGACACCCGGTCTAGGCAGCCACTTGTCTGAAATGGTATAGGTCCGTGATGGTGAACCTATGGCATGTGTGCCACAGGTGGCACACATAGCCACATCGGTGGGCACGTGAGCTCAGCTCCAGCATGCATGCATGTATGCATCAGCCAGCTGATTTTTGGGCTTTCTGGGCCCACTGGAAGTAGGAAAACAGGTTGTTTCCTGCCTCTGGAGGGTGGTGGTGAAGGTCCGTTTTTCTCTCCCCCCAGGCTCCAGAGCCCTTTTAGGATCTTGGGGAGGGTGAAAACGGCCTTCCTCACCCCCCCGGAGGCCGGGAATGGCCCATTTGCCAACTTCTGGTGTGACTGGAAGTTGGCAAATGGGCCATTTCTGGACTCCGGGGGGTAGAGAAAGCCGTTTTCGCCCTCCCCAAGCTCCTAGAAAGGCTCTGGAGCCTGGGGAAGAGCAAAAAACGGGCCTACAATTTTTTTATTTTTATTTTATTTTTTATTTTAATTTATATTTATATGCTGCCCTTCTCTGGAGACTCAGGGCGGCTTACAATGCGTTAAGCAATAGCCTTCATACTTTTGTATATTTATACAAAGTCAGCTTATTGCCCCCACAAACCGGGTCCTCAATTTACCCACCTTAGAAAGGATGGAAGGCTGAGTCAACCTTGAGCCTGGTGAGATTAGAACTCGCAGTAATTGCAGGCAGCTGGATGTTAAATGCTGCCTTTAGTAGGAGGCATTAGCCTGCTACGCCACTCAGGCTCCTATGCCATCACATGCCAGGAGCAAGGGGGAGCACATGCATGCGCAGGACGGGGTGCATAGAATTATGGGTGTGGGCACCTGTGCGTGTGACACCCCCTCCCCCCCGCTCCTGGCACGCAATGGCAAAAAGGTTAGCCATCACTAGTATAGGTTCTCCTGCTTGAGCAGGGGGCTGAAGTAGAAGACCTCCAATGTCCCTTCCAGCTCTGCTCTACTCTACTCTACTTATTTATTCTACTTCTATTCTATTCTAAAAAAAAAATACCAGGGAAAGCTGATTACAGGACATGGCAATGGCTAAGAGCAGTAAAGTTGAAGAAAGAGACCCAGGGCTAATTTTGGCTGCACAACACCAAGCCTTAAGGACAAATGCATAGAAAGCCAGAACTGAGAAGTCAGCAATAAGTGCCATCCACTGTTTCTTCAGCTTCTTTGCATAGATGGTACCTACTGGTAAGCTGGTGCATGATCACAAACACTAAGTACAAGCAATGTCATGACAAAGTATGGTGGATTGGAAGATCCGCAAGAAATATCATTTGTGTGCAAGCAAGAACTGGTGGGATCATAAAATAGAGAAAGCCATAGAAAACAAAGATGTTAATTTGCTCTAAGAAAGACAAAAAAGTCTGGATAGTCGATGTGGCAGTGCCTGCAGACAGCAGAATAGAAGAGAAAGAATTGTAGAAGATAACAAAATATAAAGACCTACAAATAAAAATAGAATGACTGTGGCAAAGGCAAGCAAGGGTAATGGGTGCCTTGGGTGCAGTCCCAAAACAACTGGAGCATCATTTGAACACCATTGTTAGTGGCAAATTCGCCATCAGTCAATTGCAAAAGTTGGCTTTACTGGGAACAGCTTTCATTCTGCAACGCTATCTATAACACTATCGAACATCCAGATTTGCCTAACCTAGGTCCTTGGTAAGGACTTGATAGGTAGACAAAAAAGCCAAATCCAGTCTGAACATCTGGCTGACTTTGCAATGAATAATAATAATGACAACAGCAGCAACAACAGCGACTGTGGAGGAAGAAATCAATGGTTGTACCAATAGTAATAGGAGCCCTTGGAGCAATATCCAAAGGGTTGCCTAGATACACGGAAATTTTGAACTTAGCCAAAACCACCTTACTCGGAACCTGCCTATATATTCAGATGTTATCTTAACAGCTCTGAGGTCCTTTGTTAGGACTTGAACTATTACCAGTCCCAGACTATGAATTGAATATTAAATCTATAACAACATTTCCCCCCTATTTTCTTATATTTTTCTTTTTGGTGGGTTTTTTTACTTTTTAGTTTGTATTACTGTGTTGTTTTTTTGTTCTTAGTATAAAAATATAGTATAAAAAGATTCAATAATTTTTAATGTTGATTTATTGCAGTAAAGAAGCCATTTCTAGTTGTGGCAAGATGGCAAATGGAACATAATACAAACATTGCTCTTTTGCAAGGCTCTACCATTTTGGTGATATTAATTCACATTCTGGATTGCAAATTTAAGACTTTTTGATAAAATTAAGAGTCAAATGTTCTTTCTCCTGTCTGCATAATGTCATGGGCTACAAGTCAATTTCTTGGAGCAGCAGACAAAGTTGTAGTAATCAGCTGATGTGGTATCAGGCTGTTTGTTTGGGTCCATGTGAGAAATGTATTTCAGTTTCTCTTGAAAATTCATTTTGTATAGATGCAGAGCTCTGGCTCCATTTTCTGTAAAGCACCAAAGACATTTAGACAAGACACTAGCTCTTATATGCAAATCATGCTCATGACCTGATAGCCAGCTTGAAAACAATTTCAGTAAAGGAATATGCATACCATACATTCAGCATTTCTGGGGAGAAAAGAAGGAAGCAGGAGGCAATGCTAGCAGAGAATTCTGCTTTTGGTGTCTGATGTCAGCAATAATCCACGCTTCAATTTTTCCATGTAAATTCCTTGCTTTTTCTGTAACAATGATACCTATGTGTCTCAGTGCTGTTCACCAATGCCAGCCTCATATTTTTTCCCCTCCCATGGAAGAAGAAAACCGGAATGTTGATCAGGGACAAGAAGCATAGATGTAACTAGTGATTGTATTGGAAAAACCCTAAAAAGAAAAATCAGGGCAGGGCATGCTGCTACATATGTACTCATCTCTCTTCTTTATTTTTATCTTCCTTCTATTTGTATATTTCCCTTTGTTATTAAATAAAGCTTTTACAACAGCCCAAAGTCAATGACGCAAAGTTAAGCTTATAAATTTTAAACAGTATGACTGAGGTTCTTTCACACATTCAAACAAACCATTTAGCCAGGATAAATTAATTTTAGAAAATTTAATGAGAAGTTTACAACTGAACTACAAGAACTACTACTGAACTAAAGAACTACTACTTTTGTAGTTCAGCTAGAACTAGAAAAGAGATACACCAAAGAACTTCTAGACATCTTTAATTTAAACTCCAACTACTGTTACAAGACCATTGTGATAGATTACCAGACAAGGAACTCAACTTTTCTCCACCACTCCTTGGAAAGAAGTTTTCAAGTTTTATTACTACCCAAAGTAATTGTTCTGAAAAGCAAGTATGAGTAAGCCATGAAAGGGCAACCAAACCCAAGGAAAGTTTAGGATCCAGAGTGTTTCTTGATGTCTCTTATTCCAGGTTAATTCCAACTGAGGCCAGGGCCTCCAAAGCCCATTGGGGATAGCTGCTGGAGTTCCCATACATAGTCTTCATGAAATTCTGAACAAACTGTGGAAATGTTTGCTCAGTTATACTCTTGCGGATCGTATGCATCAGGTTCATCTGGAGAAAAAAAAGGATAAATATTATACAGAAAGAAATACGTTGAGAGTGGGAAGAATAAACAATGATAAACCAATCCAATAGGTAAGTTAGAGACTGTACCAATAAGTAACTTAGAGACTAGAGATCCCCAACCTGTGGTCCATGGCCTATTGGCCACCAGGTGGCATGAGTGGCTGGCCAGCATTCTTAACAACCGTGTCAGTCATTTCACAACTACTTCTCTTCACCATGGTGACAAGATAGGGTGCAAAACGTAAAATGTGAGGACAGTCGTAAGTGCAAGGACTGGTCAAAAATAACTTTTTCAGCCCTCTGAGTAGTCCATATGTACATAGGGATTACCCAGAGGGCTGAAAAAAAATGATTTCTGACAGGTCCTCGCACTTTTGATCGGTCATCATTTATGCCCATTGCAGCATTCTTAATTAAATTAATTAAATAAAAATGACCTGCTGGAGTGGTCGGAGGCAGTCCGAGGCGGGTGTTGAGGCTGGCTGCAGGGCAAGGTGATACAACCGGGGTAGGTAGGCTGCTGTTGCCCAGGTGGGAGGTGGGCGCAGGCCTACAGAGCTGGCTGCAGGGTGAAGCGATCGGATGGGGTGGGTCAGGGGTCTGCAACTTTAAACACTCAACCTTAAACACATGTAAACACTTAAACACAACCTTAAACCTGAGTGGGCATTGCCAACTCCATATCACTTACTCCCACCCAGGTTTTGTGGCTCCCAGTATTTTCTTTTAAACAGGTATCTTTGTGTGTCTCTTTCATCTCTCTCATCTCTTTCTTTCTCCCCCTCTCTTTTTCTCCTTCATCTCTTTCTATCTCTTTCTCCCCCCTTTTTCTCTCCATCTCTTTCTCCCCTTTCTCTCCTTCATCTCTCTTTCTCTCCATCTTTCTCCCCCTTCTCTCCATCTCTTTCTCTCCCACTCTCTCCTTCATCTCTTTCTCTCCTCTTTCTTTCATCTTTCTCTCCATCTCTTTCTCTCCATCTCTTTCTCCCCCCTTTCTCTCCTTCATTTCTCTTTCTCTCAATCTCTCTTTTTCTCTCCTTTCTCTCCTTTATCTCTTTCTCTCCCCTCTTTCTCTCCTTCATCTCTCTTTCTCTCCATCTCTCTTTCTCCTCTCCCGCTTGGGTGGCGGTGGTGGCAGCAGCGCACCTACCGCACCATCGGGTCGCCCCTCGGCCTGGAGGCGGCACCTTAAGCTTGTGCCCCACTGCGTGTGCGCCTGCCCAGTTGCGCCTACAGCCGGCTCTGGTTGCTCTTACTGAGCTTCGCAATGGGGCAGATGGTGCTTCTCCTCCTCCTGGAGCCCATTACGGTGCAGAGCATCGGCTGCAGCCTGGACAGCCAGTATTCCGGGGTGGAGAAAAGTCGTGCGTCTCCCTCAGCAACTGGATGGGGTAGGGTAGGCAGGCACCACACGGGTGGGAGGCGGCCGCAGGACAGTCCTGCTGGGTCGGCGGCAGGCCAAGACGCTTGGATGGAGTAGCCAGCAGCTGCCAGCCTCTGGCTACCCAATCCAAGCGCCTTGCTAGCTACCCGATCCAAGCACCTCACTGGTCACCCGATCCAAGCGCCTCACTGGTCACCCGATCCAAGTGCCTCGCTAGACACGTGGCCGCTGACTGCAGCCTATCCCCATCCAAGCACCACATAATGGCTAGCAAGGCACTTGGATTGGGTGCCCAGCGAGGCACTTGGATGGAGTAGCCAGCGTCTCAAAGCTGCTGGCCACCCCATCCAAGCACCCCGCCAGCCACTAGCGAGGTGCTTGGATGGGGGTAGGCCGCAGCCGGCAGCCATGCGGGCACAGGTTGACCACCTTTCCCAGCCCCGCTTCCCCAAGGGCAGCACTCGGCTGTACTTGCCTGTTCTGCTGCTGGAGCAGTCGGGGGCAGTCCGAGGTGGGCGTTTGGGAAGAGTGGGAGGCTGCCGCAGGCAAAGTTAGGAAAGCAGGCTGGGCCATGTGGTCAAGGAGGCAAAGAATAACTGCAGGCAAGCTGTGCAACATTGCGAGCAAGGTCAATAAATAGTGGTGGGCGGGGCAGGGCAAGCCAGCAATTTAACAAACAGTTCGGTGTGCTGCGAAGCCAATAAATTACAAAAAAGCACTGAACCGTTTGTTAAATTGTTCGCTCGCCCGCCCCGCCGCACCCACCACTATTTATTTGCAATACCCACCACTATTTATTGGCAATAAATAGTGGTGGGGAGGGGTGGGTGAGCCAGCAATTTAACAAACAGTTTGTGTGCTGTGAGGGTCGAGGCCAATAAATAGTGGTGCAGAGGGGCGGGGCAAGGGGTGGGGCGAGCCAGCAATTTAACAAACGGTTTGGCCGAACCGTCTAGAACCGGCAGAATCCCACCACTGTGCCTGCTCCTCCCTTTCCCTCCAGCCGCTGATCCAGAAAGTTTGCGGAACTCTGCTGTAGATGGATAAAGGCCTCCAAGAATCATTTGCTTTATATGGACAGCCCTTATTGCCTAATCTGAGGTCTCTATCCTTCAAATCTTCAATAGTTTCTAGAGAAATCTCTTTCTCTGTTACTACTGGCTACTCATGCTGGGTTATCCAGTGCTATGCTTAAATGGGAGACAGCATGTACTGGGCAATTTCTCTGAAGGAGAAGAATGCAAACAGAAGGCATATTCTATAATTACCTTGGCAATTTTAAGCTGCCAGAATTCCCCAGCCAGCAAGACTGAGAATCACTGACCTAGAAGAAATGCTCAAGAAGCATCCCAACTGCACATTTTCTCTAACAAGAAACATTCTGGTATGTCTACTACCTATTCATCTGACTTATATTTACTCTTTTCCCCACAAAATCATCCCCTGATAATAAGCCCAATCAGGCTTTTGAGTGCATGGCAATAAGGCCAAGCGCTTATTTCACGGTTCAAAAAAAATATAAGACCAAACTGGTTCTATAATAAGACAGGGTCTTATTTTCGGGGAAATAAGACCCTGTCTTATTATAGAGCCAGTTTGGTCTCAGCAGTTTTGTTTATATAAGATAGATGATGTGATGTTCCCCCATCAGTTATGTAGAACTGGATCTGCTTGGAGGCTGAATCCTGTACTTGCCCTGGAAAACAGGGGGAAATTAAGAAGCAAAACGGGGAGCTCTATCATCCTTATTTTTCTGTAAGAGGAGATGGAAACCATTACTCCCTATGTTCCCTTTCATGACAACAAATGCATAATATAGGATAAAGCAGGAAGGAATTACTCTGTATTTCATTTGACATGGAGCAATTCACTTTCACTATTAAGGCATATGCTTTATTTCTTTATATTTACCCTTTATAACTCAAGGTGGTGAATATAACTAATATTCCATCTTCCTACATTCCTCACAACAGCAATTGTGCGGTGGATTGGACTGAGAGAGGGTGACTGGCCCAAGGTCACCCAGCTGACTTTCATACCTAAGGCGGGGCTAGAACTCACAGTCTCCTGGTTTCTAGTCTGGTAATTATGGCAGAATCCTATGTGAGACTATAAGGTAGGCACCTCATCTCAAGGATTTATATCCTACTAGCAGGCACATACTAGCTTATAGATATGATTTGTTTGGATCAGAGTTTGTATGTTGTATGAATGTCCCAAAGGTGCTTTTTCAAGAGGCAGCAGGACTTTCTGGTTTTTTTCTTTGAAGATGTTTTGCCTCTCATCCAAGAAGCTTCTTCAGCTCTGACTGAATGGTGGGGAATGGAAGCAGTGGTGGGATTCAATTTTTTTAACAACTGGTTCTGTGGGTGTGGCTTAGTTGGGGGTGTGGCTTGGTGGTCATGTGACCGGGTGGGCGTGGCTATGTGCATAGGAACTACTCAGAGGGCTGAAAAAAGTCATTTCTGACTGGTCCTCGCACTTTTGACTGGTCCTCGCACTTATGACCATCCTCATATTTATGCCCGTTGCGGCATTCTTAACAACCGTGTCAGTCATTTCCCCACTACTTCTCTTCACCACGGTGACAAGATAGGGCACAAAACGTAAAATGTGAGGACAGTTGTAAATTCAAGGACTGGTCAAAAGTGCGAGGACCGATCAAAAATAACTTTTTCAGCCTTCTGACTAGTCCATATGCACATAGGGACTACTCAGAGGGCTGAAAAAAGTCATTTCTGACTGGTCCTTACATTTTTGACCGGTCTTCGCACTTATGACTGGTCATCATTTATGCCCATTGTAGCATTCTTAACAACTGTGTCACTAAATTTCCCATTGTTTGCACCTACCTTTTTTGGTGAGCAAAGAGAAAAAGTAATCTCTCTCCCTGCCTCATTTTGTCACGTTGCAGCAGAGCCTGCTTTACTTTCAGTTTCCTTTTAGCTAGAGAAAAAAAAATCACTCTTTGCAGCTAGCAAAGAGCTTGCAAAACAAGAGCTTGCAAAAGAGCCTGCGCAAAACAGCTGAGAGCGAATCAGCTGAGAGTCAGGAGGCAGATCTAATCAAGCCTAAGATAAAGCTGAAAGGAGTTGTTTTTTCCTGCTGTTTGCTTGCAAGGAGGTAACTGCTGCGAGGCACAGGCCAAAGGGTGGGACGAGCTAGCAATTTAACAAACAGTTCGGCTGAACCGCCTAGAACCGGCAGAATCCCACCACTGGTGTTTAGTCATTTCAATTAAATTTACAATTTCTATATTTCCTTTTTGCCATATTTATTCCTCATCTATTTTTTTAAAAAACCAATATTACCCTTCATCCTCATCTCTAATCTTAACCAATTTCAATTTTTCCCTTCTATATTATATTATATCCCTTCCCACTGTCATCTATTTTTATATCCATCCTCACATTGGTTAATTATGGAATTATGTAATACAGTTGTTTAATACAAATTCAACATTTTAATATAAATCAATTAGTTATATAACTATCTTTTTGTATATTGATCAATATGAACATGAATATTCCAATTATTTCCATGCAATCCAATTTCTTACAAATCCATTAATTATATTTACCAATAATAATAAACCAAATAATTTCCCCTATATATTCCTCCAAAACACAACTTAACCATTTCTGCTTTCAACACAATATACAGTTAATAGTATCTCAATTATTACAATTCCCTAGTTAAATAGAGCTTTTTTTCTTTTGTGTTTTAAAATCTTGAACCTCCTCTTTTGCCCTAAATTTCCCATTGTTTGCAGTTTTCCACCTACCTTTTTTGGTGAGGAAAAAGAAAAAGAAATCTCTCTCTGCCTCATTTTGTCACGTTGCAGCAAAGACCCTGCTTTACTTTCAGTTTCGGTTTTCAGCATGGCTTGGGGGAAAAAAATCTGCACCTCTTTGCAGCTAGCAAAACAGCTGAGAGCAAATCAGCTGAGAGTCGGGAGGCCGATCTAATCAACTTATGGTATTTTTGCAGGCACGGGTCTACTCATTTGTTTTCTTTTAACACTGATCAGCTGTAGGGCGGCCCTTTGAAGCCCCGTGGCAAGAATTTAAACAGTTTTTTCCCCTTTAGCCATCAGCTGGGAATCAGGAGGCAGCAATAGATTGGGAGTGGGCGGGGTAAGCGACCGGCGATCCAACAGAGACAGAGTGAGGGTGAGTGTAGGCGTGGGGGGGGGGTGAGAGAGGGCTTTGGCAACCCTTGTGAAATGGCCGTTTGACCCCCAAAGGGGTCGTGACCCCCAGGTTGAGAACCGCTGACTTAGAGAATGCTATAAAGCACTATGAAGCAGTATATAAGTGCTAAGTTGGCTTTTCTATCTTTTACCATAACTTTTATCAAAGTGAACAGAAAGCTTTTTTCTCTTGCTCACTTTTTAAATTCTATATTCTCTCTTAAGTTCCAGGGCATCTGCCTATGCAATCATAATCAAAATTTTCTTAACTAAATTTCGGAAGTTCAATTTAGTTACATTTTCTTATTTTTTCCTTATCTAATCCTTTGTTTATACTTTTCTATCCTTTGCCAATCATTGTTTACAATGAAAGGGAATGTAAAGTATATTATGCAAAATTTTATCAGTTTATATAATTTATTATGTATATCCTCTAATTAGTTCTTACACATTATAGTAAGCTGGGATTTGCTTAACTGTGTTAACCCTAGATGGGTGGATTTGTACAACTCACCAAGCCATAAGCCACAATGTATAAACAACAATAGCTAGATTCATACATGTATATGGAGATTCTCAATCATCAAGGTCATGGTTGTCCCAAAAGTGCTTTTTTAAAAGGCAACTGGAGTTTCTGGGGTTTTTTTTGAAGATGTTTTGCTTCTTATCCAAGAAGTTTCTTCAGCTCTGACTGGATGGTGGAGAACCTCCAGGTGACCTTAACGACTCACTAAAAGAATGACCAGCTGTCTACAAGGAGTATAAACACTTCCATTCATGGTAGGATTCTACCGGTTCTAGGCGGTTCCGTCGAACCGTTTGTTAAATTGCTGGCTCGCCCCGCCCCTTGCCCCGCCCCTCCGCACCACTGGGCGAGGGGTGGGCGAGCCAGCAATTTAACGAACGGTTCGGTGTTTTTTTGTAATTTTATTGGCCTTGCAGCTGCCGCGGGGCTTCAAAGGGCTGCCCTACAGCTGATCAGTGTCAAAAGAAAACAAATGAGTAGACCCATGCCTGCAAAAATAAATGGGTAGAGCCAGTGGTGGGATCTCCTTCGGTAGAACCGGTTGTTAAGGAGTTAAATAGTTAAGCCAGTGGTTGCCAAAGGGGGCGGTACCAGGGGCGGTGGGATGCCTTAGGGGGGGCGGGGCGGCAGGGGGGCGCTAGAGGCAAAAGGGGGCGACGGGGGGGGGGCTAAGTGGCAAGGAGGGTGGCCCCCACCTTTTGGCCTGTGCCTCGCAGCAGTTACCTCCTTGCAAGCAAACAGCAGGAAAAAACAACTCCTTTCAGCTTTATCTTAGGCTTGATTAGATCTGCCACCTGACTCTCAGCTGATTCGCTCTCAGCTGTTTTGCACAGGCTCTTTTGCAAGCTCTTGTTTTGCAAGCTCTTTGTTAGCTGCAAAGAGTGATTTTTTTCCCTAGCTAAAAGGAAACTGAAAGTAAAGCAGGCTCTGCTGCAACGTGAAAAAATGAAGCAGGGAGAGAGATTACTTTTTCTCTTTGCTCACCAAAAAAGGTAGGTGCAAACAATGGGAAATTTAGTTCAAAAGAGGAGAGTTCAAGATTTTAAAACACAAAAGGAAAAAAAGCTCTATTTAATTAGGGAATTGTAATAATTGAGATACTATTAATTGTATATTGTATTGAAAGCAGAAATGGTTAAGTTGTGGTTTGGAGGAATACATGGGGGAAACTATTTGGTTTATTATTATTGGTAAATATAATTAATGGATTTGTAAGAAATTGGATTGCATGGAAATAATTGGAATATTCATGTTCATATTGATTAATATACAAAAAAGATAGTTATATAACTAATTGATTTATATTAAAGTGTTGAATTTGTATTAAACAACTGCAATATTACATAATTAACCAATGTGAGGATGGATATAAAAATAGATGACAATGGGAAGGGGTATAATATAGAATAGAAGTGAAAAATTGAATTTGATTAAGATTAGAGATGAGGATGAAGGGTAATATTGGTTTTTTAAAAAAATAGATGAGGAATAAATATGGCAAAAAGGAAATATAGAAATTGTAAATTTAATTGAAATGTCTAAACACTGTTTAAATTTGTGAACCGGCCAAATACTCTGTTCAAAGAAAATACATTGTATGTCTGTATGTGTGTTTCTAATTATTGATATTTATTCATATTTGTTCTCTTTTATTTTTTAAAGTTTAACAATTCATTCTTTATCTTAATATCTTTATATTTGTTTGGGGTTGCCTTTTTTCCCTTTCATCTTTATATTGTACTGCAATCTTTCTCCTCAAACTTACCACCTCTCTCTTTTCTTTCCTTCTTACTTTCTCTTTCCCCCCTCTTCTCCTTCCTACTTCCTCTTCCTTTCTCCTTCCCCTCCTCTCTTCCTCCCTCTCTTACCCTCACTCCTACTCTAATTTCCCTTCCCTTCCTTCATCCCTCTCTATTGCTGTATCCTTTTGTGCACATGAACTACTCAGAGGGCTGAAAAAGTTATTTTTGACTGGTCCTCGCACTTTTGACCAGTCCTTGAACTTACGACTGTCCTCACATTTTACGTTTTTGCCGTATCTTGTCACCATGGTGAAGAGAAGCAGTTGAGAAATGAGTGACACGGTTGTTAAGAATGCTACAATGGGCATAAATGATGACCAGTCGTAAGTGTAAAGACCGGTCAAAAGTGCGAGGACCTGTCAGAAATAACTTTTTTCAGCCCTCTGGGTAGTCCTTTTGTGCACATGGACTACTCAGAGGGCTGAAAAAGTTATTTTTGACTGGTCCTCACACTTTTGACCAGTCCTCGAACTTACGACTGTCCTCACGTTTTACGTTTTTGCCCTATCTTGTCACCATGGTGAAGAGAAGTAGTTGTGAAATGAGTGACACGGTTGTTAAGAATGCTACAATGGGCATAAATGATGACCAGTCATAAGTGTGAGGACCAGTCAAAAATGACTTTTTTCAGCCCTCTGAGTAGTCCCTATACACATAGCCATGCCCACCCGGTCACATGACCCCCCAAGCCATGCCCACAAAATAAGCCACGCCCACAGAACTGGTAGTAAAAAATTACAGTTATGAAGTAGCAACGAAAATAATTTTATGGTTGGGGGTCACCACAGCACGAGGAACTGTATTAAAGGGTCGTGGCATTCAGAAGGTTGAGAACCACTGCTTTAAGTGATTTACAGAGTCAGCATATTGCTCCCAACAATCTGGGTCCTCATTTTACTGACCTTGGAAGGATGGAAGGCTGATTCAACTTTGAGCTGGTCAGGATTGAACTCCTGGCAGTGGTCAGTGGCAGCCTGCAATACAGCATTCTAACCTCTGAACCACCACAGTTCACCTATTGCACCTATTTTCTTATCCCTATTTCACAGCCCATAGCTATACTGCTGCCCATTTAGCAGATGTTTTATGGCCTCTGAACAGACTGACCTGGTATGCAATATTATGGATGGTAATGTGGTGCTTGGCAGCTGAATCAATAGGATAAAGAGCACTCAGGAAAGCTCGGCTATATCTGTTAAGACACAAATAAACAAGGAGATCATCTTGTTTATGGAAGACTTTTGATACATCAAGAGCTAGAAACTAAGGAGAAAATGTTTTTGTTACTTTACAATACAAGATAAAATACAGAAAATTAGACCTAGTATCAGCTGAGTGAAATTATATCAGACAATTCAGACATCGGTACTTTTACAAGATGGAGAATCCAAATGCACCTCTGTGGCCGTTAACTCAATAAAAGAGGAAGAATGCAAAGATTGTTGTATAGCATAGAGAAGTCAAAGAAAATTTTAAGATGAGGTAGCTGGAATTATCAAACTGAAGACAATTCTAAATTAAATGTTTTATTGCATTCTTATCCTACTCAGAATGATGTCACCACATTTTATCCTCACATCACTGACTGAGATCAATTGGTTTGAGTAAGCACATGTAGTTGATAAAGATTATATGCTGAGTTTTTTGACTAAATAAGGATCTGAATTTAACTTTTCCTTTAATTTAATTAAGCTCTTTTTTGCCATTCCTATTTGTTTAAAAATCCACTCCAACCCAAGCACACAAACCTTTGGCAGGTAGGGCAAGTACAGTTTTCATCAATGGGCCGGAAATCCTTGGCATATTTCTTGTTCTTCAGCTGTAGGGAGCCCCAAGGGACCAAAGCTGAACCAAAGCGCTGGAAATGAAAAGAGGCCCACATATTTCAGAGATACCACTGAAAACAACACTGGTTCCCTAGGGGGTGGGTATTTCAAATCCCTACAAAATCCCCTCCCCTCATTTTACAGTCTTTCAATGCCAATCTTTTTCTGTGCATAAACTGGTGGAACTGCATTCAACTTGCCACTCCATTTCCTCCCAAGTTGATGCATGTACTTACTGCTGTCCTTGTGGGGTAGACACAGTCAAACATGTCACAGCCCAGGGCTACACACACCACCAGATCAGTAGCATAACTTTGAGCAGAACAGAGATAAGAAACATGCATCAGGTGAGCAACTGCAAAAGGTAGCTATCCTTATCCCATTTAATAACACGTTTGTTTGTTCCTACCCAACTCCCATAAGGTAGCGAGGCTTGTTCCTTGGGAGATGTTTTGTGCTGAGGGCTACCATCCTCCAGAAGTGATCTTTGGCCTCACCACCACTCAGACCTCCAATAGCAAAACCTGGCACATCTCGTTTTATCATCTCTAGCAGGTGGTAGGGGGTGGGAAGAAAAAGAGACAGATGAAGGACACTAGGGTATCTAAAGCTTATTAATCTATATATTGTTGTAAGTTTCACAAACCATTTTGGCAAACAAATGACCAGGAGATAATTGAAAATCTTCAGAGTTTTTAGCCTGTATCACAATCAGAATCACAGATGAGACTTTTAGATTATCCCAATTCCCTTGTAGTCTGTTGTAAAATAGTGGCAGTTTAAAAGAGCTGGAATTGACCAGTTTCAAAATAAAAGTGACCTTACCTTCCAGACATTTGTTTCGAAAGATAGGATCCAGCCCACCCTGAATAATAGCAAATAAATTCTGCTGGTTAGGTTTGCTGTGTGCTGCAATACATCTGTCCAACCAGCGAATAGACCTGCAACAAACATTGTATTAATTGCATTTGTTATTTCATTCTAATTATAGAATTCCCAGATATTTTTTTCTTTTAACTTTCTCCGAATGATGTCAAATTCAAGTCTAAGAGCTTCCTGAAAATAAATGCTTCTCTGATATTCTTCAACTTCAAAATTATTTCTATATTCAATCCTACCCCACCTTCAGCCCAGCATAAAATTGCATATATTAGTCTATCTTTGTATGTACCTATAAGTTCTGCTGGACAAATTCCTCTAAATGTCTACTATGCAATAAACAATTATTCTGCTGGGTTCAGGGACAATTGGAAATTGATGTCCAACATCTCGGGGGGAGGGGGGGCACCAATATGAATAAAACAGGTGAAATCACTCTTTTATAGGTATTAGTTATTCACTTTTGGCATATTCTTATTCTGTCACAGAGGGTACCAGTACCAATGCAACAATAGTGCAGTACTGGCATATTTGTCTCCCTTCTTTCTTGCTTTCAACCCTTTATTCAGCAAGGGTTCAGAAAGTTCTAAGAGAACACTGCATAATAGCAATCGTTTAAAATTGCTTAAAATTTCATATAAATTGTTAAGTTTCCCAAGATTTTAGCAATCTCAAAAGATTTAATGCCAAGCAAAGTTTTTGGACAGTCTTATACAGAAACATCTAACCTGAAATGGAAACAGATCTCTAGTGTTGATCCAGAAGCCTTTTCCAGTCCTTTTATTTGAGAGGTGCTAAGACCCCCCTGCATGCGTGCGTGACCCTCCCATGCTGCCCCCACTTTTGGCATGCAATGGCCCGGTGAGCCTGTTTTTCATTTTCCCCAGGCTCCAGAGCCTTTCTAGGAGCCTGGGGAGGGTGAAAACGGTCTTCCTCACCCCACCAGAGGCCCTCCAGAGGCCAGAAATGGCCTGTTTCCCAACTTCCGGTGGGAACCATGGCACCCACCATACTCTGTAACATTCACCTGCAGCACCCACCCACATGCTGCACTCCATAGTGCCTGTGCATGGCATATAACTGCCCTTACATACTCCATATTTCCCACCTGCAGGTGAGCCTGATGTGCTACATGGGCTGTGGGAAAGCTGAGAGTTGGTGGGGTGGAGTGGCCAGCCGGCCATGGGAGGCTCATATTTGCATGGCAGCACCAGCAGCAGATGGGAGGCAGAGGCGGAAGGCAGGCAATCCTGATGCACCGCGTGGGGTGCAGGCAAAACGACACATGAAGACAAACCTCCAGCGGCTGCTCGCTCTGGCCCACTGACTCTTGCCTTTCCCATGGCCCGCGCGGCAGATCCGGATTGCCTGGCTTGCTCCTCACGTTTATGCCTCTATCTGCTGCTGGTGCCATTGCATGAAGATGAGGCTCTTGTGGCTAGCCGCTGCTCTGGTCCATTGATTCTTGGGTTTTGTACGGCCCGCACAGCGCATCCAGATCCTGTGCCTCCCCCCGCCTCTGCCTGCTGCTTGGACAGGTAATTAATTCACCTACGGTGTGCAGGCTGCCGGACACCGTCAGCCCATGCGTGCTCACTGCTTCCTGTGCTGACCTCGCCCATCCATTTAACTAGGGTTTATTTTTGGGATAGGGTTTATATTAGCCGCATGCTTAAAATCAGGCTCTTATTTTTGGGGAAACACAGTATATAGGTCATATAAAAAGCCACACACGATCCATGGGCTGCCCATCTATACTATTATAAGGGATCTAAACATGTAGGCATAACCTTTTGCATATTGTCCTATAGCACAATGGCATGTAGGTCAATTCAGCCTTTCTGAACTGGAATCCCACAAGAAATTGCTAGGGTTCTGCATGGTCGAAAAAAAAGCACATATACATTTTTGAACTTTGAGCATTGCACAATTTTTGCACAAATTTTGGAAATTTATATGTTTTATTATTATTATTATTTTTAAAAAATTTGATTTATATGCCGCCCTTCTCCGGAGACTCAGGGCAGCTTACAATGCGTTAAGCAATAGCCTTCATACTTTTGTATATATTCATACAAAGTCAGCTTATTGCCCCCACAATCTTGGTCCTCATTTTACCTACCTTCGAAAGGATGGAAGGCTGAGTCAACCTTGAGCCTGGTGGGATTTGAACTTGCAGTAATTGCAGGCAGCAGATGTAAGTGGATGTTAATAACTGCCTTAGTCTGCTGAGCCACCAGAGCTCCTTTAAATTATTTATTTATTAAATTTATATGCCATCCATTTTGCTGTCAAAAGTGACTAGGTTGCAACTTGGCTGCCAACTTGCTGTTTTGCTGTTGCTGTAAATGTTGTAAAACATGGACTGTGTGGGTTAAAAATGAATTATATTATGAAGTTTTTATATTTTTTGTAATTTTTATGAAGGGGTTTTCAGAGACATTGCTAATAGGACTGGAACCAAGCTATCTTATTGGAAAAAGAGGAAACTATGACTTTCTCCTAACTTTGAATGGTAATTTTGCACGTACTATTTATTTCTTTTTTCAGATATTTTATTCTTTCCAACACAATAGAATGTTGGAAATAAATTACATAAAGGGGCTTAGTACTGTCATCAGGATAGCCCTCCAAAACCTGAACAAACCTGTATCAAATTTGGTAACAGTAAAACAAAGTTTGAATTTGAAAATGAGTCAAATCCAATTTTCCAAAAAAAATCCCCCAAGTGGGAAAGGCCCTTGGTAAGAGCTGCTAACTCCTCCATTGTAAGCTTCTCTGGTGATCTGACTGAATGTATGGAGCTGTCCTGTACACGCACACAAACATGTACAAGAGGAACTCAAAGAGACAGCAAAAAGAGGAACTCAAAGAGACAGCAAAAACTCACATACAGATGCAACATGTGATTTCATATCACTGAAGAAAATACAGGTGCTTCTTATGGCTACTGCCAATCAAGAGACTTGAAAGAATTCCTGAAGCCATGCACTGCATGATTTTCCTAACTTGTTTGATTCCACAGTAATCCAAATATTGTCTCGCAATACCGTATATACTCGAGTATAAGCCGACCCGAATATAAGCCAACCCCCCCAATTTTACCCCCCAAAAGTGGGAAAACTTATTGACTCGAGTATAAGCCGAGGGTGGGAAATGCAGCGGCTACTGTTAAATTTCAAAATAAAAAAAGACCGGTCAAAAGTGCGAGGACCTGTCAGAAATCACCTTTTTCAGCCCTCTGGGTAGTCCTTTTGTGCATATGGACTACTCAGAGGGCTGAAAAAGTAATTTTTGACTGGTCCTCACACTTCTGACCAGTCCTCGAACTTACGACTGTCCTCACATTTTACGTTTTTGCCCTATCTTGTCACCATGGTGAAGAGAAGCAGTTGTGAAATGAGTGACATGGTTGTTAAGAATGCTACAATGGGCATAAATGATGACCAGTCGTAAGTGCGAAGACTGGTCAAAAGTGCGAGGACCTGTCAGAAATCACCTTTTTCAGCCCTCTGCGTAATCCTTTTGTGCATATGGACTACTCAGAGGGCTGAAAAAGTAATTTTTGACTGGTCCTCACACTTGTGACCAGTCCTCGAACTTACAACTGTCCTCACATTTTACGTTTTTGCCCTATCTTGTCACCATGGTGAAGAGAAGCAGTTGTGAAATGAGTGACATGGTTGTTAAGAATGCTACAATGGGCATAAATGATGACCAGTCGTAAGTGCGAAGACCGGTCAAAAGTGCGAGGACCTGTCAGAAATCACCTTTTTCAGCCCTTTGGGTAGTCCTTTTGTGCATATGGACTACTCAGAGGGCTGAAAAAGTAATTTTTGACTGGTCCTCGCACTTGTGACCAGTCCTCGAACTTACGACTGTCCTCACATTTTACGTTTTTGCCCTATCTTGTCACTCCCACTCTTTCTCATTCTCTTTCTCTCTCCACCTCTTTCTCTCTCTCTCCCCCACTCTGTCTCTCTCATTCTCTCTTTCTCTCTCCCCTCCCCTCCGCTTGCATTCCAGCTGTTGAATTCTTTGAAACCAACTAAAAACTTTGGGGAGTGGGGGAGAGTCCCTGTTGGGAAGAAGGGAAGAAGGGGAAGGAAGGCAGGAAGGCGAAAGAACGAAAGAAGAACGAAAGAAATCTTTCTTTCTTCTTTCCTTCCTTCTTTCTTTCTTCCTTCTTGCCTTCTTTCTTCCTTTTCTTCTTTCCTTCTTTCTTTCTTGCCTTCCTTCCTTCCTTCTTTTCTTTCCTTCCTTCTTTCCTTCTTCATTCTTTCCTTCATTTTTTCCTTCCTTCTTTTCTTTCCTTCATCCCAGCAGGGACTTCCCCACCCCCCAAGTTTTAGTTATAGAAAGTGACAGGAACAGCCCGAGGGGATCCCAAAGCAGATTCCCTTGCAGATCTGCTCAGCTCCGGAGAACATCTGACTCTGTTTAGTGCTGGCTAGCCCAGCCGTCTGTGTGCAGGTGTGTGGCTGCGTGTGTCGGTGAGTGTGTATGTGTGCATGAACGTGTGGAGGGGGGGGGAAGGCTGAGTGTGGGGGGGAAAGCCAGAGGCCCAGAGGGCGGGGGGCGAGAGGAGAAGAAACTTTGGGAAACTTTTCTCGCCCCTTTTTTTTTCTCCTCCCTTTCCTCGCCCCAAACGGCCGGCGGGCGAGGCTGCTCTGGTAGCCGCGAGGCTACCCGAAGCGTTCCTTTCCGAGGGGCTTCTCGGCACCCGCACCTCAAATTCAGTTCAGCCGGGGGAGGGAAGCGGGGAGTTGAGGCGGGGTGGGGGACCTGCGCCCCTCTCCCTCTCCCACATCGGAAAGGAACTTTCCGCTTCAGCTCCCCGCTTCTGAGAAGCCCCTCGGAAAGGAATGCTTCGGGCAGCCTCGCCCGCCGGCCGTTCGGGGCGAGGAAAGGGAGGAGGGAAAAAAGGGGCGAGAAAAAAGGATGACTTTGGATGTTGCTGGGAGTTGCTCCGAGCGCGGAGTTAGCATCTCCCTTGCTCTTCCAGCGGAGGCTCTCACCCTTTCTCAGCTTTCTCGGCTGTTAAAACTTTGGGAAACTTTTTTCTCACCCCATTCTTTTTCAGCGAACGCTTCCCCTCCGCGCTCGGAGCAACTCCCAGCAACTCCCAGCAACTCCCAGCAAGAGAAGAGAAGGCAGCGGGCGGGGTTAGGGGAAGCGTTCGCTGAAAAACAAACTTTGGAAAACTTTTTTCTCGCCCCTTTTTTTCCTCCTCCCTTTCCTCGCCCCAAACGCCCGGCTTGCAAGGCTGCCTGAAGCGTTCCTTTCCGAGGGGCTTCTCGGAAGCGGGAGCTGAAGCGGAAAGTTCCTTTCCGATGTGGGAGAGGGAGAGGGGCGCAGGTCCCCCACCCCGCCTCAACTCCCCGCTTCCCTCCCCCGGCTGAACTGAATTTGAGGCGCGGGTGCCGAGAAGCCCCTCAGAAAGGAACGCTTCGGGCAGCCTCACGGCGACCGGAGCAGCCTCGCCCACCGGCCATTCGGGGCAAGGAAAGGGAGGAGGCGCCTGTGGGGGGAAGGAAAGAGCGGGGAGCTGAGGCGGCCGAGGGACGGCGCTGGTATTCGGGGCCAGTACCAGGCAGCTGCGGGCACTTGCCATGGCCCACACATGACCATGCGGTCGTTCGGCTCCCACTTGCCTGGCAGCAGCTGCTTCTGCTCTTCTTTGTTGCCTGGCACCGACCCTCTTCAGCACTGGAACCGGGGCTGCGACTGAGGCCAAATTCGGTGAGTGGCGAGCTCCAGCCGCGGCAGGCGGGCCCGGTGGCCAAAGCGCCCCCGGCATGGCTGGCTGCTCGCTTGCTCGCCGGCAGCGCCTTCTGCTCCTCTTTTGCCCCTCAGCGACTCCCAGCAACTCCCAGCAACATGCCGCGGCGGCGCTTTGGCTTCCGCTCGTTAGGCATCAGCTGCCTCTCTGCTCAGTTGCTGGGAGCCGCTGAGGGGCAAAAGAGGAGCAGGGAGCAAGCCTCCCTGACCCCTACAGCCAAAAAGGGGCGCGCGGGAGGGGCGCCGCACCCCCCCACACACCCCATTTTGGCTTTAGGAAGCCTCCCTGCAACCCCGGGAGCCAAAACGGTTGCAGGGAAAAAGGCATTTTTTTCGTGCCCCGAATATAAGCCGAGGGGCCGTTTTTCAGGCTGAAAAACGGGCTGAAAAACTCGGCTTATACTCAAGTATATACGGTATTTTGCAACTGATGAGTTTTTGCTGAAGTCACTTCAGAAAGATGTATATGCTTAAAAACAGAATGAAGGGAACATGTATGATTAAATGGCATAAAGATAATTTTATTGGCCAGCACTAAGCACACTAAGTTTCAAAGCTTCTTGATAATAGACAAAGTTTACACCAAAAAGCCAAGTCTACAAGCCACACAGAAGTAAAGGATTGGGAGATGCTGAATGGAGCTGGCAATGTAATCAAAGAGTTGATTGACACAGCACAAACCTTAACATGGCATCCTCCACACGTGGGCCACTGAGAGTGCTGCTGATCACATCATCTAATTGCATTATAATGTCAGAGCCTATGGGGAAAAAAATAAGTAAGCTAAGATCAATAGGGAAATGGAGGATAAAGTTGCCTGAATAAATTTTAACAATATTTAGTTTATAGTCGATACCAGTGATGGCAAACCATTTTGGCGTTGTGTGCCAAAAGTCAGAGCTCGCTTGTGCTATTGCGCTCGCACATGCCAGCACCCATAATGCAATAGGCACCCCATTTGCGCATGTGCACATGACCCTCCCCCCACGCATGCGCCCTGCACTACTCATGCGCCCTCCCGCACATGCGCTCCCCACTTTTTCCAAGGGGGCCGGTGCGCCTCTTACCGGAGGACAACCAGATACCGAACTGTTCCCTGGCGAGACAGCCATTCCTCGGCCGGCAACAGCGCTCTTGGCCCTGCCATGTGCCAGCTGGGGAAGCTCTGAACACGCAGCCTTGCCTGGGCTCCTCCCCACTGGGTGCTGGGCTTCCTGGCAAGCCCACTGCAGCAACGTGAGAACCGCCGCCCCCAGGGGCAATGGCATGGTGGCTGCAAGGATGGAGGAGCTGGGGCTTCCCTGTCTCCCCGCATGAGCAGGCTTCTGGAGTGGACCCAGGCCGGGGGGGGGGGGGAGAATTGAAGCCCCAGCACAGCCATCCTTTCTGCTGCCACCCCATCGCCGCCGGCACTTCTCACACTACTGCTTCTCACTCAGTGGCAGGAGCAGCCGGCGGCAGGCTTCAATCCCTCCCCCAGAGGCCTGAAATGCAATGCACCTTTTTGGCCTCTGCATGCCCCATTTTTGGATTTGGAGAGGAAAGGGATTTTGGGTGGCAGCGCTGCGCTCCTCTTCCCAAATCAAAAATCCCATTTCAGGCAGCAGATCTGGCCAGGAGGAAAGAGAACGCGAATCTGCGGAGAAGGAGGAGGAAGGTGCGCGGTTCTGCAATGTGCACTGGAGAACCATGAAGGAAAGCCTTTTCAGGCAGCAGTGCTGCGATCCCCTCCCCAATCCACCCAAAAAGGCTTTCCTCCTTGGTTCTCCGGTGCACATTGCAGAGCCGTGCATCCTCCTCCTCCTTCTCCGCAGACTCACCTTCTCTTTCCCGCCTGGGTCGTCTGAAACAGGGGCAAGCAGAGCGGCTAGCCACCTTACCTTACGCCCCCTGCGCAGCGCCTGAAATTGTGGTGCTCTTGTTTTGCCTGCGTATGCCCTGTTTTTGGATTTGGAGAAGAAAGGTTTTTCTCCGAATCAAAAAAGTGCACTGCATTTCAGGGGGCAGATCTGGCCAGGAGGAAAGAGAAAGTGAATCTGCAGAAAAGAAGAAGGGCATGCGGCCAGCCATGCACTCCGTTTTTAGATTTGCTGGACAACGCTTTCCTCTGTGGTTCTCTGGTGCACATTGCAGAACCGCGCGGCTTCCTCCTCCTTCTCCGCAGAAGGCCAGATCCGCCACTTGAAACGCAGTGCACTTTTTTGATTTGGGGATGGGATCTCAGTGGCTGCCGCCCGAAAACCCTTTCTTCTCCAAATCCAAAAACCAGCGGCTCCTCCTCCTCTCCCTGCCAGCCACACCATAAAACTTGGGGTTTGCCTTATGTGGGGGGGGGGGAGGGGGGAAGAAAAGTCCTGGTTGGGGAGGAATCCTCTTCCTCTTTGCAGAGGCAGCTCCTCCTCCCCCTCCAGCCAGCCTCACCGTAAATCTCGGGGTTTGCCTTACCGGGGGTGGGGGGGTGGGGGTGGGAAAAAGTCCTGGTTGTAGGGGGGATCCTCTTTGCAGAGGCAACGGCAGCTCCTCCTCCTCCTCCTGCCAGTCTCACCGTAAATCTCGGGGTTTGCCTTACGGGGGGAGAAAAGTCCTGGGGGAGGGGGAAACGTCCATGGTGCCAGTGACTGCAGCCGCACTCTGGAGAAGCCCCGTTGGAGCCAGTCAGGCAATTTCCAGCATGGTCTGCACTGGCGAGGCACAGGGCTTGCTTACATAACTTTGCCGGCAAAGAGGCAGCGGCGGAAGGCTGTTTGTGCCAGCAAAGAGGCAGTGGCGCCAGCAAACTTAAGTGGGCAAGCCCCTTACCCCGGCTCCACGGATCTGCAAAGCTGAGCGTCTGGCATCCTGCTTCTCTTGCGCTGGCCACCTTGCACACGGCTGATTGGCACTCCAACGAGGCTTTTCCGGAACGTGGCTGCAGTCACTGGCACCACAGATGTCCCTCCCACCAGGACCTCCCCCCCCCTGGCAAGGCAAACCCTGAGATTTACAGCGAGGCTGGTAGGGGGAGGAGCCGCCACCACCTCTGCAAAAAGCATTCCTTTCTTTCTTCCCCCCCCCCCCAAAGGCAAACCTCAAGCAGAGACAGCAGTGCAGGCAAAGAGGCAGCACTAGTTTGCCAGCACAAATGGCCTCCAATGTGGATCCCAGGAAGCGGCTGTCAATGGCATGGCCAGTGCGCATACGTGCTAAGAAAAGCTCCCCAGTGGACATATGTGTGCTGGGAAACAATGAGAAAGCCATTAAACAAAAATAAGGCAATAAAATAGGAGAAAAAATCTTGTTCTGGCTCATTTCCAAAAAATGTGGAATGAAGATATAAAGTAAACATCCAAAGGAAACTTTACCTTTTATTTACAAATTTATTTTATTTATTTTGGTAATTTATATACTATATGGTCCGAACTGGTTCACAGCAGAAAGCTAATAGAACTGATAAATATAAAATCGAACACAAATACAAGTAACCTGTGTGATTCTAGGGCCGACCATATCTAGAAGTAGTGAAGGCACGTAAACAGGGTGGACAAAAGCCAGGAAAAGCTCCCTCAGGGAAAGGAACCAAATTGTTAAGGAAACAAAAGGACAAAAGTTGGGCCTGCCCCTCCCCAAGTCTCATCAACAAAGGAGCTGTGCCTGCATAGATTAGATTAAATTAGATTAACAGAGTTGGAAGGGATCTTGTAGGTCATCTAGTCCAACCCCCCCCCCGCCCAAGCAGGAGACCCTACACCATTTCTGACAAATGGCAATCCAATCTCTTCCTGAAAGCCTCCAGTGATGAAGCTCCCACAATTTCCGAAGGCAAGCTGTTCCAGAGAGAAAGAGAGTGTAAGGATTGCCTCTCCTTCCAACTTAGATCTCGGATCTTGGAGACAATGCGGTTTGTGGTTTGAGGGGCTCTTGCTTCCATTGGGGTGGGGATTTCTTCCATGCTCACCCCGCTTGATACTGGTTTCTGGCCATATCGATCTCAGCTTCTTCGGCAGTGACGTACCATTCATGTAGGTGATTCGGTGCACCTCGGGCCATGCAGGCATTGTATAGATCATCACTTAGTCCGTCCTTGAAACACCTCACCAAAATATCTTCCGGCCAGTTCACATGACACGCGAGGTCCTGGAATTCTTCAGTATACTCTGTTACTTGCCGTCGCCCCTGCCTCACCACCTTAATGCAGTTGTGTGCTTTGCGATCTGCTAGTGGGTCCTCAAACTGTCGTCGCAGGGCCATCATGCAACGGTTGAAATCCCGCAGTTCTGGTGCGTTGGCATTATGCGGGGTCACCATCTATCTGGCAGCAGCACCCTCTAGGGCTAGGGTCACAACTCACACTTGGGATCCTTGGGTTTGGAAATCAAGCCCGTACTCTTGCATGTAGGTTAGCACATGTGCCACAAAGAATCCTAATTGTTGCGGATTCCCATCAAACTTCACCCCAAGGGAAGGAATTTCTCTTTCCAGTTGTGGGACTCGGGGCTGGTTGGGGATGGGTGCCGGTGAGCGTGCTGCCTGAAGGGGAGGGTTTGCTGGGTCTTCTCCCACTGCTGCTGCGCCATCTGCTCGATAGGCAGGCTTCAGAAGGGGGGTGCCTCCTGTGGCATCATCCGCGACTGCTGCTCTTTCCGCACCCTTTGGTTGTTGTCCTGGCTCCCTTCAGATGTTGAGATTTTCCAAAGTTTCCATCACCAATTGGGTTATATGCCTCTTCAGATAATCCTCCCTCAGTGGTGCTTCCGTCAGTCCCCCTGGTCAGCAAGGGCTTCTAGTTCCAGTTTCCACCCCGGTTTTTGGTTGCCACGGCTGAGGGTGACTCCTCTGATTCTCTCATCCCAGCTATCTTTCTTCCCGATGCCAATTGACCAGCGGGGCTTTTCAAGATTCTCCAAGGTTACTTCATCCTCTCCGATGGGGTGTACAAAACAAGCATCAGACTGGGTGACGGTTGATATCTCCCCCCAGCAATCAGCTTCTCCCAGTTCTCTGCTTCATTCAGACATGGTTTGCAAGGTCCCCCTCAGTAAAGCGAAGATTGCTTCTCTGGGTTGACTGTTTTTCAGATCTTGCTTTTTGTAAGGATTGCCTCTCCTTCCAACTTAAGAAAGTAAAAACTCTTGAAACCTGGTTGTTTAAGAGTGACCTTTTATTAAGCAGAAGTGATAGCCACCCAGTTAAAGCAAGATCTGAATACCCTTAGGCAAGACAAGTAGGATTAAAGCAGTAGAGACCCCTCCCTTTAAGTCAGAATGCAGATTTTAACCAATACACAAGTGTGAAGATGCTTTCTTTACTAGTTTCCCTGAGAACCCGAACAACCATGCATTCACACTGTTATCCTTTAAAGTGAAACAACCCACATGGCTATCATAAAAATTCCTCCAGGTAAAGAGGATCTCAGGGCTATTTGGCGCCAGGATATAGGTTGTAAAATATCTGTTGACACAGGCAATGCTAGTAAATCGAATCCAAGTCTCCCCCTTCTTCCAACTGAATGGCAGTATCACTTTTAGGGATCTGACAGAGAGAGAGAGAGATAGCGAATAGATATACTTTATAATCAGTAAAAACTTGCTGTTGTTTTAAATTATCTGTATCAATATATGATAACAAATAAAAACCTAACACACTGACTGCTATTTATTTATAACAAATAAAACACAATAGAACAGGGGTCTGCAACCTTAAGCACTCAAAGAGCCATTTGGACCCATTTCCCACAGAAAACACCGGGAGCCACGGAACCTGGGTGTTCGTGGCCAACTCGATGTCACTCACTTCCATCAGTCACATGACCCCCCCCAGCCACGCTTACCCAGCTGGCCATTAGGGCAGAGAACTAGTTGTTAAAAAACACCAGAAACCAAAAAACCCTTTTGACATATCTCTCTCTCCCCTCCCTCCCCCCCCCTCTCTCTGTATCTCTCTATGTCTCTCTCTCTCTATATATATATCTCTGTCTCTGCCCTGGCCGCTTCTCCATCCCCTGCCATCACCCTTACCTTCTCAGACCAGGCGAGGAGTGACTGGGAGGGGAGGGCAAGGGGTGGGGACAGCTAGTGGTGGGATCACCCGACAAGGAGCCACAGCAGAGGGCCTCAAAGAGCTGCATGTGGCTCCGGAGTTAGGTTGCTGACCCCTGGTATAGAGTAAATGAGAAAATTCCAGTGTGTTGGCCCTCAGCCCTAGCTGATTCCGAATGTGCATCTCTCTATAACAGAACAATGAGAAGGCTGTTCTGTGCAGAATGTAGCTTTCAGGAATACTATATGGGGGAAGCAGTGCCCTCAAGCCGGATAGGCTTGAGCCATTTGAAGGAATTGATAGGTAACAAATAAAACACCTGAATAGGGTCTAGAAGGCAAACAGCTTAGCTAAAAGTAGGTGCTCTGAGCTCCCAATGGGACATTCCAGACAGAACATTTTCAAATCATTATAATTTCACTACTTCTTTCAAGAACTTTATTCCCACACAGTTCCATTGCAACAATCTAATTGGGAGGCTAGCAGCACATGAGTAACCAGATTGTATCTCATCAAAAAGGAGCACAGTGGGTAAATCATTCACTAACAGGAAAATAAGAAATGGGGACTAAGTATGCAAATAGAGTCAAGTAGTGTGTTTATGAGCTATTGAACTATTTTCTGCAGTTCTTTTTTTTTATATAAATTCCTAAACTGGTATTTCTGACATGATGGACAATCATGGAAGTAGGGAACTATCATTACCATTATAAAACAAAAAAGGCGTTAGATTAGCCAGTCATATTATTATACAAAACAGAATAGTTACCAAGAGCATTCTGTATTTCAATGGATTTTTCTGGTGTTAACAGGATCTGCTTGCCATCGTAAGGAGAACAGAAATGTACTCCCTCCTCTGTCACCTTGGAGAACTCCACCAGAGATACCATCTGAAAACCACCACTATCCTGCAGAAAAGACACTTTGAAAGGAACTGAGAAGTAAGGAAACTGGTACTGCTAATTGTGTAATGGTAACAAGTATCCCTTCACACATGAGCTACATTCACTACCAGTCCTATAAGGCGCCCCACACATTTACACATTGTACCAAATCAAAATCAAGCAAATTACACTATGGCTTAGTATAATATGTTAAACCAGACCCCTACATGCTTCCACTATGGATTTTGTATGCCAATAATATAAAAATGACTGGGTTCATGTATTTTGCTGACCCAGGTTATGTTTTATCAATATTTTTATACAAGTTACAAATGGCTGGATTTGTAATTGCATTAAACAATAAATTGTGGTTTATTTAACTTAATGGTTGGGTTAGGGCAAAAAACTCATATTACAGTATTACGCAGCATTATACAGACTTGGGCAATATGCTAAACAGCATCTCACAATAATCCTTTTAACTTTCCAAACAGATTAAAAACATTACAAAGAACCAGTGTACTGAATGTTGTCAGTACACTAAAGGAACATATATAGGTAGTCCTTGATTTAACAACCATTCATTTAGTTTTTTTTTTATTTATTTATTTATATGCCGCCCTTCTCCGGAGACTCAGGGCGGCTTACAATGACCTTACAATGACTCAGGGCGGCTTAGTGACCATTTGAAGTTAAAATGGCAGTAAAAAAAGTGACCTATGACCAGTTTTACATTTACAACCATTTACTATGATCCCCATAGCCATGTGATCAACATTTGGGCCCTTTACAATTGGCAAGTATTTATGACAGTTGCATGGCCCCGGAGGTGATGTGATCACCATTTTTAACCTTCTCAGCCAGCCTCCGACAAGCAAAGTAATGGGAGAAGCAAGATTCATTTAATGGTTCACTTTACAACACAAATCGTACAATGGGGCAACACTCACAACTGCCTTGGTTAGCAATAGAAATTTTGGGGTCAATTGTGGCTGTAAGTTGAGAACTACCTGTAACCCCATAGGTCTAATGTATCTCATTATGTATGATTTTAAAAGAGGTATAGTACAAATCTTCAATAGAAGCTGGAAAAGGGCAGAATAGCTGGCAGAACAGTTCAAGTGCAAAACTCAAAACAGTCCAGTCTAAATGAATATTAAGTGAAGGCATTACTGGCTATTCCTCTGATAAGATCCAAATTTACATTTCATAATAATAACAAAAACAACAATACCATGTTTCCTTGAAAATATGACCTTCCCTAAAATAAGCCCTAGCCTGATTTTACATGTGTACCTAATATAAGCCCTAACCCAAAAATAAGCCTTAGTTAAGACTTTGCCCACTCTGTTCCACCATCTGGTTGTACAAGGTGGGGTGAGGCCGATACGTAAAAATCAAGCTAGGGCGGCAATGTGGGGGTGCAGCTGCCCCACACACCCCACACCCGCTTACCTTAGGACTGCTGCAGTCAGGCCTCCCATGCTCCAACATGTCGTGTCGTTGCTTGACTTCTGAGGCTGCTTGCAGGCACACACCATGTGGCTCGTCACGCCAGTGCCGCCACTCATGGAATGAGGCCGCATGGCACGTTGTGCCAGTGCTGCTGCTTGTGGCATCCCTCCATGGGAGGCCTGGCTGAGGTGGTCCTAAGGCCATGATGGCAAACTCCTAGAGAGGCTCTGGAGGATGGGGACAGCAAAAAATGTCAATTCCTGTCCAACTGGAAGTTGGGAAATGGGGCCATTTCTGGCCTCCAGAGGGCCTCCAAGGGGGTGAGGAAGGCTGTTTTCGCCTTCCCTAGACTCATAGAGAGGATCTGGAACCAGGTAAGAAAGAAAAATGGCCCTACAATCTGGAGGGAAAAAAACAGAAATCATGGAGGTACTAAAACAACGTGTAATAGCAACAGCAATGAAAATCAAAAAATACAAAGAATGAATAAAACAATTATCATGAAAATGTCAACCAGGCTTCTGGTTGACGTTACAGCGAGATCGGACAGGAGTGGGTCTCCATGCTCCTGTGCCGAGTTCTCCTCATTGGTGGGCTTTGAAAAGAGCCAAAGCTGCCCTGTAGGGGCAGTGATGCAAAGAAGGGTGCCCTGTGAGGTTGAGGAGAGTCACAACTCTCCTGTCTGACCCGGGGTTCGTTTTCCCTGTTAGCCACGGGGAGAAGAGGCAGCCGAAAGATGGCTGCCACGAAGCTGGGACAACTGAGGAACAATTAAGACTGGTGCTGGAGCGAAGTAGGTGAACAGTGGCTGGAACTGGGAGAGGAATCCTTTTTATTTAAAACCTAATCCAAAGGAACAATTTAGAACTATTTGCTCAGAATTGCTTGTTAAAGTGGCGATTAAGCATTTTGAGAAAAACATCAAACCGGAAGGAAAAGACCTAAAGAGGGGAAACAATAAATCTCTAAAAATACAGACTCTTAAAGTGGGAAGACGTGGTAATGGGAAGGCATTTTAAAATGCTGGAAATTTTTACTTTAAAAACTTATCCTGCTTCTATAATTGAATTACAATTGAAATTATGATCAAAATAGCTAAAATTTGACTGACTAGTGGCAATATTGAAATTTAAGTTGTGAGAGTGCCACCTGCTGACGAAAGGAAAATATACAAGTCTGGGAAGGATTGTGAAGGATTATATGAAGGATTGTGAAAATATCTACTGGTTTATATTTAACTACCCCACGACTACTCGAGACTCAAATATGAGAACAAGGAAGTTATTTAATTAAAGTGACCCCTGACTGTTATGCTAGAAGACTGAACCTGTAAAAAGTACATAAACAGGCTTTTGATAACTACTGGGACTATTTAAATGGAACTGATTGATTTCCTATGGGATACAAAGAACTGTGATCAGTGTACTTTTTTTAAAATATAACTTATTATTTTTTATAAAAACAAACATTTAGTACATCTGTCACCCCCCTCCCTGTGACATCTCGGTGTTATCTTTGGTTGTTCTTATTCTTTTTCTTCCTCCAAAAAAGGAACTTTCTTCTATCTTGTTCTTTATACAAACCATTTTAATATCTCCTTACTAAGACAAAATTCTGCCTATCAAATTTTTAAATATAATCTTAAAGCTTTTATCTTTTATATCTCTTTTCCAGCCAATAATAGAAACAGTTCCATATTCTATAATACTCTATCTCTTCCCTATCTTTAATCATTAAAGTAAATCTATTCATTTCTGCACAATCCATTTTTTTTATCACCTCATCTTCCAAAGGTATTTTCTCTGCTTTCCAATTTTGAGCATAAACAATTCTTGCAGCTGTTATTACATGTATAATCAAATAAGTATTTTCCTTACTAATCTTTTCTGGAAGAATACTCAATAGGAACAGATCTGGTTTAAATTCAATACATAACTGTATCATCTCTTCCAACCATGTTTTAATTTTATTCCAATAATTTTTTGCTTCTGGACATGTCCACCACATATGATAATAAGATCCTGGTAGCTGATGACATTTCCAACATTTAGCTGATTTATCTTTAAACATTTTTGCTAACCTCTCTGGTGGCATATGCCATCTATAAAACATTTTACATTGATTTTCCTTGTATGCAGTGGACATCGTTAATTTATAATTCTTTTCCCACATTTGTTGCCATTTTTCAAATTCAATAGGGTAACCAAAATTTCTTCCCCAAGCTATCATTGTTTCTTTTACTTGCTCCTCTTCCAAATCAATAAACAGCAAAAAATTATAAAGGTTTTTTATTAGCTTCTCTTCTGTTCCTGTGAGTATCCTATCCAGCTCAGTTTTTTCCAAATAGAAACCATATAACTTAGCATCTTTTTTGTATCTTGTTCTTATCTGCATATACATATACCAATCTATCTCAATCCCTTGCTCTTCCAATTCTCTTTTCTCTTTCAATTTCCCCTTATCCGTTAATAACTCCTTATATCTGATAGTATTTCCAAACTTAAAAACATTTAGGTGAATTAAGGCTTCCATAACTGATAACCATATTGGTATTTTTACATAGTTGTCAGGTATGCTTTCTTCAAATACCAGGAAAGAAAAGACCAGACTCCATTGTATTAGAAAATCTGTACTTTTACTGGCATAGAAAATGAACGCAACCAAGCGAAGCTGAAACTAAGACTTTTTCGCGCTAGCCTGCATATACAAATCATCCCCTCCCATTGTCCATCATAAATCATCCAATCCACAGGTCTTCTAGGGGTCAGGTGGAAGCACGTCTGGCCGCATCATCAATCAGGAACTTCATTGATCAATTGCATGAACACCGCAGGGGCTCCCTGTAGTCCAAAAGGGAGCACCCTAAATTGGAAACATCCCAAGGGGCAATTGAATGCGGTTTTCCATTCATCCCCTTCTCTAATTCTCACTCGATAGTAGGCCTCTCGTAAGTCCAGTTTGGTGAAAACTTTCTCTTTTCCTAAGTGGGCCAACATGTCTTTCATAAGTGGTAAGGGGTAAACGTTTTCCACACAAATGGCGTTCAGATTCTGGTAGTCGACCACCAGCCTAAAGGACCCATCCTTCTTTTCTCGGAACATGACTGGTGCCGCCACCCTGGGTCGGGCTGGTTGTGTGAAACCCCGCTGTAGATTTTTATCAATGAAATTTCGCAGTTCCTCCAGTTCTCGCGGGGTCATGGAGTATAATTTTGGTTTAGGGAGTTTCACCCCGGGCAGAATTTCAATGGTACAGTCCGTAGTTCTATGAGGGGGTAGGGTATCTGAAGCTTTTTCGCTAAAAACTTCCCTAAGATCCCAATACTCTTTTGGAATCTTTTCCTCCCCTTCAATGTGACCAATGGCCACTTCTGCCTTTTCGGGTTTTGTCCCCTCCTCCCGAGGGGTTTCCTTCTTTCCTCGTTTGGGATTTTTGGTGCGAAAACGCAAAACCCCCGTCTTCCAATTAACCCGTGGGTTCCATCTACGGAGCCAGGGTAGTCCAAGGATGAGGGGCCGTTCCATGCCAGGGGCCACAATGAACCTGAGGGTCTCTGTGATTTCCCAACTGCATCTCAATCGTTTCAGTAGCAAAGGTGGCCGGACCCCCTCCCGAAATCGATCCGTCCAGTTGACAGAATGCAATGGGTCTTTTTAAGGTTTTAAGTCTTAGGCCCATTTTCTCCACCACTTTCGGGCTGATTATGCACCTAGTGCACCCAGAGTCTAATAACGCTAATATCTGCGCCTGTGTCCCTGTGGACGGCACCCTTAGTTCTATGGGGATGAGCATAGGGTTCTCGGTATGACTCACCAGGTCGCTGGAGTCGGAGTCCATTCCACTGTCCTCTGCAGTGGTCGGAGCTCCCAGCTCACCCTGGTTGCAGGGAGCGAGCTCAACGACTTCTCCTTCCAGAGCGGTTGCGCGAGCTTTCGTGGGCACTTTGTCGCTTTTCTTAGGAGCCGGGGTGGTAGACCTTGGCATTGGTTTGGAGAAGCACTCGGCAGCCCGATGGCCTTCTTTTCCACACTTGAAGCATGTAAAAGGCTTCGATTTGGATTTGAATTCCGCTCTCCCCGCGGCCATTTTTGGCGCTCCTTTACGATAATTAGAGGATGATGGGTCTCTCGCACCGCTTCCTCGGAGTCGGCTTCGGGCCAGCTCGATTTCCACATCTTCAGCCGCTATATACCAACACTGCAAATCTTCAGGAACCCCCCGGGCTCTGCAATCTTTGTATATTTCTTCATTTAGCCCATCCTTGAAACTCTCTAATAAGGCCGCCTCTGACCACCCTGTCATGTAAGGTGCCAGCTCACGAAACTCTTGGGTATATTCTGTCACCGACCTGCAGCCCTGCTGGATACCCTTCATTCTGAGCCTCGCCTTCCGCTCAGCTAGGTGGTCTTCAAAACGCCTTCTAAGGGCCGTCATAAACTGATTGTAATTTCTCAGCAGGGGGGAGTTGTTATTGTGGAGGACCACCATCCAATCAGCTGCTACTCCCTCTAGCACGTTCGTGACGCATCTCACTCGGGCTGCATCTGACAAGTAATCTTCCCCCCAATCTTGCATGTGGTTCCAGACTTGGGTCAGGAAAAGCCCCAGGGTTTTTGGGTTTCCATCATATTTTCCAGGCGGGGGGGGATTTTTGGTTTTTTCCGTTGGCGGGGGTTGGGGACCGGCAAGGCTGGGACCCCTTGGGCTGCTGCCTCTCTTTCTTGGCCCTCAGAGGTTTGAACCGTTTCTCCTCTAGCTTCTTCTTCTTCTTCTCCTCCCCCACACACTCTCTCGCTTGGCTCTCCCCTGGGGTAAACTCTTCCTTTTCCCATAGGGATCCCATAAAACTCACGGTTTTTCCGGCTTTCTTCAACATCGTGGATGAACTGTAAAGCCTATGCCATCATTAGGCTTTCCTTTTGCTCCTGCATCCACACAGCTTCCTCACGGCGGGGTCTTGAGCTGGGAGCTCCCCAGGGGGTCCTCCCCTGTTCCGGAAACCTTCCCACTCCTACCGACCATCTAGCAGTCTCAGCTTCCTCCCTCAGCTGCAATTCTTCCATTCGTTCGGCTGTCTCCCGTTCCGTCTGAAGTGAGGTCATGGCCGAGCTGTATGCTCCCAACTGTTCTTCTTCAGCCTCCTGGTCAGACATAATTTTGGTTTCAGCCCCCTCGGTGTTTATCCGGGATGGCTGGAAAAGTGAGTTTCAGCTTAATGTCAGGTATGCTTCCTTCAAATACCAGGAAAGAAAAGACCAGACTCCATTGTATTAGAAAATCTGTACTTTTACTGGCATAGAAAATGAACGCAACCAAGCGAAGCTGAAACTAAGACTTTTTCGCGCTAGCCTGCATATACAAATCATCCCCTCCCATTGTCCATCGTAAATCATCCAATCCACAGGTCTTCTAGGGGTCAGGTGGAAGCACGTCTGGCCGCATCATCAATCAGGAATGTCACGACGGTTGGTCCGATAACTGTGGTTTCGATTTCCCCTCCTAAGCATACTAGCATCTAAATAAGTTTCACATTCCCCCCCCATAGCCCACACACCCCCTCCCCGTTTCTATGCCAGCCAAGCAATAAGGCGGTTTATCTCTAACCTTTTCCCATACTGATAACAATGCATTTCTTATATAATATCTATGAAAATATGAGTGTATCTTATTTCTACCATACCACAAAAGGCGTGCCATTCCAGTTGTAAATCATATCCTTCTAATGTTAACAGCCTAGTGTTACTTAATTCAATCCATTCTTTCAACCATGTCAATGTCGCTGCTTGGTACTATAACTCCCAATTTGGTAAACCAAATCCCCCTCATACTCTCGTATCTTGTAACATTTTCATATTTATTCTTGCTTTTTTCCCTTACTATATAAATTTCCTCATTATCTTATTAAGGTGTTGAAAGTAGAGTCTTTTTAATTTTTATTGGTACCGTTTGAAATAAAAATAACAGTCTTGGCAGTATATTCATCTTAATCAATGCAATCCGTCCCATAAGTGACAATTGGAGATTTTTCCATTTTTCCAATTTTTTTCCAATTTGTTGTTTTAGTTTATAATAATTTTCTTCATTTATTTTGAGGATAAATATAATCCCAAGTATTTAACCTTTTTCACCACTTGTATGTCTAAATTTTCTTTTCTCTCTCTATTTTGTTTTTCTGTTGTGTTTTTCACCAAAATTTTTGTTTTGTCTTTATTTATTTTCAGACCCGAGACTATTCCATATCTTTCTATCTGCTCTAGTAATCTAGGGCCTGTTAATTGCAGTTCTTCTATGATAAAAACCAGATCATCTGCAAATGCTTGGGGGGCTTTATTTACCACGGACCTGGTGTTGCATAGCATCAGCCAAAGGCCCAGGGCCTGTGCAACCTGGGGAACGAGAGGAGCATTGGAGGCCGGAGCGCGCCACCGCTTGGAGACAGCGAGTACGCACTCCCACAACATATGGACCCCTGCTCCCGCCATATCTGCCCCTCCCACCCACAGTACTGATATAATGTCCATCAACAACACAAGCTCTAACCCTCTCCTTGACCTCGAGTCCCGCACCTCCCGTGCTGCGCTCCTCACCGGACCAGGCCCCCTCCCCCGCAAGTTCTCCCCCAAACCCACACAACCCACCCCCTCCCAGAACCCTTTAAAATCTTGTTAAAAAAGTTCCCCAAAAAACCCCACAGCCCCCTTCTCGCGACATGCCATCTCTCAGGATTCCAAAATCCGTCATCAAGCTAGGCCCTCGATAGTGTGGAGGGCCAAACCTGCGAGAGGGAGGAGTCTCGCAGGGCAAGGAGCTCAGACACCAAGAGAGAGAAGAGAGAAAGAGAGAATAGTACTGTTTAAAGATAATGAGGTAAGAACCCCAACAAATGGAAAAAATAAAGAAATAAGTATAAATTGGGAAAATGGACGTTGTCTTACCTGAACGTCCTTTTTCGGGGCACTGCGGCTCCACTCCATCTGTGGGTTGATCCTCATTTCTGACAGCAACTGAGAGAACTTAAAATCGATTAGCTCCCCACTCCGTGCTCTAGCCACGCCTCCCTTTAATCCCCAGTCTTGAACGAAGAGCCAGCACCGAAGAAACAGCAAACTTTATTCAACCAAAGAAACACAACCAACAACCAGCAATAGCAGGACGCCAACATCAAAACAAACAGGGAGGGTATGGAGTGGAGCCGCAGTGCCCCGAAAAAGGACGTTCAGGTAAGACAACGTACATTTTCCAGAGCACTGCGGCTCCACTCCATCTGTGGGACATACCCAAGCTCAAACCACAGGGTCGGGAGGCGGACTGCTCCCCCGCGAAGACCCCGCAACAACACTCTGCAAGACTCTCCTACCAAACGAAGCATCAGCCGAAGCGTAAGAGTCAATCCGATAGTGCCGTATAAACGGCGACAACGAAGTCCATGTGGCAGCTCGGCAAATGTCCAGCACCGACGCTTGTGTCGACCAAGCCGCTGAAGTAGCAGCACTCCGTGTCGAATGAGGCAAAATTCGAGATGGAGGGGCTCTCGCCCGACGCAGGAGATGGCCAGCGTCCAACCCCGCCCGGGAGACATCCGGTAGAGACTGGGAAATGCCCCTAGAAAGTAATAGGGGGGCAGACGGGACTGTCCCCGAAAGGACCAGTGCCGGACCAGCATGTCCTCCAGGAGATGCACCCTCCATTTGGGTAGCCTGCGTGGTAGCAGCCAATTTAGCCTTCTCCCACTGCTTTTCCAAAGCCTTGTGCCTCCGCAGCGCGTCCTTCTCAACCGAAGAAGACGCCTTAGAATGGTGGGACTTACGGCTCCTCTTGCCAGAATGCTTCTTGGCAAGTTTGGGGGGCCGCACCGGGCTGGCCTCCCGTTCCAAATCCGAGGAACAAGATGAACCTGCCATTCTCACAAGGCACCAGATCACAGTCCACAGTAGCGACACTTGTGTGGAATTTAAAAAAAAAAAAAAAAAAAAAAAAAAAAAAAAAAAAAAAAAAAAAAAATTAATTTATGCAAATTATATGCAAATTTATTAATTTATGCAAATTTATCAATATATATGCAATCATGTGCAAATTCAGTAATATATGCAAATTTATTAAAATATGCAAATTAATTTATATATGCAGCTGGGTAAACCAATCTACCCTGGCACAACCACACAAGAAACAAGGTTGTAGAGGTTGGGGCCGTAAAGGCACCCCCCCCCTCAATTGCAGCCAAAGCCTGAAATAGGCACTGCACAGAAACGACCCCCAGGAACTAGGGGAGCAGTTTCGCACCCAAAAGCCCCCAGCCGTTAAGACCAGTCCACGGCACAGGGGAGAAATGGGGGGTGAGGTAGGGCAGCACGCGCCCGCACGCCAGCAATCAACTCCCCCACTGGAACCTGCAGCTGGGCACCTAGCCGGCACAAGGAAAAAGAGGAGGAAGGCAAGCCCCCCACTCCCTTTGCCAGTCAGGAGAGGGCGCACAAAGCAAACCCTCCTGGTAACGCTGCCGCGGGAGCAAACCAATGCGAAGTAAAAAATGGCGGCCGGCCACGTTCTAACAAAATGGCGCCCGCCGCTTACTCAGCCTCCCACGTGCAGCAGGTCCAATCCGGCTGTGGGCTCAGCAGCCACACAGAGCCACTCTCGAGCGGGCGGTTCTCCTCGCCTCCGCTCGTCCTGCAGTCCCAGCGCCGGAAAATCAACAGTAGAAGGGGGAAACGGCGCCGCCCGCAGAGCCCTGCCGGGACAGTCGCCACGGTAACCCCCTATCACCTGGGACTCGCCTCGGCTAATTAGCCGCCCAGGGAAACGGCGCCGCCCGCAGAGCCCTGACGGGACGGCCGCTGTGCCTGCCTCCACTCCCCTCGCAGATGCAACAAGCAAGGGAGCGATCTTAAAGGGAAGGTGGCAGCCGCCAACCTCCCCCTCGACTGTAAGGAGCCGGATCCGCCCCAAAGGGTCGGAATCCGGCGGCTGGAGGCGCTAACAGCGCCGAGGCTCCGTGTGACCAGGCACCCCAGGCACACCGCAGGCAGTACCAGCAGGCAGGCAAAATGCAACAAACAAAGGAAAAAAAAACCACCAAAAAAATTCAACGAAGCCCCAAAGCTCCACCGAAAATAGTCTACTCAACAGAAAATAAAGAAACCTAACGTCACCAACGATCCAGAGCACGGAGCAAAAATTTTTCCACCTCAGTCTGTCAGCAACTGAGAGAAAGACTGGGGATTAAAGGGAGGTGTGGCTAGAGCACGGAGTGGGGAGCTAATCGATTTTAAGTTCTCTCAGTTGCTGTCAGAAATGAGGATCAACCCACAGATGGAGTGGAGCCGCAGTGCTCTGGAAAATAGTATAATATAGATTGATACTTAAAAGAATATAATTATAATGAGCACATTAAGGTTAGAAGTTGGAAGATAAAAATTCTGTATATGTAATTATATTAGTGCTGTGAGCACTGTGTGAAAAATATGTTAACCCAGTCATTACACTGTCCACAAAAAATGTAAAAAATTGGTTGTTAAAAGAAAAACTGCAAATAAAACATATACAAAAAAAACCCCCCACCCCAAGAATACTGGCAAATTCAGTATTCAATCATCTGATGGAAAACAGCTTGTATCCGGTAGAACAAAAAGGAAGTTATAAAAAATCAAAAGGAACAAAAGATCAGCTGCTCATTGATAAAATGGTACTAAAAATGCAAAATTTAAATATGCTGTGGATCAATTGCAAGAAGACATTTGACACACTACCCCACAGCTGTATTAAAGCCTGTCTGGAAAACATTGGAATCAGCAAAAATATTTGTACATTTTTGAAAGCAAATGGACGTTGTCTTACCTGAACGTCCTTTTTCGGGGCACTGCGGCTCCACTCCATCTGTGGGTTGATCCTCTTCTCTGACAGCAACTGAGAGAACTTAAAATCGATTAGCTCCCACTCCGTGCTCTAGCCACGCCTCCCCTTAATCCCCAGTCTTGAACGAAGACTCAGCACCAAGGAAACAACAAACTTTATTCAGACCAAAAGCTCAACCAACAACCAACAACAGCAGGACGCCAATAGCAACGAAAGGGGAGGGAATGGAGTGGAGCCGCAGTGCCCCGAAAAAGGACGTTCAGGTAAGACAACGTCCATTTTCCAGAGCACTGCGGCTCCACTCCATCTGTGGGACATACCCAAGCTCAAACCACAGGGCCGGGAGGCGGACTGCTCCCCCCCGAAGACCCCGGCACAACACTCTGCAAGACCCTCCTGCCAAACGAGGCATCGGCCGAAGCGTAAGAGTCAATCCGATAGTGCCGTATAAACGGCGACAACGAAGTCCAAGTGGCAGCCCGGCAAATGTCCAACACCGACGCCTGCGTCGACCAAGCCGCAGAAGTAGCGGCACTCCGCGTCGAATGAGGCAAAATCCGCGACGGAGGAGTCCTCGCCTGTCGTTCGTAAGCGGATGCTATACAAGCCTTAATCCACCGACCCACCGTGGCCGAGGAAACCTTCTGACCCATGGAGGCCGGGTGAAACGACACGAGAAGGGCCTCCGACTTCCGAAAAGCCGCCGTCCTGCGGATATACCGACGTAAGGCCCTACGAACGTCCAGAGTATGCCAAAGGGCCTCGCGCTGATGACGAGGCGAAGGACAAAAATCCGGCAAAACGATCTCCTGCGCGCGATGAAACCACGAGTTCACCTTGGGTGTAAATGCCGGATCCAAACGAAGCACCACCGTATTAGGGCGAAAGATGCACAAGTCCTCCCTGACCGACAACGTGGCAAGCTCCGAAATCCTCCGCGCCGACGTGACTGCCAGAAGGAAGGCCACTTTAAAGGAGAGAAACTTAAGCGAAACCGACCCCAACGGTTCAAAGGGCGCAACGGTAAGCGCCTGCAAAACCAACTGCAAATCCCAAGTGGGATAACGGTGGACCACCACCGGGCGCAAATTCCGAGCGCCATGAAGAAACCCCCGGATCCAGGGATGATGCGCCAACGACTGGAAATGAGGAACTGAAATCACAGTCGACAGAGCCGCCACCTGGCGACGCAACGTAGCCGGGGCGAGCCCCCGCTCAAACCCCGCCTGAAGGAAACCAAGTACATCCTGCACCGACGCCGACGTGGGATCCACGTGACTCTCAGCAGCCCAACGGCAAAACGCCTGCCAAGACGCCTCATAAATCCGCGTTGTCGACGGTCGACGAGCCGCCTGGATAATGCCGATGACAGGATCCGGAAGCCTGCCCTTCCTCAGGAGGAGCCGCTCAAATCCCAGACGGCCAACTGGAGCCACTGCGGCTCGGGGTGAGAGATGGCCCCTTGGCGCAGGGCGATCCTGTGAGGGGGAATCACCCACGGTTCAGAAACCGATAGCTCCACTAGGTCCGGGAACCAGGGCCGGCGAGGCCAGAATGGGGCCACAAGCAACACCCTCGCCCGTTCCGCTATGATCTTCCGGACGACCTGCTGTATCAACGTGACCGGAGGATAGGCGTACAGCAGACCCGCAGGCCAGCGGCAACGCAGAGCGTCTGTGTCTTCGGCCAGCGGCGAAGGATAACGGGAGATGAACCGAGGAAGCTGGGCGTTGGCACGAGTGGCGAAAAGATCTACCACCGGATCCCCGAAACGGAGAGTCAGTTCTCGAAAGAGACGAGGATGAAGCTGCCACTCTGCCTGGTCGATGACCTCCCTGCTGAGCCAATCTGCCTGGACGTTTGCTGTGCCGGAAATGTGGTCCGCCCGAATCGATGACAGGTTCCGCTCCACCCAGCTGAACAGCCTCTCCGACTCGAACATCAGGCTCCGGGACCGGGTACCGCCTTCCCGGTTCACGTGCGCCTTGGCCGACGTGTTGTCCGTGAGGACCAAAACGTGCCGCCCCCGAATCTCCGCCTTGAAATGACGAAGAGCCAACCTGATCGCCCGCAGTTCCAGCAGATTGATGCTCAGGGCACTCTCGGCCAGGGTCCAGACACCCTGAGCCACCCGATTGGACAAGTGGGCACCCCAGCCGTGAAGGCTGGCGTCCGTGGTCAAGACCACCCGGTCCAGGCCCAGGAAGTGACAACCTTTCCGAATGGCCGCCGATCTCCACCAACGCAGCGACAGCCTGACCTGGGGGGGAACAGGAACCTTCCTCAACGAGCTGGCTCGCCCCGTCCGTTGAAAGGGGAGGAGAAGCCACTGCAGCGGCCGCGAATGACGTCTCGCCCAAGGAACGACCTGGTAACAGGAGACGAACTTCCCCAACAGTCTCGACAGGGTCAACAATGGCACCGACCTCTGGGAGACCACCTGGTCCAGCAACAGTGAGATGTCCCTCACTCTGTCCGGAGACAAAAACACCTGTCCTCTCGCAGAGTCTATTATGGCGCCCAGATGCAGAATCGACGTAGACGGAATGAAGTGACTTTTTTCCACGTTGATCGTGAACCCATGCGCCCTGAACGCCTTCAAGACCAGGTCCATGTCCTGAACCGCCCGGACCCGAGACGACGACAGCACCAGCACATCGTCCAGGTAACACAGAGTCCGCACCGGAACCGAGCTGAGCGAAGCCGACACCACCGCAACCAACTTGGTGAACGTCCGCGGGGCGGAGGAGAGCCCGAACGGCATCGCACAATATTGGTAATGCTTGCCCGCAAACTCGAAGCGCAGAAACCGCCGATGTGCCGGGTGGACGGGAACATGGAGATACGCCTCCCGAAGATCCACGGACTGGAGGAGATCCCCCCGCCGCACCGAAGCAAGAATAGAACGCAGAGAGTGCATCTTGAAACGGCGATAACGCACTGCTAGGTTCAACTGTTTCAAGTTGAGGATTCCCCGGACTCCGCCTGAGCTTTTGGGAACTAAAAACAGAACTGAATAAAATCCGGTCCCCCACTGATCCCGAGGCACCGGTTCTATCGCCTCTATCTCCAACAGGTGCGAGATCTCCTCCAGCATCAATTTGCGACGTTCGCTTGTCAACAGAACGGGACAACGGAGGAAACGCCCGGGGGGACGATCCAAGAATTCGATCGACAACCCCTCCGCAACAGTGCGCCGTACCCACAGGTCCGATGTCGACAACTCCCACTGATTCCGGAAGAACCGAAGACGACCGCCGACCGGCCCTGCCGGCGGTGAGTCATTTGCCCCGACGGAAAGGTTTGGGGCCGGTTCCCCTGAACGGCCGAGTCGAAGACGCCTGCTTTCCACCTCTCTCACGGAATCCACGTCTCCCGGGAAACCGATCAGCTGCTGGGAATGGCTGACGATAACTGGGGGACCCGCCGGTCCCGGGATACTGACGAAAGGGCTGGCGAAAGGAATAGGGCGTGAAACGTCTATCTCGCTTGTGAGAAGACGACGGCATAACTTTCCTCTTATCCTTGTCCTCCACAAGGACCGGATCCAGAGCAGCCCCAAAAAGCGCCGGTGCCTTGTACGGAGCCGCTGCCAGCTTCCATTTCGTCTTAACATCCGCCTTCCAAGGCTTCAACCAAAACAAACGGCGAGACGTGACAGAGGCCGCCAGAGCCCTGGAAGCAAACTTGACCGAGCTCAGAGAAGCATCCGCCGAATACTCCGTGGCTGCGATAATCTTATTAACATCGTGGTGCAAACGTCTCTCCTCCGGAGGAAGGCGTTCCTGCAGCTGCCTCAGCCAGATTAGTGAGGCCCTGTTGAAGAATGATGTCGCCGTAGCCGAACGGACGGCCCAAGCTACCGCCTGATGCGCCTTACGGAAAGCCAACTCAGTGCGCCTTTCCTCCGACTTCAAACCCTCCAGGGGATCCCCCGACACCAACGACTGCGAAGTCAGTGCTGCCACTGGGGCATCCACCGCCGGCAGTTCCAGCAGAGCGTCCAACTTGGGCGCTGAACAAAACAACTTTTTGTCCAAGTTCGTGGGCGCAGTCGAGGAACCCGGCTGGCCCCACGGAGCCTGCAGGACATCAGTAAACAGTTGAGGGCACGGCACAAACTCCTTCTCCATCTTGGTCTGCTTGAACAAGGCATCATGCGGCCCAACCTCAGACTGTGAAGGTGGAGGTTGAGCCCCCACCGATCCCAAGTTAGTAGTCAGGCGCGCCTTGTGCAGCAAGGATTTAAACAGAGCCGGTCGGAACAGACCCGTAAAGGCGGGCGAATCCGGTAGTAGACCTTCGTCCTCCGAAAACTCATCGTCAGGATAATCCTCCTCACGATCAGACTCCTCTGAAGATTCAGTCTCGGGCTGCACAGGCTCACGGGATCTGCGAGCAACAGGAGCCACCGGAAACGACTGGGAAGGTCCCGGAACAGAAGCCTGAGCCGCAGTCTGCGCGCTTGCCGCCATGATAGAAGCTAAAGCCGTAGACAGCACCATCTGGAAGTCAAATTGTGGTCCCACGCCAGGCTGTGCCACCGTTCTCAGCCCAGCAGCTGTGGGTGTGAACGTAGCGGGGGAAGGCTGACGGCCTCGGTTATGGTCAACGTCCAATCCCGCCCGGGAGACATCCGGCAGAGATTGAGAGATGCCCCTGGAAAGTGACAGAGGAGCAGACGAGACCTTCCCTGATAAGGTCTGCGCCTGACCAGACGGACTACCTGGAGAGGCCCCTTCCACGTGGGAAGCCGGCGTGGCCGCAGCCATTTTAGCTCTCTCCCACTGCCTCTCCAAAGCCTTGTGCCTTTGGAGTGCGTCCTTCTCCACTGAAGAGGACGCCCTAGAATGGTGGGATTTACGGCTCCTCTTGCCCGAAGGTTTTTTGGCAAGTTTGGGAGGCCGAACCGGGCTAGGCTCCCGTTCCAAATCTGAGGAACATGAGGAATCGGCCATTCTGCAAAACACCAGGCAACCGCCTTCTTCTTCTTCTTTTAAATATATATGCAATTTATGCAAATTTATTAATATATGCAAAATATATGCAAATTTTGATAATATATGCAAATTTATCAATATATGCAAATTATATGCAAATTTATTAATTTATGCAAATGATATGCAAATTATCAATTTCTGCAAATTACTCAATTTGTGCCAAGCAAGTTATATATGCAGCTGGGTAAAACCAAACTACCCTGGCACAACCACACCAACTGCAAGGCTGTAGAGGTTGGGGCCAAAGAGCACCCCCCCCTAATTGCAGCCAAAGCCTGACACAAGGAATTTGATGCACAGAAACGACCCCAGGCAGTAGGGGAGAAGTTTCGCGCCCAAGTGTCCCCAGCCGTTAAGATCAGGCCACGGCACAGGGGAGAGATGGAACCTGCAGTTGGCCCTTAAATGGGACAAGGAGGGAGGGGAGAAAGGCAAGCCCTCACTTTCAGAGCCAGGCCTTTCAAGCAGAGCGCCCAAGGCAAACTCCCCCGGCAAATCTGTTGTGGCACCAACAAGAAAACAAAATGGCGGGCGGCCACGTTGCAACAAAATGGCGCCTGCCGCTTACTCAGCCTCCCACGTGCAGCCGTCCCGATTCGGCTGTGAGCAAGGCAGCCGCACAAAGCCGACTTCGAACAGGCGGTCCTCCTCGCCTGCGCTCGTTCTTCCCAGCGCTGTCAGATCTTGGAGAGAGAGGGAAAACAGCGCCGCCCGCAGAGCCCTGCCGGGACGGTCGCCGCAATAGCCGCCGATCACCTGGGACTCGCCTCGGCTGTGTAGCCGCCCAGGGAAAAATGGCGCCGCCCGCAGAGCCCTGACGGGACGGCCGCCGTGCCTGCCTCCGCTCCCCTCGCAGATGGTAAAAGGCGGGGGAGCGATCTGAAAGGGAAGGTGGCAGCCGCCGACCTTCCCCCTGACTTCCACGAGCCGGATCCGCCCCAAGGGGTCGGAATCCGGCGGCTGGAGGCGCCCACAGCGCCTAAGCTCCGCGTGACCAGGCACCCCAGGCACAACGCGGGCAGAACCAGCGAGCAGGCAAACCAAGAAACCAGGAAAGGAAAAAAAAACCAAAACAAAAATCAAAACCAACGAAGCCCCAAGCTCCACCGAAAAGAAACTACTCAAAAGAAATTAAAGAAACCTAACGCCCAAAGATCCAGAGCACGGAGCCAAATATTTTCCACCTCAGTCTGTCAGCAACTGAGAGAAAGACTGGGGATTAAGGGGAGGCGTGGCTAGAGCACGGAGTGGGAGCTAATCGATTTTAAGTTCTCTCAGTTGCTGTCAGAGAAGAGGATCAACCCACAGATGGAGTGGAGCCGCAGTGCTCTGGAAAATATGCAAAAATGGAAAAAAGTTCTAACAGCAAATGGGGAAAACATTGGTGAAGTCAACATCAGAAGAGGAATCTTCCAAGGGACTCATTTTCGCACTACTGTTCAACATTGCATTAATTCCACTGACAATAATCCTATGAAACACAAAACCGGGATACCAAATCTCAAGCCAACATGATAAGATAAACCATCTATTGTACATGGATGACTTAAAACTGTATGTAAAAAGCCCCACTGAACTTGAATCAATACTCAATACAGTTCAACTGTTCAGCAGCGACATCAGAATGAACTTTGGACTTGAAAAATGTGCTATACTATCCATGCAGCGAGGAAAAATGGAAAAAATAGAAGGAATAGACCTGGGAAATGGAAAAATTGTGAAAGCATTACGAAAGGATGATGGTTACCAATACCTATTGGAAGCAGAGTTAACGTGAAAGGAATACATCAGGAGGGTCTGCAAAATATTAAAATCAAAACTGAATGCTGGAAATATAATTAAAGCCATTAATACCTGGGCAGTTCCAGTGATATGATACCCAGCTGGAATAATCAACTGGACTGTGGCTAAACTGGAATACCTGGCCCACAAAATGTGTAAACTTTTGAATATGTACCATGCTTTACATCCACAAAGTGACACCGACAGAAATAGCACAGGAGTGCGAGCGGCCAGGATAGAATTTCCTCTCACACCGCCACAGGCCGTTGGAACCCTCGCAGAAAAAGGCGCGAAAAAATGGCGCCAAACTCTTCGCGCTCCCTCGCTCACTATAGGCGCTGCCAGAAGCCCCCAAACACCAACTTGGCTGGGAAGGTCTTGTAAATGCTGGAATATGCCGGCCAGCAAGAAAATCTTCGGAGTTTGACTCCTGAGCAGAGCAGGCACTCCGGAGCCACCCTGACTAACTGGAGCCTCAAAATGGCGCCCAGAGCTCTTCTCGGCGATTCGGAGACCCTCGGCGCGCCGGCGGCTAAGTTCAAGCCCCCCTTGGGGGTGGGAGAGCTGCCCAGCCGGGTCAGCTCAGAATTAAAGACAGGTGAGGCTGGAGCCCCAGAGCACTCACCTATCCCAAACGGCAGGAAGCAGCCGCAGCCGCAACTGCTCCTCCAAGTTCTTCAGCTCCCCTAATGACTCACACACACACAGAGCTAATAAAAATAATAAAACCTAAGAACTAACTACCAAACACCTAACTAAGAACTAAAAAGCTAGCTAATGCAAGTAAACTGCAGCGCAGAGGGAATCAGTCCTAACAGCAAGACTGAGTGAAATAAACTGGGAGCCTGAAGGACAAGGGAGGCGTGGCCTAAACTCTTAAAGGAACACTATGCTCAGTCAAGCACAAGCAGACAGCGAAAGCCCAGGAGATGAATTGACTGGGCAGCACTATGGAAAACTGATTACAGTTTTCCATAGACATAATCGAGTTGCCAAGTTAGTCCACTGGTCACTATGTAAAAAATAAGACATACCTGTATCCGAAAAGTCATGGGAACACAAAGTGGAAAAAGAGACACCAGAGTCGAAGAGAAAGAACTGGAAAAAATCATGAAATATTGCGACCTGGCCATCGAAACTACACGGCTATGGATGAAACATGTAACAGTGATACCCATTGTCATTGGGGCACTTGGTAACATGTCCAAGAATTTTACAAAACACATCAAGAAATTTCAGCTTCTTGCAATAACACCAGTGGAACTGTAAAAAACTGTGCTACTTGGAACATCATATTATCATACTTGGAACATTAAGAAGATACTTGGTTGATATCTAGGATACTGCCAGCAACCCATATAAACCATTAGCACCAGTCAATGGTATTTGTGACACATCTTTAAATGATCAGTTGACTGAGTTTCATGCTTAATGAATAAAAGAGATAATAAAATCCTCAGTGACATTGATGTGGTTGTGGGGCTTGTGTGCTCTGAGGAAATGAAAGCTTTGCCAGAGGTTAAACCATACTAGACCATAGGAGGAGTCAGACAATGAGTGTCTCTCCCATAAAATAATATGGTGAGACATAAATTACACAAATCCATACTGGCTCGATTATTCCCTGAATTAACAAGGACTGTACAAGATGTTGGAGTTCCTGGACCAGGGGTGGGTTCTAAATTTTTTTACTATCGGTTCTGTGGGCGTGGCTTATTTTGTGGGCATGGCTTGATGGTCATGTGACAATTATTTAGGATTTAGCAGAGGTACTGGTCTACCAGGTTTTTAACTGCTTGCAGAGCTGTACCGATCTACCCATTTATTTTTTGCAGGCACTGGTCTACCCATTTATTTTTGCAGGCACTGATCTACTAATGCATTTTTGCAGGCACTGGTCTACACATTTATTTTTGCAGGCACCGGTCTACTCATTTGTTTTAACGCTGATCAGCTGTAGAGCGGCCCTTTGAAGCCCCACGGCAAGAGTTTAAACAGTTTTTTTCCCTCTAGCCATCAGCTGGGACTCAGGAGGCAGCAATAGATTGGGGGTGGGGCCAAATAAAAGGTAAGAATAACGCGGGGGTGGGGGGGTGCGGGGGCGCAGAACCGGTTCGGTGACGTCATATCATAACCGCTACCGGCTCGGGAGAACTGGGCGGAACCGGGAGGAACCCACCACTGTCCTGGACATCTGGTTAAAACTAGCTACAGGACCCAGGACTGTTGGCTAAGTAACCAGAATCAGCAGCTGCAGAACTACTGGAAGAAAAGCAATACCAAGGATTATTGCTGGTTGTGCTGACAGGATTTGGAAATGGGGCACAATGATAAATATTGTGGCCATTGGTTTTCTTCAAGCAGCACGTTTTGCTTATCTTCTCTGCTCAACATGATATAGCACATCATTTATTTTACTAATAAGAATAAATCTCTCGCCATACCAACCTCTCACATTTACTTATTAAGATTCCGATTTCTCTGCTTAGATATGCAACTACTGGCTGAGGTTGAAATTCTATATACACTGATTAAGGCAACAAGTTAAAAAGCCAGAGATTCTGCATTCTACTCCTGCCTTAGTCATGAAAGCCAGCTGGGTGAACTTGGGCCAGTCATTTTCTCTCAGTCCAACCCATCTCATAGAGTTGTTGTGGGGAAAGGAGGAGGAGGAAGGTATACTGGGTATGTTTATTGCCTTGAGCTGTTTGTAAAAATAATTAAAGCTGGATTCAAATAAACAAATAAATTCCACTGAAAGGAATGAAATCTGCTTTTAAGGAAAAATGCACAGGATCAGAGTGTATGCCCAAGACCTCCATTTATAAAACACAACACATATTTATTTGTCAAGCATAAGCTTTTTATGTGATTACTGTACAAGATGAACAAAATTTTGCCAGTCCTGCTTCCCTAGGTTTTTTATTGGATGCAGAGTGTACTAAAAATCTTTTCACCACTTGGAAAGACAAAAGAATTATGTGGTTTATCAACCACTTCCATAGTTTAACAATACAATTCCACAATTCCTTACCATCTCTCACACCCTGCTTTTACTTCCATACCTGTGATATAGGTCACTGTTTCCTATTTTTCTTAACTATAACAAAGCTCAATTATAGCAAAGAGTTGATTTTCCACGTACAGACAACCTCCTCAGTCATACTCACTGTGAGTAGGTTTCTTGGCCAGTTCATAAAGCTATGGAGTCCATTAGCTTTTTTGATAAGCTCTGGTCCCTGAAACAGCATGAAAGATTTTCATGAGTGCCCATCACATTACTAGTGCCAAGATCCTTAGTACGTTGCATGAACCCATCCACTATTGCTTACAAACTATGAATTATGATTTAGTATGTTGGGCTTTATCAATAAATCATAGCTAAACTATGCTATATGCAATATTGAGTTACGTTTTGCCAATCTTGGCAAGTTCACCCTTAAATTAGTTCCAAGATAGATGCACTATACATTCAGTGATTTTATGCAAACCCAAAAGCGTAAGAGAATAAACACAAATCTCTGGTTATTTGTGCCACTATAACATCTGTGTGTATGCTTTAGAGGCCAGACAGAGACAGGCTATATGGGATAAATGATACAGTAGTTATCAAGCTAAACTAGAAACTAAGAAATTTCTGATTCTATTTGTTACCTTCACTATATGCTTACTACGAATCCTGGGTAAGTAATTCTGAAATGCTTATAATCAGTTGCAATACAATGATTCTACTTTAGAGAGCATAAAATGCTTATGAAGTGTTTGAAACTACAATACACAAATTAATTATTTATTTAACTGAATTATAATCCATCCATGTAACTGTTATTGGAAACAAAAGCCATAATCAGAACAGGGATACATGCTGATGGGATGTACAAACAGGCAAATTAACTTAATCAAATCCAAACATTTAAGAAAGAAATCTGAAGAGACAGATACCTTGCTGGCTATGCTGTTGTAAGAGAAGTGGCAGAACTTGGGAGTAGGGTTAGAAGAGGAATCAGCTTAGAATCACTATATACAAGTGAACGAAGTCCAATCCCCCCTTGAATTCTATGGATCCTTAACTAACTCCAAGCAGGTGCTCACAGTTAGTTGTGAAGATTCTCGTGTATAGGTGTTTAGAGGCAATATTTAATTAGACCTTTACATGTGGACCCGGTCTTTCACACCTGACAACTGTATACACTAGATATTTCAGTCATTAGTGATGTTTTTGCTTAATCTTAATGTTTATATTGTGTGTTTTTTACTTGGCTGTACACCGCCCTGAGTCCCCAGGGAGAAGGGCGGTATAAAAATCAAAAATAAATAAATAAATAAATAAATCTTTTAGGCATAAACCCCATATAAACCAAATCCAAGAAAGTGAACAAGCAGGAAATAGAGGAATTAGCACTTTGTCTCTCTTGTTTTAATTTATTACAATAGTTTTACTATTACTGCATTTCATCAACTTCATATTACACAGTGAGAAAGTGGAAAGAGAATGGCTATCTATTCATATAAAATACTAACCCCATGATTAACTTTGACACAAGCAATCAAATATCCTGGGTTCTTGAATGAACCACACACTAGCTACAATAGGTGAATTTATACAACTAACTAACAGCTCAAATACCATCAGAACTTTTGATTTCACCTTATTATTTAAATACAGCCAATTTATGGGTGGCTAACTTATGGTTCAGTGTGTTGCAAAACCCAGGGAAATTTGATTAGTAACAAGCATTAATTTCAGATTGAAGCTCAGATTAAGACCAAAAGAAACATGCTGCATTCAAAGAACATAATAAGTCATGGTTTGAATAACCATGATTTTAATGAAGTAGAATGAATGATTCTATAAAATGTAAAACACATAAATAAGCAAAGTACAGTATGACTTGATGGTGTATGTTATGAAAATCCAGCCCCAGCTAAAATTCAATCTTCCAGATCAAAGTGGCTGAGGGTTGTTGTGGGTTGTCTTCTAGAACAAATACTGTTAGATGTCCTGGGAACACTGTCACATGTCATACTGGTAAAAAGTTATATAGTACATTATTAAAACTTTTTCGTACTTCAGTAATCAGTTGTCCAAGACAACTACATTAAAACTCTAGTTTTCTCCCTAAGACTGTCTGTAACTACTTTAGTTTATGCGGAAGGCTCGACTTACGGGTCGCATGCCCAGATGATAGGTGTTGCCTAAGCACAGGCGGCATCCCAACGCATCTAGCTGCAGGGCGGTAAGCCCTTTCATGGTTCCCTGCGTGCCGACAGGCATGAAGACCGGGCAATCAACGAGACCATGCGGCAATCGCAGCTCACAAGCACGTGCCCTACTCTGCCCGCATTCCGCTACCACGCGAAGGGAGAGCGTTGCCGCCATACCAATAACGAGATATGCAGACAGACATCATATGACGCCACTGCCGGAGGCGGGGTTGCGGTGGCGCAAAAGCTGAAAAGCCACTTCTCGCCTGCAATAGGAATAAGATATTCCGCCCTCTTTTCCTTGTCCTTTGGCTCAAAATGTCATTGGTCAGTTTTGCTGAGGAACTCTGGGAGTTGAAGTCCACAAGTCTTAAAGTTGCCAAGGTTGGAGACCCATGCCCTAGACCACTTTAGGAGCAAAGTGGTGGGTTTTGCTGGAGTTTCAGGAGGAAGGGAAGGGAAGGAGAGAGAGAGAAATAGAGAAAGAAACAAAAAGACAAAGAAAGAGGAAGAAAAAGAAGGAAAGAGGAAGGGAAAGAGAGAGAGAAAAGAAAGAAAGAGAAAGAAAGAAGAAAGAGAAAGGAAGGGAGAGAGAAAGAAGAGGAAGGAAGGATCACAAACTTGGCACTAGACGTGGCTTCAGAAGACGCTTTGAAACAGGACAGCAATCTAGGGCTGGAAGGGATGTTGGAGGCCATCTAGTCCAACCCCCCTGCTCCAGCAAGAAACCTTATAGGAGATACTTAAAACAGTCCAAACATGGAATTACAGAGGGAGTATATTACCATAAGGCAGAAATATAAGCAGCTACTGAAGAGAAAAAAGGCCTCCTATATCGACAACTTATGGGCTGGTCTAGAACAGGCAGCAAAGCTGGCCTCACCTACACTATTCTGGTTGGAGGTCTCAAAAATTATTAGAGATAGAAAACCAATAAGCGACCCAAACATTAGTGCAGAAAGATGGGAGAAGTATTTGGCCACGCCAGCAACAGCGGAAAGCTCTGATGAGCTTTCCGCTGTTGCTGGCGGAAAGCTCTGATCCTCTCAGAGCTTGATACAGGATCATGAAGCCTTACCTCAGTGGGAAGAAGTGTCAATCACGGAGGTGAGGAGTTTAATCTCCTCCCTGAAGACAAACAAAGCGCCAGGACAGGATGCGCTCCCGGCTTCGTTATTTAAAGATAACATAGCCTCGTGGGCGCCCGTCCTGGCGGGTCTCTTTACTTTTATCAATAGAACAGGGCAAATTCCTGTCAGTTGGCGTTTATCAATAATTATCCCCTTACATAAAAAAGGCTCTAGAGATACCCAGATAATTTTCGATTAATTAGTCTAACCGATATTTCAGCAAAAATTTATGCTAAGCATTTGCTTCATAAATTAGAGGACTGGATAATGAGAAATAACATCTTAGCTGAAGAGCAGTCAGGTTTCAGGAGCGGAAGATCTACTATGGATAATTGTTTTGTACTGGACCACCTAATAACAAAGTTTAAGTTTTGGAAAAAAAAACACTGTATGTGGCATTCATAGACTTGAAGGCAGCCTTTGATACAATTGATAGAAAAATTTTATGGGATAAATTAGAGGCCATGGGAATAGAAAAGAAATTGTTATATTTAATTCAAATGTTATACACGGAAACCCAAGTAAGAGTTTGAGTGAATAGGTCAGGATCGGTAACAAATGCAATCCCATTAAAGAAGGGTGTTAGACAAGGTTGCATTTTAGCCCCAACACTTTTTAATTTATATTTAAATGACCTCCCAAAATGTCTGGAAGATACATCACTCCATGGGCCTAGTATAGGAACAAGACAGATCAATTGCTTGCTATATGTCGATGATATAATTTTGTTGTTGGCCTCACAGGTGGGGTTACGAAGGTCACTTGGGAGGTTGGCAGCATATTGTATAAAAAATCACCTGACAATTAATATAGAGAAATCAAAGGTAATGATATTTAGCAGGCAACAAAATATAAGGAGATGGGTTTTAAATGACAGAAGAATAGAACAAGTTCAGTCATTTACCTATTTAGGGCTAGTATTTCAGACAAATGGCAAATGGAATAAGCAGGTAAAAGCCGGAGCTCGGAAGGCCATGGCTCGGATGGCTCAATTAAATAAATTTATTTTAGAGAAAACTCCATCTTCATTAATCCCAGTGCTAAAGGTCTTCCAGGCGAAAATCGAACCAGTACTTACCTATGGGGCAGAAATATGGGGGTCAGCTAAGCTGCCTGGGCTGGAAACCCCTCAAAATAAGTTCATGAGGAAAATTTTGGCAGTGTCCCCCGGAACCCCAGCATGTATAATAAGGGCAGAAACAGAAGTCCATGCGACTGGCACCAGGGCTTTGTTGAAGACTGTTTATTATTGGTTGAGAATAATTGAGATGGAGGAAGGGAGGTTACCAAAATTAGCGCTAATGGAGTAGATTATCTCAAGTAATAAAAATAACTGGTTATTAAGAGCTCTGAAGCAGGTATCTAGCTCTGGTATCCCTTTAAATTGGCAGCAGTACGACTATAGGCAGATCCGAAATTGGATTGCACAGAGATTTAAGGACAGGAGTGCCCAAGCGGATATTGCACAGGTGACAGCAGTAAAAGTTTGCCCCTGGTTATCAGCCAGTAAACAAATTTTTAAATTAGAAAAATATTTAGCTGTGCCTTTGCTCCCCGTCCTGAGAAGATTCTTTACAAAATTGAGGTTGGACCAACTTGGAACAAATATGCTCTGGGGTAGATATAGGGGTATTCCTGTAAGGGAAAGGGTTTGTTTATGTGGGACGGGGGAAGTCGAAACAACATCCAATGTAATCTTTGACTGCCCCCTATACTCAGACCTGAGGGAACATCAACTGGGCAGGATCTTTTATACCAGCACCCCTAGGTCTAAAGAGCACTTTTTGCAATATTGTTTGTCAGGTTCCAACTTGCAGTTGGTAAAATGGATTGCTAAATTTGTGGTAAAGCTGATGGGAAGGAGGACAAAGTTGGAGCATCAGAATGCGGTAGATTGTAAGAATGACCACTTGATCTAACAATGTAATTTTAATAGCAGTTTTAACATGGATTGGGTAGATGCAGGGGTGACATTATAGTGTAATTTTAATTATATTTAAATGGTATTTTAAATGATTGTATTTTATCTCAATTTTAATTTGGATCGTATTTTATTCTAATTGCATTTTAATTGTGAGTTATTCCAATCTCACTTAATTCATTTTACCAAACCTTTGTAATGATTTGTCTTTCGAATTCTGCACTTGATATGGGCTAATGGGCTAATCAATAAATAAATTCATTCATTCACTAACTGACTATATCGGGATGTCAGAAACCACAGCTGAGATCTTGGATGGGTTCAGCCCGAGTCTGTCCCTCCCCATCCAGATCCGTACAGCCTCCAGGCACTGGGACATCACTTTAAGGGCATCATTGGGGTGGTCTGGGGTGGAGATGTACAGCTGGGTGTCATCAGCGTACTGGTGGTACTTCACCCCAAAACCACGGATGATGTCACCCAGCGGCTTCACATAAATGTTGAACAGGAGGGGCAAGAGAACCGACCCCTCTGGCACCCCACATACAAGGGGTCTTGGGGTCAATCTCTGCCCTCCTGTCAACACAGACTGCGACCGGTCAGAGAGAGAGGAGGAGAACCCTCGCAAGATGATGCCCCCCACCCCCAACTCTTCCAGCCGGCGCAGCATGATACCATGGTTGATGGTATCAAAAGCCGCTGAGAGATCTAATAGGACCAGGACAGAGGAACAACCCCTGTCCCGAGCCCTCCAGAGATCATCAACCAATGCGACCAATGCCGTTTCCGTGCTGTACCCAGACCTGAAGCCTGACTGGAATGGATCTAGATAAGCCGATTCATCCAGGTACTGAGGAAGCTGTCGTGCCACCACACTCAGCAACCTTCGCAACAAAGCAAAGGTTGGAGACTGGACGATAATTAGCCAATACTGCCGGGTCCAGGGAGGGCTTCTTGAGGAGAGGCCTCACCACCGCCTCTTTCAAGGCGACAGGAAAGACACCCTCAACTATTTATTTAACTATATTTATTTATAAATTATTTAACTATAACTTCTGTACACTTTCAGATGTTCTTCCCTAGCTTGCACATGACCAGTAGTGGGTTGCCCCCGGTTTACACCGGTTCTATAGAACCGGTAGTAAAACTGGTGGGAAGCTCCGCCCACCAATCCCGACATCAAAATGTCGCAGAAGAGCGCGTAAGTGAGCACACGCACACGCGGCCCCACTGCAAACCAGTAGTAAAGGTAAGTAGAACCCACCCCTACACATGACTATTAGAGCCAGGAGAGGTCATGGATTGAGTAAAATGTGGTGAAACTCACTTAACAATGCTCTTGCTTAGCAACCAAAATTTTGGCCTCAATTGTGGTCATAAGTCAAGGACTATCTCTGCCTTCCTCTGCATGGCAGCTTTGTCCTAATAAACTCCTTCTCCTTTTTGGCAATTTTCCTGTTAGAGGCACCAAAATAATCCAGACGATATAAGGCAGTGGTTCTCAACCTTTTTAATGCCGCGACCCTTTAATACAGTTCCTCGTGTTGTGCTGACCCCCAACCATAAAATTATTTTCGTTGCTACTTCATAACTGTAATTTTTTACTACCGGTTCTGTGGGCATGGCTTATTTTGTGGGCGTGGCTTGGAGGTCATGTGACTGGGTGGCCATGGCTAGCTGGTCATGTGACCGGGTGGCCATGGCTATGTGTATAGGGACTACTCAGAGAGCTGAAAAAAGTCATTTCTGACAGGTCCTTGCACTTTTGACTGGTCCTCACACTTATGACCATCCTCACATTTATGCCCGTGCAGCATTCTTAACAACCATGTCACTCATTTCACAACTGCTTCTCTTCACCATGGTGATAAGATAGGGCAAAAGCGTAAAATGTGAGGACAGTCGTAAGTTCAAGGACTGGTCAAAAGTGCAAGGACCAGTCAAAAATAACTTTTTCAGCCCTCTGAGTAGTCCATGTGCACAAAAGGACTACCCAGAGGTAGTGATTTCTGACAGGTCCTCACACTTTTGACCGGTCTTCGCACTTATGACTGGTCATCATTTATGCCCATTGTAGCATTCTTAACAACCGTGTCACTCATTTCACAACTGCTTCTCTTCACCATGGTGACAAGATAGGGCCAAAATGTAAAATGCGAGGACAGTCGTAAGTTCGAGGACTGTTCAAAAGTGCGAGGACCAGTCAAAAATAACTTTTTCAGCCCTCTGAATAGTCCATGTGCATAAAAGGATACAGCAATAGAGAGAGATGAAGGAAGGGAAGGGAAATTAGAGTAGGAGTGAAGGTAAGAGAGGGAGGAAGAGAGGAGGAGAAGGAGAAAGGAAGAGGAAGTAGGGAGGAGAAGGGAGGGAAGAGAAAGTAAGAAGGAAAGAAAAGAGAGAGGTGGTAGGTTTGAGGAGAAAGATTGCTGTACAATAAAAAAGATGAAAGGGAAGAAAACCAACCCCAAACAAATATAAAGATATTAAGATAAAGAATGAATTGTTAAACTTTAAAGAATAAAAGAGAACAAATATGAATAAATAGCAATAATTAGAAACACACATACAAACATACAATGTATTTTCTTTGAACAGAGTATTTGGCCGGTTCACAAATTTAAACAGTGTTTAGACATTTCAATTAAATTTACAATTTCCATATTTCCTTTTTGCCATATTTATTCCTCATCTATTTTTTAAAAAAACCAATATTACCCTTCATCCTCATCTCTAATCTTAACCAATTTCAATTTTTTCCTTCTATTCTATATTATACCCCTTCCCATTGTCATCTATTTTTATATCCGTCCTCACATTGGTTAATTATGTAATTATGTAATATAGTTGTTTAATACAAATTCAACATTTTAATATAAATCAATTAGTAATATAACTATCTTTTTGTATATTAATCAATATGAACATGAATATTCCAATTGTTTCCATGCAATCCAATTTCTTACAAAATCAATTAATTATATTTACCAATAATAATAAACCAAATAATTTCCCCCATATATTCCTCCAAACCACAACTTAACCATTTCTGCTTTCAACACAATATGCAATTAACAGTATCTCAATTATTACAATTCCCTAGTTAAATAGAGCTTTTTTTCTTTTGTGTTTTAAAATCTTGAACTCCTCTTTTGCCCTAAATTTCCCATTGTTTGCAGTTTTCCACCTACCTTTTTTGGTGAGGAAAAAAAAAGAAATCTCTCTCTGCCTCATTTTGTCACGTTGCAGCAAAGACCCTGCTTTACTTTCAATTTCGGTTTTCAGCATGGCTTGGGGGAAAAAAAATCTGCACCTCTTTGCAGCTAGCAAAACAGCTGAGAGCAAATCAGCTGAGAGTCGGGAGGCCGATCTAATCAACTTATGGTAATTAACCTATGCTGGAACTGAAAGGGGCTGTTTTTTCTAATTTTGCAGGCACAGGTCTACTCATTTGTTTTCTCTTAACACTGATCAGCTGTAAGGGGGGCCCTTTGAAGCACCGTGGCAAGAATTTAAAGTTTTTTTCCCTTTAGCCATCAGCTGGGACTCAGGAGGCAGCAATAGATTGGGAGTGGGCGGGGTAAGTGACCGGCGACCCAACAGAGGCAGAGGGTGAGTGAAGGCGCGGGGGGGGGGGGGCAGAGAGGGCTTTGGCAACCCCAAATGGGATCGCGATCCCCAGGTTGAGAACCGCTGGTTTAAGGCATCTAGCACCTGGGAGGCGGAGTTTAAGCTTTTTGCTACTACACAGGCTAGATTATTTAGACTTCTAGAAATGTGCACTGTGAGTGTTGGTATACCCACTAATGAGATAATGCCACATATTCTGCTTGAGTTAACAATTGGACTTTTGAGTCGCAGTCTGAGGTTAGTGTTTACAGATCCCTCTTCTGTCATCTTTGCAGTGAGAGCAATTTCATGGTCAGTCATCCCAAGATGCATGGCCCTCATGTTGAATTTGCTGGAAGATAAAGAGTAGGCTTTTAGTCCGTATAGGAAGAACCACCCTGGGGGAAGCTTCACGTAGCTGTAGGAAAAGGGGATAGTTTCAGCACGATTGTAGATTAATTCCTCGTTAAGGTTTTGACAGGCTGGGACTTTAGGTTCCTTACAGCCAACTAGTTTGAAACATATGGCTGATTGGGTGACGGTGGTTACCTGTAAGGTATACATGCTTATCTTTTTAATTAGTGTTAGTTCCCCAATCGTAGATGTTGGAGTATGAGGCTCTGAGGGGGAAATTCGTAAGCTTGGTGATGTTAATTATGGCCTGAGGTCCTGATGCTATTCCTATCAAGCACATGGTGAGGACATCCTTTACAGATCTCCCCCCTGCTAAGCAGAATTCCCAATGGAAATATGGCGGCTTAGTAGTACCTCTCCTCCCTTCGTCTAGTACTGATTCTCCATGGTTTTATACTTAGAACTGTTTTCTAAGTTAAAAGAAACTTCCCCGGGGAAGGGGAAACTTTGGAAATTAATCCTTTTGTTTCCCTGGATGCTCTCAGAGAGCTTCTTGAAGAACAAGTAATTGGGTAAGTCTCTGGCTGAGGATGGGGCAACCAAGAAGCAAGTTCACTGCAGAAGAACACTATGTTTAAAACAGACAATAAAGCCATGGTTTCTTAGAACACTAGATTTTTTAATATTTACCTTGTTGGAAGAAATATCCAGGTCCAGTTCCAAGCTTGGAGAAAAGCACTGGAAACAACATGAAGGCTGATTTGAAAGTAAGGTTTATTGATGAAGCAGAACCACCAGGGTTTGTGGTTCTGGTGCAGCTGACAAAATGGAGTTGAGAGTGGGTGGTTTTTATACCTTCTTTGGGCTTTGTATCTGAGCTTCCTGTTCCTGTGCAAGAACATGTCCTTTAATATTCTATTGGCTGTTGTCAGATTCCTATGGGGTCATGTAGGGGTTATGTAGGGGTCATAGGCTCTATAGGCAAAAAAGGAAATGTAAATCCTAGGTCTTTGTCTGAGCTAATTTTGTCTTCTTGAAACTATACTTCAGAAACTGCAGGAAATTACTTTAGAAACTGTTGGATTTAAATATTTTGGAGGATTTTACTATTTTACTATTTCTATCTCTAAGCTGACTCTGTTGAACTTTCTTGGTTTTAGAACAAAAACTGTTTAAATGGTGTTTTGATTATGTTGTGAGGAGGGGAAAGCTCCATTTTTTATCCTCCTCTGATTGGAGAAGCCATTTGACTGTAATGGAATACCTGATAATGATATTGTTTGACCATATGAGGGAGTCAAAGACTGCAATATTATTAGCTTTCCAGTAATATGTATTTACCAAATAAAATAGAATTGTTATAAACTTTTAATTTTACAATTTTAATTATATAGGAGCCTGAGTGGCGTAGGAGGCTAATGCCTCCTGCTAAGGCAGCATTTAATATCCAGCTGCCTGCAATTACTGCAAGTTCAATTCTCACCAGGTTCAAGGTCGACTCAGCCTTCCATCCTTTCTAAGGTGGGTAAAATGAGGACCCAGTTTGTGGGGGCAATAAGCTGACTTTGTATAAAATATACAAAAGTATGAAGGCTATTGCTTAACACATTGTAAGCCGCCCTGAGTCTCCGGAGAAGGGCGGCATATAAATATAAATAAAAAATATATATAAAAAATATAATTATTTTGGAATCATGATTACCCAGTGGAAGACTGACTGAAGGGGATCAAGAAGTAAAACCCCTAAGAGCAATTTTGGATGAAAACTCCAATTGCGCATGCTCCAAGATGGTGACCCGGCTCTAGAGCTCGCTGCGGTGGGGAAGGGTATTTGGGGCTTGGGAGGGCTCCGGGGGTCGTTCTGACCATCTATGACCCCCTGCCCAGCAAGCACTGGTTGAGACCAGTTAATTGAGGGCTTTCAGGCTCCCTGAGGGTGCCGATATCAACATGGCACCGATGCTCCGAAGAACAGCTGTTCTGTGGCCGGCGCGAGGAGGGCGATGACCGCGGCCACCGCGAGAAGGGTGGCGACTGTGGCCGCTGCGAGAAGGGTGGCGACTGCGGCCGCCGCGAGAAGGGCGGCGTTCGCGGCCTTCAACCGCCGCGGTCTATGGGCGGCGGAGGCAAGGAAACGGCCGGCTTCAGGTCCAGATGGCTGGCGGTTGGTGCGGCGACTGCTGTGGGGACGCTGGCGTCATCGCAGATTGTATTCCCTCTCCCCCCCCGCGTCGGAGTAGTGGAATTGGGCGTTGGGGGGGGAAGAAAGCCGGTGTCGAAGGAGGTGAGGATCAACTGAGGACGCAGCTGTTTGGTGATCCCCGCGATGAGGCCAGCACCCCCACCGACGCCGTTGCAGCTGCCAGCTGTTGGGATGGTTGGAGTCCTGTTGCCGAGAAAGAACTTGAAGTGGGAGCCTCAATCGTGGAATTTAAATCTTGTGAACTTCGGGCCGCCATAGGGCCTTGGGAATACTCCGAACTTTTAGTTTCTATGGTGAGGCCTCCTTTATAACCATCTTGGGGGGGGGCAAGATTGGGCATGAACAGGGAGGTTGAAAGCCCTGGGGGCGGGCTAATGAGGGTTGAGAGGTTACTGTGTAGCCTTGGACAAACCCTCCCCCCCTCCCTAGCTGGGCCATGATTAGGCCCATGATTTACCATGCTTACCTAGCCGGCTTCTGCTCGATGGAGGTGGCTCTCCACCTATTCTCCATCTATTTGTCTGCCTGTATTATCCACCTATACGCTGCCTGCATGGACACTGTGGACAGCCTATTTTTTTCCACCTGGAGACTTTAGACCTGGCTCTGTTTGTTATCCAGCATGCTGGCTGTATGGAAAACGGCAGTTTATGGGAGGATGAATGGAGCCGGTTTCTATCATGGTTTCACCACCGATGGGATGTACTATCTTCCCCATGACCAGTTGGCCAACCATCGTGAGAGGCTGGTTGGAGGACTACCCCTGAGTTGGTTGGAACATTGGACTACACCACTGTCGTGAGAGGACAGTGGAGATTCTCCCGTTTATGATCAACCTGCCTATTTTCTTCTTAGGACATTTTTGGACTATCATAGTTGAGCCCTTGGCCATACCCTATCACTAGGGTATGAGCTTTAGATGTATTTAAGGCCATACCCTATCACTAGGGTATGAGCTTTAGATGTATTTAAGGTCACAGCTTCTTGCATTGCGAGATTTCCCCCTCTTGCAAGCCTGGCCCTCCACGTTATCGAGGGCCTACCTCAATGACGGGTCTTGGGACCCAGAGAGGTGGCATGTTGCGAAGAGGGGGTTGAGGGGATTTTTAGCTAAATTTATGGTTAAATTTTTAAGGGGTTCTAGAGTGGGGGAGGGTAAAATCAGAAATAGGGTTGTGGGTTTGGGGGAAAACCCACTAAGGGGAGGGTTAGGCCGGGCCATGATACACGGCAAGGGGGGTGGGGGATCCGGGGGAAACGGGGGGGGGGATCGAGCTTGTCCAGATTGTGCTTACACCATCGGTACTGTGAGTGGGAGGGGTAGATATGGCGGGAGCAGGGGGCCATATCATGTTAAGGGGGCACGCACCCGCTGTCTTCGAGCGGTAGCATGCTCCGGCCCCCAAGGCTCCACTCGTTCTCCAGGTTGTACAGACCCTCAGGACCCGGGCCTTCGACTGATGTTGTGCAACACCAGGTCTGCAGTAAATAAAACCCCCCTCATCTGTGATCTTATTCAGGAGGGGGGAGCGGACCTGGCGGGCATTACGGAGACCTGGTTGGGCCCGGAGGGAGGGGTCCCTCTGGTAGAAATGTGCCCACCAGGCTTCCATGCATTCCATCAGCCGAGGTCACAGGGGAGGGGTGGGGAATAGCGGTTATCATTAAACAAGGTCTGAAACCAAGGGAGGCCACTGTCCCTCAGACGGCCGGCTGTGAATCCCTCCTTGTGAAATGGGGCCACAGGGTTCAGATGGGTTTGCTGATCACGTACCTGGCTCCCTGCCATGTGGCAACAGCCCTGCCCGAGCTACTCAACGTCATCGCCACGGTGGCTGTTGATATCCCCAGGCTTATGGTCATGGGGGATTTCAACCTGCCGTCCATGAGTGAGACGTCTGAGGTAGCTCGGGAGTTCATGGCTTCCATGACAGCTATGAACCTGAACCAGTTAATTCATGGCCCTACCCACACGGGGGGAAACACGCTGGATCTGATTTTTGTCTCTGGACAGTGGTTGAGTGATCTTGAGATAGGGGATATAGTTACCGAGCCCTTGTCATGGTCAGATCACTATCTCCTTCGTCTCGACCTTCGAACCGCGGCACCCTGCCGCAGGGAGCCGGAGCCGGTAAGATGGTTCCGCCCCAGGCGCCTGATGGAACCTGATAGGTTCCAGATGGAGCTTGGGCCATTTCCTGAGGCTCTGGCACATGCCTCGACTGGGGACCTAGTGGCTGCCTGGGATAGGGCAGCCACTGGAGCTCTGGATCGGGTCGTGCCTTTGCGGCCTCTGGCCTGGCGCCGATCTCAATTGGCCCCTTGGTTCTCCGAGGAGCTGAGGGAGTTGAAGCGCCGGAAAAGATGCCTAGAGAGTAGTTGGAGGGCCAGAGCGTCACCAGATAATCGCCCGGCTGCCCTCTTCAGGGCGACCCGCTCCCTGCTCCACCAGGAAGCGCGGGAGGACCCCTTGGAGGGTAGAGCCGAGGACTTTGTTCAGTATCTGCATGACAAAATCACTCAGATTCGGGACGATCTGGACTCTGACTGGGTAGTCTCAGGGGGAGGGACTGGGGCAGGTCTTGTGAATGTTATCTGGGATGAGTTTGATCCTGTGACCTCTGAGGACGTGGACAGGATTCTGGGCAGACTGAACGCAACCACTTGTTTGTTGGACCCGTGTCCTTCCTGGTTAGTGCTGGCTTCCCGGGAGATGACACGAGGCTGGCTCCAGGGCATTATAAACGCTTCGTTGGGTGAGGGTGACTTTCCCGCCACTTTGAAAGAGGCGGTGGTGAGGCCTCTCCTCAAGAAGCCCTCCCTGGACCCGGCAATGTTGGTAAATTATCGTCCGGTCTCCAACCTTCGCTTTTTGGCGAAGGTTGTTGAGAGTGTGGTTGCGCAACAGCTTCCCCAGCACCTGGATAAAACGACGTATCTGGATCTGTTCCAGTCGGGCTTCAGGCCTGGGTACAGCACGGAAACGGCATTGGTCGCGTTGGTTGATGATCTCTGGAGGGCTTGGGACAGGGGGTGCTCCTCTGTCCTGGTCCTGTTAGATCTCTCAGCGGCTTTTGATACCATCGACCATGGTATCATGCTGCACCGGTTGGAAGAGTTGGGGGTGGGAGGCACTGTGCTGCAGTGGTTCTCCTCCTTTCTCTCCGACCGGTCGCAGTCGGTGTTGACAGGGGGGCAGAGGTTGACCCCGAGGCCCCTCATATGCGGGGTGCCACAGGGGTCGGTCCTCTCGCCCCTCCTGTTCAACATTTATGTGCAGCCGCTGGGCGAGATCATCCGTGGTTTTGGGGTGAGATATCATCAGTACGCTGATGACACCCAGCTGTACATCTCCACCCCAGACCACCCCAATGATGCCCTTGAAGTGATGTCCCGGTGCCTGGAGGCCGTGCGGATCTGGATGGGGTGGAACAGGCTCAGACTCAACCCATCCAAGACCGAGTGGCTGTGGTTTCCGATGTCCCGATATAGTCAGCTGGTGCCATCACTGACTATCGGGGGCAAATCATTGGGCCCTGCGGAGAGGGCATGCAACTTGGGTGTCCTCCTGGATTCACGGCTGTCTTTAGAAGAGCACCTGACGGCCGTGACCGGGAGGATTTTTCATCAGGTTCGCCTGATTTGCCAATGGCGCCCCTTTCTAGATCGGGACTCTTTACACACAGTCACTCATGCCCTCGTCACCTCTCGTCTGGACTACTGTAGTGCTCTCTACATGGGGATCCCCTTGAGGAGCATTCGGAGGCTCCAACTGGTGCAGAGTGCGGCCGCGCGGGTGGTTATGCGAACGACGTGCGTTCCTATGTAACACCTCTCCTGCGTGAGCTGCACTGGCTCCCAGTGGTCTTCTGGGTGCGCTTCAAGGTTTTGGTTATCACCTTTAGAGCACTCCATGGCTTAGGGCCTGGTTATTTACGGGACCGCCTGCTACCACCAATAGCCACACACCGGCCAGTACGCTCCCATAGAGAAGGGCTCCTCTGGGTGCCGTCGGTCAAACAATGTCGACTGGCGGCCCCCAGGGGGAGAGCCTTCTCTGTGGGGGCACCTACGATCTGGAACGAGCTCCCCCCGGAGATACGGACGATCCCGGATCTGCGCACCTTCCGCCACGCACTTAAGATTTTTCTATTTCATCAAGCAGGCCTGACCTAAATCTTTTCCCCTGTTAAATGTAAATCTTAAATTGGCTTTTTAAATTATTGGGTATTTTAAATTTGTCTCAGCCAAATTGATTTAATTCGTTTTATTCTATTTTAAATTTCTGTATGTATGTATTTTTTATTCGTGGCTGTTCACCGCCCCGAGTCCTCCGGGAGAAGGGCGGTATACAAATATCTATCTATCTATCTATCTATCTATCTATCTATCTATCTAATCATGGTTTCCAAATTGAGAGCATTTGCTGATGGTTTAATTATACTTTTGGAAGACCCACAAATTAATATAGAATATTTGTTGAAGAAATTAGAGTTTGATGCCTTAGTGGGCTTTAAAATAAATAAACAGAAAACAATGCTTGTCAAAAATATGACCTGTCAGAATTGTGAAATATTGACTAAGCCAGGTTTTAAAGTAGAGAAAAAGATGAAATACCTGGGAGTTGTTTTGTCAAATAAGAATTATTTCAAAATAATTTTATGCCTATTTGGAAAGATATTAAAATGACTTATTAAGATGAAACAAACTGCAATTAATATTACTGATAATATATTTTTTACATACAGTTAATAATAATAATGTCAACTCGCGAAGCATTCCTGACCAAATTGCCATAGGCAGAGGGATGGGGAACCAAGCCTTGCAGCTGCATTGAGAAACTGCATTTCAGTCAAAACAAAGCACATTCCAGCAACGTCAAGGTCATCTCCACGCAGACCCACAGTGGCCGGAGTGAGGGACTTCTACAACCAGCGAAATTGCTTTGTTGGGGAATGTGACGTATGACATATCTTGGGGGAAGGGGGAAACAGGGTCAGAGCCAAGGCGTGATTTAGGTGAGGTCAGAGTTGGCTCCACTTGATCCATGCCAACATGAAGCTCCAATAAATAAGTAGATTTCTTTTGAAGCTTGGCTTGAGGCTCATGATTAGGGCATCAGTCAGAACCCTGACAGCAAGCCAACTCTCCCAAAACTAATCAAAACAACTGGGATTCCTGAGCCGCAGGCTCTCCACCCACTCCCCAACATCTGGGGTGCATATCACTGCAACATCAGCCCCACCTTCCAAACTGGTAGCTAATGTTTTGTGTAGTTTGGCGAACTGGCTGAATAGTGTGCTTTGGCATGCCCGGCCTGGCCCTTCCCAATCATTCTTCACCTCACCGCCTGGCTGTTCGCATGCCTTGCAGGCAGCAAGGCAAGCAGCCAGGCATGACAAGGAGTGGCTGGGAGGGGAGGGGCGAGGCGTGTCTGGGTATGGTGAGAAGAGGCCAGCTGCACCCAGACCTTTTGACAACACCCTGGGCCAATGCCAATGTGGAGCCCATGGCATGGCCCCCCAGGACCAGAAGTGCTTGCCCTGATACATCATGCTGATCCACTATTCACTTCTGCTCTGGCCCCACTGGCGCCTGGCCTCCCTGAGCCCTGCACGCACTCGGGGGAGGTGAACATCACAGTGCAGTGCCACGAAGCCACCTCTACAGTGCTCCTGCACAGCGCTGAGCTGACTTACTGGGGCGCTTCAGTGTGGGGCCTGCTGGAGGATGTGCCCAATTCCACCCACAGCATCCCTCTGGAGGAGGTGTGGGCAGCCCCTGCGAACCAGTACCTGGTGCTCAAACTGTTGGAGAACCTGAGAGCGGGCAGCCTCTATGACAGAGATCCTCAGACTACCGCCCGCAGGTCAGATACGGCCCATCAATGCAAAGCATCCGGCCTGCGGAGTGGTGGGATTAAGTCCCGCCCCCTTACCCTCGGCTTTATCTTCCAGCGAGCATCCACTCCAGCCACACTTATTTCACCGGTTGAGCAGCACTTCTGATCACGCAGCTGCTGCCGAAGGTAAGGCTGAAGGGTGTGGGGGAGGGCCAGTGATATGAAAAGCTTAAAAAAGTACTGTCTTAAATTAAGTGCATTTGAAAGCAATGTAAACGGGATCTTTTTCACAGTTGGAATGGGGATTTTTTGTTTGCCTTCTCCTAGCTTGGAAACTGGCTGCTTTAAATTAAAAGCCTTTGAAAGCAATGTAAACGGGATCTTTTTCAGTTGGAATGAGGGATTTTGTGATTGCCTTCTCCGAACTTGCAGAAGTGCTGCCTTAAATTTAAAAGCCTTTTTCACAGCCATATCAACCAGGGCCAGTGTTTGAGTAGGGGAGAGGCTGCTTATAAAGTTGCACTTTTAAAGTGGGTGGGTGGGGGATATGTCTCCTTGTCTCCTAGCTTTTTCAAAATCATCTGAAGTTGGCTAACACTAATTCAAAAGCAACCACATTATAATGCCTGAAGGAGAATTCACCCACTGCTTTGATTTTGCCATATATAAAGTACATCCACCAAATTGGTTGCTGAACAATTTTGGTAGCTTTCATGTGTGTGGATACACAGGCACAAGTGTGGCAAAAAACAAATCAGTTTGAATTCTCCTTCAGGCTTAAAAGACCTTTAGCTTTGTAATCCCAAATAATTAAAAAAAGGTAGTCTGGTCTCCTATCCCTTCCTTGGCCGCATCCCCTGTTGGCAGGCACTCACAGGTCCTGCTGCTGCTTGCAAAGAGCCCCAAATAAAGATATGTGCAGTGTTCATAGAAGTTTGTTCATGTTTGTTTCAAACTATAGTCCAGCCTCCAACAGTCTGAGGGACCATTATCCCTCCTTAATTCATCATTGGATGCTTTGGGGTGGGTGGGTTGTGTTGAATCTCGCCTTCTGCCTGCTTCCAATGTCTCTCAATGCCCATCTTGGGGGTTTTACTTGCAGTCTTAATTGCTGCAGTTCTCAGTCTGGTTTATTGTGTGGTCATCTGAAACATGATCAGGAGTTATTTTGAAGGAAATCCTACTTGTTTTATTCCTTTTTCAATGGCCTATTTTAAGGAGCCTGAAGCTGCTGTTGAAATGAAGTTAGGCAAGAGGCAAGAAAGTTTGTGCGCTTTTTCTCTTTGGGGGGGGTGGATCTTATTAAGTAAATAGATTCCTTGGCTTGAGCAAGTACAGCTTAGGAAGGAGAAAGGCATAAAATGGACAGTTAAATTGGCCACGCCCACCCAATCACCACGCCCACCTAACCACGCCCACCCAAGCACATTACCACCTAGCCGTGCCCACCCAGCCAGTTCGGCCCCCCAACAGTCTGAGGGACTGTGAATCGGCCCCCTCTTTAAAAAGTTTGAGGACCCCTGCTTTACGAGCTGTGGTTCACCTTTCAGGGGAAAATTCAGCTAGGGCCAGACTACTCTGGGCTCTTCCTGAACACCTATGAGGACAAAGGCGAAAGCAGGTAGGTCGTTCCCAAAGATCCTGCTTGGAGGCTTATAATAGGACTGGTAAGAACTTGCTACCTTGAATACTGTCCGGGAAAGAAAGGGAGACTGCACATCTAGGGAGTCATTCTAATGAAGGCCACCATACCACAATCATCATGCAGATAAATATCCATTTCTTTAAGAAAAAGGATGCCCTGTTCCAAAATAGAATGAAATGAATTTTGGTGACAATGCATCCAGCTGGGTGAGCAAGAATATTACCTGTTTTAAATTATAAAGGGCATTAAGTAACATTTCTGTGATCAGCTGATACCCCCTGGAGTTCCCCAAGACTTTTTATAGCTGCTGCAGTGTTGGCTACTTCTTGTTTCTTCCTGGGGGGGGGGGGGAGATACAGGACGGGACAATGATGCAGTTTGATCATACAGGCCCTGAATTTAATGCATGTGTGGTCCAGCCAGCTGTATTGCTTCTGCTGTGAAACACCCAATTTAGAACATAGAGAACATAGAATAATAGAGTTGGCAGGGACCTCAGAGGTCTTCTAATCCAACTCTCTGCTTGAGGAGACCCTATATTCATGATGGCGAACCTATGGCACGCGTGCCACAGGTGGCACGGGAAGCCATATCTGTGGGCACATGAATGTTGCCTTAGCTCAGCTCCAGCGCACATGCGCATGCCGGCCAGCTAATTTTCGGGCCTTCTGGGCCACCGGAAGTTGGGAAACGGGCTGTTTCTGGCCTCTGGAGGGCCTCCGGAGGAGTGGGGAAGGCCATTTTCAACCTCCCCAGGCTCCTAGAAAGCCCCTGGAGCCTGGGGAGGCCAAAAAAAGGGGCCTACCAGGCCCATCGTGCCATCGTGTGTCAAAAGCAGGGGGAGCGCGGGGGGGGGTCACATGTGCATGCATGGGGGCTGGAGCGCATTGAATTATGGGTGTGGGCATGCACATGCCCGACACCCCCCCGCACATTCCCCCCACTTTTGGCACGCGATGGCAAAAAGGCTAGCCATCACCGCCCTATATCATTTCAGACAAATACCGTAGTTGTCCTATCTCTTTTTGAAAGCCTCTAGTGATGGAGCACCCACAATTTCGGAAGGAAAGTATTCCATTGGTTGATTGCTCTCACCCTTAGGAAATTTGTCCTTAGTCCTAAATAGCTTCTCTTTTTTGTTAGTTTCCGTCCATTTCTTTTTTTAAAAAAATATATTTTATTGTTTATATATGAATATATTGAATACAGTGTAATTGTCCTGGCATTCCACTTACCATAAAACAAAAGTAAAAAACAGAATAACATATATACTATTTTAAATAGTGCTAGTGTTGCACAATAATTTCTGACATGATATTCTAGTATCTCAACTTATCTATCATTCTAATACTTACATTCCTATATCGATATTAACAATAATATCTCTTTCTATGTCCACCTAACCTGATTCTTTCGCATTCCAATTTCTACCTCATGTTTCTAACCATGGATAGAATCTATTCCATGTTGAATAGTATTCTGTATCTCCTTTATCTTTTACTTTTAGTGTTAGTCTCAGGGTTCACCCCAGGGTTCATCCAGCAGGTTCTGATGGTTCTGGAGAACCGGTAGTGGAAATTTTGAGCAGTTCAGAGAACCGGTAATGGAAATTTTGAGTAGTTCAGAGAACAGGCAAATACCACCTCTGGCTGGCCCCAGAGTGGGATGGGAATGGGGATTTTGCAGTATCCTTCTCCTGCCACGCCCACCAAGCCATGCCCACCAAGCCACACCACGCCCACAGAACCGGTAATAAAAAAAATGGATTTCACCACTGGTTAATCTGTCCATTTCCACACAGTCTAGTACAGTGATGGCTAACCTTTTTGCCATTGCATGTCAAAAGCAGGGGGAGTGTGGGGGGGTTGCGTGCACGCATGCCCATACCCATAATTCAATGTGCCTCCCCACGCATGTGCGCACGACCCCTCCCATGCTCCCCACACTTTTGGCATGTGATGGCCCGGTGGGCCCAGTAGGTCTCTTTTTCGCCCTCCCCGGGCTCCACAGGCTTTCTAGAACCTGGGGAGGGCGAAAACGGCCTTCCCCAGCCCCTCAGAGGCCTTCCAGAGGCCGGAAACGGCCCATTTGCCAACTTCCAGTGGGACCAGAAGGCCTGAAAATCAGCTGACCAGTGCATGCATGCGCACTGGAGCTGACCTAGAGCAACGTTCGCATGCCCACCAATATGGCTCCGCGTGCCACCTGTGGCAAGCATGCCATAGGTTCGCCATCATGGGTCTAGTATCTTCCTTATCATCTCATCCTCTGAAGCGGTGTTTTCATTCTTCCACTACTGCACATATACAATTCTTGCTGCAGTCAGGATATGTAATAGTAGATATATTGTCCCTTTGTCATAGCCATCTGATATAATACCTAATAAAACAGTTCTGATTTGTTTCTGATCATTTTTTCTACCCATGTATGGATTTGTGTCCAAAATTTCCTTTCCTTTCCTTTATGCAAGTCCACCACATATGTTAATTATGTGCCTGGTATCTGTTTACATTTCCAACAGTTTGGGGACATATTGTTAAACATTTTAGCCAATCTTGCCGGGGGCAGATGCCACCTATAGAACATTTTATAGAGATTTTCCTTATATGATGTGGCCATTGTCAGTTTCCGGTTTCTATCCCAAAGCTTTTGCCATTTATCCAAATCTATACTATATCCAAAGTTTTCGGCCCATACTATCATCGTCTCTTTAACTTGTTCTTCCATTTTATAATTTAATAGATAATTGTATACTAACCAGAAATATAAGGCAAGATGAGCAAATCAAAGGAATGGAAATCAAAAAAGTATAAACTACCAGCATTTGCAGATCATTTAGTTTTCATCTTAGAGGAACCATTAGAATTAGGCCCGAGACCAGGGGTGAAATGTAAAATTTGTTACTACCAGTTCTGTGGGCGTGGCTTGGTGGGGGAGGGTGTAATGTGACTGGGTGGGTGTGGCCAACTTTTTTTTTTACTTTTAAAAGCATTTTTTCTACAACTTTAAGAGGTTGCAGAAAAAAAATGCTTTTAGAACCCTCTGACGATCAGGCAACTCAGCTGGGATCACCAGAGGCTTTTAAAGGCATTTTTTCCCCCTACAACCTCTTCAGCCGAAGAAACTGTAGAAAAAAATGCTTTTAAAAGCATCTGACGATGCCAACTGAGCCGCGTGATTATCAGAGGCTTTTTTTTTTAACTTTTAAAAGCATTTTTTCGGCCAAAGAGGTTGTAGAAAAAATGCTTTTAAAAGTAAAAATAACAGCCTCTGATGATCGCGTGGCTCAGCTGGGCATGGGGGGGGGGGGGGGGGATTTTTGCTACCAGTTCTCCGAACCACCTGCCGCCATCGCTACTGGATCGGGTGATCCAGTCCGAATCGGGAGCATTTCACCCCTGCCCAAGACTCATAGAGAAATTAGAGAAATATGGAGAGGTTATTAAAAATAAATAAGGAAAAAACCAAAATGATAGTTAAAATCTTACAAACAAACATAAGGATGAATTAATAAAGAAAATGGATATCCAGATAGTGAAAAAAGTGAAATACGTAGGAATCTATCTAACAGCAAAATGTACAATTAAGGAGGACAATTATATAAAATTAATGCATCAAATTAAGCTGGATATGGAGAGATGGAAAAGCTTGCAACTTTCTATGATGGGTAGAATAGCCACAATAAACTCAAGGTGCAGAACTTATTTAATATTCCTTCCTCTTCTTAGTTTCTCCACAACCAACAATCTAAGAAGTGGCTGGGAAAGAGTGACTGGTCATTCAGCCATTTTTTCAAGCCTAAAATGGGACTAGTTTCCGCTGTACAAGAGGAGACTACAATACCTAGTGCAATGGAAGGGATAGCCATTGTCGGAGACCACCTGGGTAAAAAGTTCAGATGTAAAAGCAGATAGATTGACTAAGAAATTCCACAACAAATACTCTCAAAAGTCAAATGAACCTCCTAGGGGAGGGTGGGGTGGCTGATGGAAGACTTATTTTCTGTTTGAATTTTCCAGGAACTTCTCTTGAATTAAGGGGGGAGGTCTGACTGTCAACTCTGAAGCAAACCTGGCTGAAGCCATCTTTTGCTGCCTCATAGTTGCCATGAACTCTGAAAGGGGGAAGTAGATAGACTGGCTAACAGTCAAAACAAAACGTTTTCTTGTGGGAACCAAAGTCATCCTAACAGGTGGCAGTTGAAGGAAGAAAGAAGTGACCAAGCAGCCTGCCAGCTACTTACATTGGACATGACTGGTGAAATCTGGGGAGGGAACCATTTGTTCTTTTAATTAGGCTAAAACCAGGGGAACTTTTAGAATTGGTTTTCACTAGCTGTGCCGATATGATGTATCTAATAAGCATGTTCTTTGAGGAATCTATCTGCCTCAGAGTTCTGCGTTACTTGGAATACTGACACAGGTAGTCCTTGACTTACAACGGTTAATTTAGTGACTATTCAAAGTTACAACGGCACTGAAAAAAGTGATTTATGACCGTTTTTCAGACTTACGACCATTGCAACTTACCCATGGTCAGGTGATCAAAATTCAGACACTTGGCAATTGGTTCATATTTATGATCATTGCTGTGTCCTGGGGTAATGTGATCCCCTTTAGCGACCTTCTTACAAAGTCAATGGGGAAGCCAGATTCACTTAACAACTGGGTTATTAACTTCAATTGCAGTGATTCACTTAATAACTGAGGCAAGAAAAGTCGTAAAATGGGGCAAAACTCAGTTAACCAATGTCTCACTTAAGAGAAATTTTAGGTCCAATAGTGGTCGTAAGTCAAGTCACTATTTACCTATAGTGGCTAAGGCAGTGATGGTGAACCTTTTTGGCATCAAGTGCAGAGTGCCTAAAAGGTCGTGTGGAAACATTGCGCGTGCATGTGTGTTCATCGGGGCTGTCCTCTGAAAAAGCCAAACTTCCGGGTTCTAGCACGCATGCATGCCTGACGATCAGCTGGCCGACGTACATGCGCACTGTGTTTTTTGGCACTACCACGCATGCGAAGGATGGCTGATTGTTGCGCACGCCTGCGTGCCAGAAACCCAGCAGACAAACAGGCAAGGCTGCGCATGCCGGGCGACATGGCTTTGTGTGCCACTTTGGGCACACATGCCATAGGTTCGCCGTCACGGGGCTAAGGTATGATCTAGAATCCAGGAGGCTGTGATTTTTAGCCCTGCCTTAGGCATGAAAGCTGCTGAATTTGGGTCCAGTCATTCTCTCTCAACTCAATCAACCTCAAAGGATGTTTTATTGTAGAAATACAATAAAATAGGAGGGAAAAGTATTAAGTATCGATATTTTTGAGTTACAATATATCTAAAAAGTATGTGTATTTACAGGTTGCATTAGAGCAGCACAAATTGGTGTATACATATTGGTTAACTAATTAGTTTACTATGTAAGTTGTAAATAACATCTAGACTGCAGTAGAGCAGTACAGGCTGTTTTATACATATTACAGCAATTAAGAGTTTACTATGTAAGGAGAAAATATCTAGACATTTACTTTGTACTGTAGGAAGTTAGCACCCACCCCTTTCCTAGAAGAATGAAATATTTTAGGAAATATTAAAAAGCAAGAATATTATGTTTCCCTGGATGAGAAATGGAGAAGCATGTTTTAAAGATGAAGCAGCTCCCATCTTCCTGCCCCCACCCTTTGTCAATGGGCCAGAGGCAGAAACTCAATCTTTGTCAATGGACCATCATCTGCAACACATCTAGCAACAGAAACTCACCACATGGCACCTGGGAAGATTACATCAGCCAGCAAGGCTAGCTAAGACCCCCACCCCCTGGGAGTTTGACCAACCAGGATACTCCTTCTGGGCCCCAGGAAGTTCAAAGCCATAGAGAGCATAAAACCCAGGGACTCACTGCGTCTTGGCCCTTTTCTGTTCAGGAACTCAAACCATGTGATCCTGTCCACCATTAAACCATCTTTCCAAGCAGTCTCCATGTTTCCAGGGTCTTTTTCCCCACTTGGAGCTGAACCCAGAAGAATATTTCTTCTAACAGTACTTAAAAAAAAAACAGTTTGCTTGACCAATGAGTAGTTAGCTAGTTTCACACCACACAAATAAGTTCACATTTTAAAGTACCCATTCTACCTGTGTTTACTTTTTATGTTGCTCCTGACATATAACTTTCACTTCACTATAACAGGATTGTTATCTTTTAGTTTCTTCCAACAAATACTAATTCCCTTGCAAGTGGGTACCTCTCTTTATTAAGTTTTCATCTGATGCTTCTTTTCTTGCCTTCTGAAGAAAAAGTTGACTCCCTCCTCTGACAGCTCCTCAAATATTGGAAGACTAAGTTACCCGTTTTTCTCTTCGTTAGACTACACATACCCAGTTCCCGCAACTGTTCGTTGTAGTTTACCCTCCAGTCTCCAATCATGTTTGTTGTCCTTTTCTGCACTCTACTATATACTAAAGAATATTAAATCTTTTTAGAATACTGGCGACCAAAACTGCGAGTATGGTCTTACCAGTGCAATCAACCTACGTTTCCCATGAGGAAATGAAGTTTGGTATCGGATCGAACGGCAATAATATGTAATATAAGGCGCAATAAAATAGGAGGCATCACCAGTCGTTTCAGCTAAATACTCTGTGAAAAGTAAATCGGACTGAAGTGATTGGCCATTTCCTTCATGTGATAGAAATATTGTCCAATAAAGAGCGAAAGTAACTTGAAGGGTGGGGTGGCCTCTTGTTTTGATGATTCGTTGTTTTAAAGAGATTGATAGGTCGCTTACCAAATTAAAAAAAATCATAAAGAGGCCAAAGGGCGAGGGCAGGGTTATACTAAGGCAGGATTATACTATACATTGTGCTCTTAAAGCTGCTATTGGCTGTTTGAACCGAGAGTCTGTCGAATGACACATAATTTGTCCTATTAGAATGCTGACTGGAAACAGACATAATTGATAAATGCCATCCTATCGTTATGGGAGCCTGCTAAATTCTCCTTTACTATTGGCTTTGAACGGGAAATGACAGTTTCTATTAGCAATAGAAATAGTGATTGACAGATTTAGGGCGGGCCGAAGAGCAAACGGGCGTCGCTGAGGCCGGATGAGAAGAATCCAAAGGGGAAGTTTGTGAGTTGTTGCCTGGGGCTGTGAAAGGAAGCGGTGGAGTGTGGGGGGATTTACCCCCCCAGGTCGTTGCTATGGGCAACCGAGGAATGGAAGAGTTGATTCCGCTGGTGAACAAGCTACAGGATGCTTTCAGCTCTATTGGACAAAGCTGCCACCTCGACCTGCCACAAATCGCTGTGGTGGGTGGTCAGAGCGCGGGGAAGAGCTCGGTCCTCGAGAACTTCGTCGGCCGGTAAGTCGAGCTGTCGTTCTAACGAAGGAAAGGCAGATAGAGGAGGGGGCAAAATGCCGAGGGATTCTTTCGACCAGCCGGCTTATAGTAGCCGACGGAGTTTGCGGAAATGCCTTCTGAGAACGTCACGCACGTCTCCTGCGATGATTTCGGAAACAGCCACCATTAGAGCGGTGGCCTTGGTGTAACCGTTCTCTGTGAATAACTTCCTTCGCTAAAACGTATCCTATCCCGTGAACGTTCCGGTGACGCTAGTTGCGTTAGCTGAGCAAGAAGCGCACAGAGATACCAGAAGTAGCGGTCTCGAACAGAGGTTTCTGTGTGGGTTGTCAGGGGTGATTTGACGAGGCGGGGCGATGTTTTCTGGCAGATGGGACACTCCCGTCCCTCTTTCCTAGCCTCATTGACAGGGGGAGGCGGCTGTCCGAAGAGTCCTCGCCTCCTGTCTTTTGAGGTAAATGGTAGGATGGTGCTCGAAGCGACCTTCGTGCTCTTTCCATCCTTATCTTGTTTCCGAAGATGCCGCTTCATTGTTTCCTGGAAATTGTGGTCCGGTTCTCATGTTATATGTTCATCTGTAATTGTGCAGTTGATTGTATGAATAAATTATGAAAATTGAAGTGATTTTTCATGTAGACGTTTTAAGTTTCTCTTTTGTAAAATATCTCCTGGTGTATTAATGTTCTTTGTGGTCCACATTTTTTAGTACTTTGTTGCTTGCAGAAACTTTCCAGTGATTAATTTGTTTATGAATTATTTCTGTTACTAAACAGAAGATACGTTTTTAAGACCCTCCTTTAAAGTTGCATGAGTAGAAAAGGCATTAATTATCTCCTTTTCTTTTATATGCAGATGGTGCATCAGTCTTAGAATAACAATTTAAAAATCTTATTAACCTGGACTTGTGTACAAATAGTCCTCTGCTTTGGACAGTTGAAGTTACAATGGCTGCCCCCTCTCCCCCTCCTTGCATATTGGGTGCTTGGCAGCCAACTCGTATTTATGGCCATTTGTAGTTTCCCATGGTCATGTGACCATGAGTCCTGACATTTTTGGCTGCAAACTGGCATTCACTTCTGATTTCCTGCAAAAAATGCCCATTGGGTACAATTGGTTTGCTTAACTACCATGACATTTCTTAATTACTACAAAAAGGTTGTTAAATGGGTGTGATGACCCACTTAACCAACTTGAATTACGATTACAATTTAGGCTTAATTATGGTCATAAACTGAGGACTACCTATAGTATTTTTTCCCACAATTAGCCATATTTGTATTTATAAGCTACTTTTTTTTAAAAGAGAAAAAACTGTTTATTTTGCACTTCTCTTCCAGAAGTACAAGGTAGCTCTCTCCCCCTTCTTTTTAACAATTTTTAAAAATTTTTTAAACATAAAACATCCTTCATCCATTACAATTTCAAGCAGTGTGTCGATCGGTTACAAATCCCTTGTGCTTCTTCCCCATAATCATATTTTACTAATTATCCAATTTCTCATATTATCAACCTGATATATATCTTTATATCATTATTCTCATTTATCATTTATTCAACAATGGCATTATCATTCAAAAAAAATATTTTCACATGTTATATTCTAACATTCATTTTATATTTCATTTTTCATTTCCATGTTTTATTATCTAGCCATCTAGCCATATAGTTATTCTCTTTAAGTGTGCTATATCTTGCTGTCATGTATATCCCCAAGTACTTAACCTTATTTGTGACCTGCATTTTTGATATTTCCGCCAATTGTTCTTTTTGTTTTATTAACACATTTTTTGTCAAAATCTTCATTTTGTCTTTATTAATCTTCAAACCTGCTACTTTTCCAAATTCTCCTATTTTATCTATCAGTGTAGTTATTGATGCTAATGGTTCTTCAAGAATAAAAACCAGGTCATCTGCGAACGCTTGCAATTTATATTCTTCCTTTCGAATTTTCATTCCTTTTATATCTTTTTCTCTGATATTTCTATTTAGCACTTCTAATGTTAATACAAACAACAGAGGGGACAGTGGACAACTTTGTCTCATACCTTTTTTTATCTCAATAGAATCTGTCAATTCTCCATTTATCATTTCTTTTGCTGTTTGCTTATGATATATGGCTTCTATTGCTTGAATGAATTTTCTGCCAAAGCCCATCTGTTCCATTTGAAGTAACATAAATTGCCAGTTCACATTATCAAAAGCTTTTTGTGCATCTAAATATATCAAAGCCATTTGCTTTTCAGGATGGGCTTCATAATATTCCAACGTGTCCAGAATTATTCTCATGTTGTCTCTAATCTGTCTCTTTGGCAGAAACCCATTTTGGTCAGAATGTATAAAGTTATTTAAATATCTTTTGAGTCTTTCTGCCAGTTTGAAGCAAAGATTTTATAGTCTGAATTTAGCAGGGATATAGGTCTGTAGTTTTTAATTAGTTGTGGGTCAGTATCCTCTTTAAGAACAAGTGTAATATATGCTTCTGACCATGACTTAGGTATTTCTATCCTTGACATAACTTCATTCATAACTTCTAACAGTGGGAGACACAGGGATTCCTGTAATGTCTTATAGTATTCTGCTGGCAGTCCATCCGGACCTGGTGCCTTCCCATTCTTTTCTTTTTTAATTGCTTCAGTTATATTTCATGGTTATATTTCTCTCTAACATCTCTTCAATATCCTTAGGAATCTGGGGTAGGTTCGCTTTTTGGAGTTATTGTTTAACATTTTCCTCCTCTATTTTTTCTTGTTCATACAATTCTCTATAGTAATCTTGGATAATTTTTTCCTTCTCTTTATTCCCATATTTACTTTGTCCTTGGTCATCCATTAGCTGTATTATTTTTCTTGCTTCTCTCTCTTTTTTCAATTTATATGCTAGCCATCTAACTGGTTTGTTGGCACCTTCAAAATAATTTTGTTTAGCACTTTTTATTTTTTGTGCCAAATCTGCTTTCTCCATTAACCCTATTTTATGTTTTATTGTATCCATTTTTATTTTAATATCCCTTTGTGGAAATTTCTGGAGTTCCTTTTCAAATCTCTTGTAGTCATCTTCTGATATTTTATAGGCTTGTCTTTTCTTAATATTTCTTTTCATTGTATAGTCCATTATCAGACCTCTAGCATAAGCTTTCATTGTATACCAAAGATTTTGCATCGATGTGTCCTCTTTTCTATTCTCTTTAAAAAAGAAAGCCAATTCTTTCTCCATATTCTGCACAAAGTCCTTTTCTTTTAAAACTGTATTATTTAAAGTCCATCTAGATCTTCTCCTTTGTCCTTTCCATTTATTTATTTATTTATTTATTTATTTATTTATAATTAATTAATTAATTAATTAATTGTCACTGGGTTATGATCTGCCCAGGTATTTGCTTCTATTTCAATTTCTTCTATATTCGAGGTCAATTCCATTGTTGTCCATATCAAATCTAATCTAGACCAAGATGAGTGTCTGTCAGAATAAAAAGTATATTGTCTATTTTTTCCATTTCTTTCTCTCCATGCATCTTTTAAATTTATTTCTTCTGTCATCTTAAAAAAGGATTTCGGAAGGGTCTTTCTACTGTGCTTTATTACCTTGTGTGTTTTATAATATAATTTCTCATCCACTATACCATTAAAATCTCCCATCATGCAGATATTATCATAGTCCAATTCAATTATTTGCATTTCTGGCTTTCCATAGAAGTCATCTTGATTATTGTTTGGAGCATATATTGCTATTAAAAGTATTTTCATATTATTATCTATTATTTGTACCATCAAAATTCTTCCATCATCATCTGCGTATATTTGCTCCGCTTGAATTGTATTTCTAATATATAAGACAACTCCTCTTTTCTTACTTTGTGGCAATGAAGTAAAAATTTTCCCTAGTTTTGGCTGCACCAGTAACTGTTCATGTTGCTTTTTAATGTGTACTTCTTGCAGACAGATTATATCAAACTTTAATTTCTCTAACTTGTGAAATACCTTTCTTCTTTTGATAGCTAAATTAAGTCCATTTATATTAATTGAGATCAATTTTTTCTCTTCCATATTCATATTTTGTAACTAAGGTTTATTGTTCTAGTAGATCTCGGTTCACGCTGTTCTTTGCATTCCACAATGTCCCTTACTGCTCCTTCCGCTTTTTCAATCATTGCTAACTCCTCCTCTTGGAGTTCTATTAGTGGGTCCGCCTTTTTTGGTTCCATTTCTTTCTCTCTTAGGAATTCTGCATAAAATGCTTTAGCTTTATCCATTGTATCTATTCTATATCTTTGCTGTTGCCACGTTAGGACTAATCCTTCTGGTATCAGCCATCTATAATTGACACCTTTTTGAAGTAGTATTTTAGTCAAGAATTGATATTCTCTCCTTGGTATTTGCTTCAGGACCACAATTTCTTTCCCCTTATACTTCAGTGTTTTTTCTCTAGCAATCTGTAGTATTTGTGGCTTAATCAATTTCTTGGTAAACCTTATATGAACTTCTCATGGTAATTTATTGCACATTGCATATCTTGTATAATCTCGAACTATCTCGTCTATACCATCCATCATCTTTTCTTTAGTGATTTCTAATGCTTCTGCTAGAATTACTATCATTATTTCTGCCAAGTTCTCTCCTTTTTCTTCTTCTATATTTTGAAATCTGAGATAAAATTCTGATCTATCCATCTCCCATCCAATTAAGCCACTCTTATCACATTCAACCTCTTCCAGTCTAATGTCAATATCTCTGATTTTTTTCTGTTTGCTCCTCCTTTTCCTCAATTTTTTGGAGTCTATCTTCATATTTCAACATCATTTGCTGTATGTTCTCCACTTTCTCATCTGTCTTCTCTGTTCTTTGTTCAATCTTCTGAACTACTTGTAGAATCATCTTTTCCTTCTCCTTTTCTCTCTCCTTGTCCTGTTGTAACATCGTCTGTATAGATCGCTGTCCTCCAGATGGTGATGAAGAAGGCATAGTTGTGGTAGAGCCAATAGCTGTTACTTTTCTACTCATTCTGTAAGGTGGTCAAAAAAGCTTTATGCAAATGGAAGAAGAGGAAAAAAACCGAGAAAACAAACAAACAAAAAACAACTTCAGGTTCTTCTGTACCTTAATCCAATTGTGAATGGAGCAAAAAAAAAGAAGAATTACTCTAAGTATCAATAAAATACAAAAAAAAAGAAGAAAAAAAAAGAAGAAAGAAGACCAATGAAAAGCAGAAAAACAATCTTCAGGCACTTGTACACCTTAATCCAAATTGGCTCAATAAAAAATATTAATCCACATGGCAATCTCTCTCCCCCCCCTCTCTCTCTCTCTCTGTGTGTGTGTGTGTGTGTGTGTGTGTATATATATAAAAGACAATTACAAATTTTAAAAAAAGCTAAAAATCCTCCATCCACACATAGTCCAATTAAAAATACTTATACAGGGGGAGGGTACAGAGAGCTATCATTTAAGAGAAAAAAGTAAAATATAGGAGAGAAAAAAGAGGAAAAGATGTCCAACTAAAAATCACTTCTGTATAAGATCCAAGAAATTTCCTTTTTTTTTTAAATTCCAAGAATTATTTACAATTCTCTTTCAGAGTCACTGAAAATTCCTTAGACACAGGTTTCTGCCGCTTACTTTTCTTCTGTCTTCTATTCGATCTTTCTTTCAATCTCAGGATGCTCTCTTACATAGATTATGAATAAAAGTCTCTCACCGAATTGACACACTTCCTTCCAATCTTCTTTCGTTCCAAAGCTGTCCCAACTTCAGCAGCTACAATGGCTGCCACCCCACCACTGGAAAAAGGGCTTCTCCTGGATCAACCAAGGACTTTGCGATGTCCCTGAGATTGACAGGATGTGCCCTCCACTATCACAGTCTCAACGGGACTGTGAGGTCCAAAAAGGACCGTGCAGCGACGAGGATATCGGCGGTGATCCTGGAGCCCCAGGATCTTCCGTCCATGCCGTAGTGACGTCAGCTCCTCCCCCTTGTCATTACAAGTTACTGATGCCTGTTGTGCTAGACTAATGGCCTTGTCATATCTTGCATCTTAATTCTATTTAAAGATGCTTATGTGCAGGGTTGAATTATTTTGTTAATTCTTTTTCTTTTGAGGATCAGAGAAATGTATTTTCTGTACATATTTTCTGTAGATTTTTATCCTGCCTTTATTACTTTATAAGTAACTCAAGGCAACAAAGATTCCTAATACTTGTTCCTTTTCCTGTTTTCCCTAAAACAACAACCCTGTGAGGTGAGTTGGGCTAAGAAAGTCACCCACTTGATGCAAAGTGACCCAACTGGTGGAAGTAGAATTGACAGTCTCCTGATTTCTAGGCTAGTACCTTAACCACTAGACCAGATTATCTCTTCATGAGTTATTAATGTATAAAAGGGAATTCACCTAGTTATCTATGCTAAGTAACTTCAGAGGGTTGAGTTAGTCTGTTATAAGAAAAACAGAGATTTTCAACAGTTTAAAGACATTAAATATATAGTATTATTGGGGATTATTAATATTCTCATTTAGAAAATTGATGGGATAGAGAAAATAAATATAATATTTTGAAAATATAAAAGGAATAAAAATAACAAAGATCTCAAATGGCTAAAAAAAGTTTTATCTTTGCACCAAAAGAAAGAAATATTGATGAGCTTTCCCAATTTATAAATTTTATAAATTTATGCTCTTCTCTAATTGTTACTTTTTAAACTTTAGAGGGAATATTAAGAGATAAAATAGACATTGAGGAATGATCAGGCACCTATGGATGAAGGCATATGGTGGTCACAGAACCAGCATTCTGTGACCACCATATTTGATTCAAACCAATATATGATGTCACAAAATGAAGTTCATTTACTCAGAAATGTCCCAATTTTTTCTGAGTTTATTTCATGAATAAGTAAAATATTTTAAAACTGATTAAAATTATGTTAAGCATAAACGTTATATACTGATGCTAGATGCTTGTACATAATATATGTATTTGGAGTCTGAACCTGTCTCATTTACTGACAGAATGTTGATCAATTCACCTCATTATTTTATGTAACATTAAACAAATTAAAGCTAATATTCTAGTAAAACATTATTTCTGTTTAGAGACATTTGTGGGTGAGGCAAAATGGCAGCCACAAGACAAATAATTTCATTTTGCTTCCTTAGAGAGTCTGCACAGTATTGCAGAAGCTTCTGAACACCGGAGACCTCTCTAATTCCATTTGTGGGTGGGGACAAAATGGCAGCTGCCTTATAAATGGCCAGACAAATTTCTTCATTTTGCTGCCTTAAGAGAGGTCTCTATAGGCCTGCAGGAGCTCACTGTTCAGTGCTTATTAAAGCAGCAAAATGAAGCAGTTTGTCCCAAGACTATGTGGTGGTAACCTGATTGCAGCTGCCATTTTGTGGGCAGGAGAAAACGATGGCTGCTTTTGGAATTGTGCTATGTAGCTGTGCAAAAAAGGAACTCATTCCAGTGCTCTGGAAGATCTTGGAACTTTTCAAAAGGTAAGTGAGGAGAAGATTATTTGACCTAGTGGGATAGGAATCAGCCCTAAGGCCTAGAACAGTGTTGGCTAACCTTTTTGCTGTTGCATGCCAAGAGCATGGGTGGGGGTGGGGTTGTCAAGTGTGCCCACACCCATAATTCAATGCGGCCTGCCCCCCCGTGCATGCATGCACGACCCCCCCGTGCTCCCCCCACTTTTGGCACGCAATGGCACAGTAGGCCCGGTAGGCCCGTTTTTCGCCTTCCCCAGGCTCCAGAGGCTGTCTTGGAGCCTGGGGCGGGTGAAAACGGCCTACCTTCCGGAGGCCCTCCAGAGGCCGGAAACAGTCCATTTCCTGACTTCCGGTGGGACTGGAAGACCTGTTTTTCGCCTTCCCCAGGCTCCAGAGGCTTTCTAGGAGTCTCAGAATTAGCGGCCAGCAGGCACCTTTCTAGCTGGCCAGGGATTACAGGAGGAGTGGCTCCGCTCAGCCGGGCAAAGCAGCATTTGGGAGACAGCAAACACAGCTGGCATGAGGACCCCTGCCTGTTGCCCCCCCCTTGCCAGCCTGCTTTTGTGCTACCCCCTGCAGAATGTATCTCCCCAGGCTGGAGATTCTATTGCGGCCAGGGTGGGTCCAGTGCCAGGGGTTGCCAGCACCCTCTCCAATTTTCCAGGGATCCCCATGGGCCCAATTTGCCCTAATGATCCCGGCACATCAGTGGGGGCTAATCCAGCAGCTGGCTGGAGTTCCCCCTCCTCTATAGCCCAACAAGCAGCACAGCAGCTGGCCCCTGTCCCTCCTTCAGCCCCAATCCAGCCACCACCAGCAGCTCCGCCACAGGTTCCAGCTCAGCTGTCCACGCTCGCCCCACTGCCCGCCAGGGCTGACCAGCAGCTCCCAGCCTCACTGCCGTCGCCGGGGCCAGTCCACCTGCAAGACCACCTCCACCCCATTTTAGGGCCACCTTCAATGGTAAGCCTTCCAAACTGGCTTTCTTCCTCAGCCGAATCTGGGCCCATATAGATCAGTATGGGGAACAATACGAAACTGATCGAAACTTAGTATCTGCAATTTCAGAGGGGATGAATGAAGGAGACACTTCAGACTGGATAGCCCAGCTGCAAAGTGAGGGAGTGGCTGAACTAAATGATGCTGAAGGGTTTGTTGAACTGCTCTGGGCCCGATTTGATCACCCTGACCAGATCAATGAGAACGAAGCCACAATAAAAGAGAAGAAACAAGGTAATCAACCCATAAAAGACTTTGTATGAATTATTATGAAAAGCTCTATTATCAAGAGAAGATATCTGAAGAGAAGATAATACAATTTTTTAGAAAAATCAGACCTACCTAAAATTCCCGAACAATACAAAGGGATTGTCAGCATTTGAGAACTGCCCCCCCCCCCAAGTAAAGACGTGGAAGCAAGCATTTTCCAAAGTCCTCTTCACTAGAATAGGCAAACTGGCACATCTGGGGAAACCCGAATCTGAAAAACCTGGGTTTTCCTTCAATAAGTCAAAGCTCCCCAAACCATCCCCTTTTCCACCCAGTCGGTCACATGCTCCAATCAACATCCGTTCCATCCCGATCCAGCCCCCTGACCACTCCTCCAGATGCAGGATCGCCTTGACCTTGACCGACAGGAAGAATGCTATTATGTCTACCAACCCCCTCTCTTACTTTCCCACACATGAAAAGGTGGCAGCATTGGAGCTTCCGGCCTAATATGGCTTCCAAAGCTGACAGGCATCCCCCCCTGCAAAAAGAACCACCTCCTGCAGACAAAACACAAAAGAAGGGGTTAACGCCTAGCACCAATCCCTTTACTTTCCTCTCCCCCCCCCCAGGAGGACCTTTCAGTTTGTCAGGAAATTTGTCGTGAAACTGTTTCACGAGCGCATCAGCATTTACATCCCAACTCTTAACCCAAGTAGCTTCAGCCAAAGGGTAGCCTTTCCAATGCACCAGATATTGTAAGCGACCTCTGTAGAGTCTAGAGTCCAGGATTTTCTTCACCTCATAATGAGTCTCCCCTTGCACTAGCAAAGGAGGGGGTGGAGCAGCTGGCAAGGGTCTTAGGGTAGATTCTCTGACCGGTCTCAATAAGCTACTGTGGAAAATGGGGTGTACTTTCACTGAGATGCGAGGGAGTCTAAGCTGGACAGTCACTGGGTTAATCACTTTAAGTATAGGGAAGGGACCTATGAATTTGGGTCCAAACTTCTTGCTGAGTACACTCAATCTTAGGTACTTGGTTGACAAATACACTGTCAGCGCTCCAAGTTGATTTCGTCCCAGCACTGACATGAGAGAAGAAGCAGCTTGACTTTCACCTACTTATTTTCCCGGCAGATAATATCCCCTAGGAGATGAGATGGGAGGGGGGACATTCCTGTGAAGTGAAGTAGCAGAGATGATGAGAGTGACTTGGAAGATGGCCAATGAGATGCTGAGAATTGAGGAACAGAAAGGGAAGGGTTTGGGGTCAGAGGGTCAGTTTCGTCTACGATGGAGTCTGGGTCAGATCGTTATTCTCAATAAATGAAAGGTTTCATCAAAGACTTTGTGTTTGGAAATGCAATTTATTCAAGATAACATCGTAACCTGACATACACCTTGTCGCCTATTTGGAACGGTGGTTGGAGGGACCGGTGTTTGTCGGCCTGGGCCTTATATCGTTCCGCTGACTCTGCTAAAGCTTTTTTTGAATTCTCCCAACCCTTTCTCAACGAGGTCATCCACTCCATTAGGGACCTAGAAGTAGGCAGCTCTCTAGGCAACTCAGGGATCAGCACAAAATCTGTGCCCATAGTTATCTGAAAAGGAGTCAACCCAGTACTGGTGTGTACTGCATTATTATAAGCCATTTCTGTGAATGGTAGCAAGTCTTCCCAGTTCTCCTGTTGATAATTTACATAACACCTAATGTATTGCTCCACCATTGAGTTCAATTTTTCAGCTGATCAGTTAGTCGACGGGTGAAAAGCTGAGCTAAGTCCCTGGGACGACTCAATGGATCGCAGAAACTTCCTCCAGAACTTAGCGGTAAACTGGACCCCGTGGTCCGATATTATTCTCTTAGGGACTCCATGTAGCCTGTAGATGTGTTTCACAAACAGCTTCGCCAGTTTCTTGGCCGAGGATAGTCTGCTGCAGGCAGTGAAGTGTGCTTGCTTGGAGAATAAATCAATGACAGTCCAAATAACCCGGTTACCCCCACTGTCAGGGAGCTCAACTATGAAGTCCATCGCAATCTCCTCCCAGGGCTTGGTGGGTTCGGCCACAGCCTGGAGAAGTCCAGGGGGCTTCCCTGGTCGGGATTTCATGGTGGCGCAGGTGGTGCAGCTCCTCACATAGTCTTGCACATCAGCTTTCATCTTTGGCCATCAGAATTGTCTCCTAGTCAAATGGAGGGTTTTTAAAAAGTGGCTCCCTAGTCGAGAATCATGACTTCTCTTTAGCACCAGGAGCCACAGGCTGCGGGGCATGTAAAGTCTACTCCCCTTCCATGCCAACCCGTCCCTTAGGTTTAGGTCTGCCTGGTTTTCTTTGAACCAGGAATCAGTGGAGAGCACCGCTTTTAGCTCTGCTGTCAACTTGTCTTTGGGGAGATTGGAACCCTGGCGCGTTTGCGCTCTGGTGCGGGCTTGGGTAGCTGGCTGAGTCTCTGAGATCATGGCGTGAACTATCTCTTCCCGTCGGCTGTCAAACTGGAGTTTACAGGAGAGAGCATCAGCCAGAAGGTTTTTACTCCCCCGGGATGTATTTCAGGTTAAAGTTAAAGCGTTTAAAATATTGAGCCCAACGAACCTGCTTGGGAGAAAGTTTCCTTGGGGTCTTCAGTGCCTCGAGATTCTTGTGGTCAGTCCAAACCTCAAAAGGCTCCTCCAGGAAGTGTCTCCAGGACAGGAGAGCCCATCACACCGCAAATGCCTCTTTCTCCATTGTGGGTGGAGACAGCAGCCAGCATGGGTTGTCCTAGCCCATTCAGATTGAAGGACTGTGTCTGTCATAATTATTAAGTCCCACCTATGTTGCCGGGCAGACCCAGCTTTTGACTCAGTCCTTCAGTCTGGACAAGCGTGTGGGACTGTCTCTCTGGCCTTTTTGGAGAATTTCTCTCTTTCTGAGGTTTTCAGCTTTCTTCTTTCCTTCACCCTTTGGTTGGTTATCCTGGTTTGACTTGGACTGTTTCTTGCTTGGACCTTGCCTCTGGATTCCGGACTTGAAGTAAGACCTTTGCCTCAGGGGCGGTCTATCCACTTCTGAGGGGATTTCCCTTCAGCCCTATACCCCTTCGCTTTGCCGGCTTGGGTTTTGACAGCTTTCATTGACTCCCTGCTGCGAGGTTTATTGCTTTCCTGGGCTTTGAGTTCGGAGGCTGCGGAGCTTCGTGCTCCCCCGTGCTGCTGCTGGAGAGCATTTTATCGCTGGCACTTAGAAGCGGTTTTTTCCCGTTGCCGCCGTAATCGCCTCAGCCAATTTCACAGGGAACCGACTGAGTTCCTTTCCGACGGAGTGCGGGCAGCTTGATTGACGTTTACCGACCATCAGCTGAGAGGTCTGAGCACAGCAACGGCCGTTTTTTTCTTGGTGGAGTTTCGTGCTCCCGTTTCCAGCGCTCTTTGCCTTCGCCTTTTATTAGAGTTGAGTAGCGGCCATTAGCGGAGTCTTGCACTCCCAGTTTATAGCGCTCTGTAAGCCCCGCCCTCCTTGAAGTTGGCCGTTGGGAATTTCGCGCCTTTCGGAGCTGGCGGCAGCCATTAGTGGAGTCTCGCGCTCCCTTTCTCTAGCGCTGGACAAGCCCCGCCTTCTTCAAGAACATCGGCATTAGTGGAGCCTCACGCTCCCGTAACATTTAAAGTGCGAGATTTTTTTTCCCGGGCCCACCGGAGCGCCTCAGCCTTTAGGGATCGAGGACTGTCTCCTCTCCCTTCTTGCCTTTCCTGGCTAGCTGTATTGTGGAGCTGTCGTGCTCCCCTTCCTTCTGGGGATTTTTCTTCTCCAAGATCGCCAAGCGCCCCAGGGGGATTACATTTGAGGACCTGGCAATTGGATTCTCCGCTTGACTGAACCTTTGGCGTTTGAATATTGTAACTGCCTGCATCGGTGGCCAGACAGCTGTCACATCATGCCTAAGAGCCTGCATAAATCCAAGCATGGGCAAAGAGCTAGTAGCTCTACTAGGGAGGAGCGCTCTGCCTCAGGCGACTCTGCCAGGCATTCCGCTACCGCTCCTGCACGACCTCGCCACAGGTCCGCCAGTCATTCTGCCTTCTCCCGGGCTGAACTTCGCCGCGATAAAGTACTTCAAAAAATTTGTGCTAAGGCTAGTGGACACCACTCTACCTCTAAGAGTGGGGAGCCCGTTTCTGGACGTGAGACTCATGCCAATCTGCCGCAGTCCAATCAAGCTTCTCTGCAAGATTGCCCGGTGGTGATCCATCCAGACACTTTGTGGGCGCTGCACCTGATCCTGCTGCTCCTGAAATCACTTCTGTGGTTACGACAAACACTGCATTACCAGCTTCATCTGAAGCGACTCCTGCTCCTATTTCTAAACCAATTCCTACTTCTGCAATCCCAGAGTCTGGCGTTGCCCAACCTACATCCTTCTTATCGCCAGAGCAGATTCAACAATTCATTGCTGCGGCAGTGCAACTATCTCTGGCAGCCCAGTTCCGGCCCTCTAGCAGGGCGGTTTCGGTGTCATCTGGGGTCCTCACTTCTTGCTCCGTCTCCTGCTCTGAGGATGCCCGCACTGCGGAAGCTCCTGCATCCCCGGCGTCATCTGCAGGGTCCCATGCTTCTTCATCAGCTGAGATGGACCTTCAGGACTTCGACCTCTCTGAGGACGATGGTCTCCCTCCGGAGCAACCCGCCTTCACGGGTCTTTTCCTGCAGGCTTTATTTAAGTCGCTGTTGTTCAAGGCTGTGAACACTGCGGGCTTTGGCCCTGCTACTCTGGCACAGCCGTCTACCTCTGGGCCTTCAGGGGTCTTAGACCCTCTTTTCGCTGAGCCGTCTAAGGTGGTGGACATTATACCTACTCCACCACTGTTTCTAGATGTCATCAAGAAACAGTGGAGTGCACCTGGGGCGGCGCCAACTCCATCTGCAACAGAGAAGCGGAACTTCAATGTCGCGCCTGAGCTTGCCTCGTTGCTTGAGGTGCCTTCCATCGACGCTCCAGTGGCTGCTCTGCTTCCAAACACTTCCATCCCTGCCCACCCAGACGAGGGTCTCCATCCGGATGAGCGACGCTCAGATCAAGTCCTGCAACAAGCCTTCCAAGGGGCAGCCTGGGCCGTTCGTTCCGCGTCTACCACTTCCTTTTTTAACCGGACCACTTTATTATGGCTCCGTCAGTTACAGGACAACTTAACAACTGAAGATGTCCGTGTGAAGCAGGACTTGAATAAGATAATCGCTGCTTTGCAGTTTTCCGCAGATTCCATCCTTCATGCAGCTCACTTCACGGCTAAATCCTTGGCATCCTCGGTGGTGGCTAGGCGTTTAGTCTGGCTCCGTCATTGGCAGGCAGATGCGCGCCATAAGTGGCGTTTGGCATCTATTCCCTTTACAGGCTCGAAATTGTTTGACGAGGCTTTGGATGCCTTTCTCATTGAAACAAGAGATAAACGAAAAGTCCTGCCAGCGGCCTACCGCAGAGGGGAGTCCCGTTTTGCTCCTTACCCTTCCCGCTCCCAAGCACGGGGGTTTGATGGCCCTAGCACTTCCTTTGTTTCTCCTAGACAACAGGGCTCGTTTAACTCTAGAACCCACGACTCTCAGGACAGAGCTTTCAGAGGTAGGCCCTTTCTATCCAAACGGCCCTTTCTTGGGGGAGGAGGTCGTTCTTTCCGACGCCGTCGTTAGCTGCATCCCGGACCCTCCCATTGGTGGCAGATTGGCCCTCTTTGCCCACCTTTGGGAACGTTCCACATCCGATCAATGGGTCCTGGCCACATTGAAGTCCGGGTTGGCCATCAAATTTGTCTCACCTCCTCCGATGTCCTTTGTTTGCTGTCCGCTTTCATGTAACTCTTTAAAACGGTCCCTTATGGACTCTGTGGTCCAGCACCTTCTTAACATCAGAGCTATTCAGAAGGTTCCTGAGGATCAGAGGGGTACGGGGTATTATTCCCGTGTTTTTCTAGTGCCTAAGTCATCAGGGGGGGGGGGGTGGAGACCTATTCTGGATCTTAAATGTCTGAACCGGTATGTTGTATACCGCAAATTTAAGATGCAGTCTTTAAAATCTATTCTTGACGGTGTTCAGAGGGGCGATCTCCTCTCTTCCATTGATCTTACTGACGCCTACCTCCACATTCCTATCCTCCCTGCCCACAGGAGATTTCTCCGTTTTTTCTATGGGGGCTCCCATTACCAATATAGAGCTCTTCCTTTTGGGCTTTCTTCTGCTCCCCGAACCTTTACCAAGGTTTTGGCGGCCTTGGCCACCTTTCTCAGGGCTAGGTCCATCCATCTCCAGTGTTACCTGGATGACATTTTGATTTTGTCTTCTTCCCCACAGCAGGCGGTTACCGATCTGCAGACCACTATTCAGGTTCTGGCCTCCCATGGCTTCTCCCTTAACACGGAGAAGAGCCACCTTACTCCCTCCACCCGTTTGGTCCATTTAGGGGCATTAATAGACTCTGTGGCTGGGAGGGTGTATCTATCGCAAGAACGACAGGACAGTTTAAGGTCGTTAGTAGCCAGGGTTGAGGGTTCCCATACTTCTCCCTTTGTTTTGGCTCAGTTATTGGGGAAAATGATCTCTGCCATTTCCATCGTCCCTTGGGCTCAACTTCACTCCTGGGAGCTTCAATGGTTTCTGTTGCCATTGCAGAAGGCCGGCAGAGGGACTTCCTCCGTCAAGCTCCCGGTGCCTCAGAATGTGCGCAGATGTCTCCGTTGGTGGCATTCGTCGGCGATTTCAGTAGGCTGCCTTTTCCTCGAGCCTCAGCGAATAGTAGTGACCACGGATGCCAGTCTTCAAGGTTGGGGGGCCCATTGTCAGGGTCAGATGGCCTAGGGCCTGTGGACCTCCACCGATGCTCGCAGGCCGATCAACTGGTTGGAATTACAGGCGGTGTTTCTGGCACTACGCTCTTTCCGTCACTTTCTGGCAGGCTCCCACATTCTTGTCCTCAGGGACAAAATGACCGTGAAAGCACACATCAACCGTCTCGGGGGCACACGGTCCAAGACTCTAATGGTGGTTTCCATGAAGTTAGGACTCTGGGCAGAGCGTCACCTGGCTTCACTCAGGGCAGAACACATCTCTGGGACTGCCAATAGCCAGGCGGACTGGTTGAGCCGCCGGCAAGTAGACCATGCGGAGTGACATCTCCATCCCCGGATCTTCAGGGACCTGATAGCTTGCTACGGGCTTCCAGAGGTTGATCTGTTTGCGACTCCAGTGACCGCACAGCTCCCTCGTTTTTTCTCCCGTTATCCGATCCCACGAGCGGAGGCCGTCGACGCTCTTCGGTCCCGATGGCCTCCGGGGCTCCTGTATGCTTTTCCGCCGATTCCCTTGCTGTCCAAAGTCATCCGGAAACTGTTGCTGGAACACGCGGAGGTGATCCTTGTGGCTCCCCACTGGCCTCGGAGGCCCTGGTTTGCGGACCTCGTCTCCTTGTCTGTCGCCCCCTCATGGCGCCTTCCCCAGAGTGCGGACGTTCTGACGCAAGGGGAGCTTCAACATCCGGACCTCCCTTGGCTCAATCTGACCACTTGGCGGTTGAGCGATGCGCGCTGAGTGGTGCTGACATTCCTCTGGACGTGGTCCATACGATTCAAGCCTCTTGGCGGCCTTCTACGGACCATATTTATTCGGCCTCTTGGCGGGCCTTTGGTACTTGGTGTGAGCAGCACAGCGTCTGCCCTCTTCAGGTGTCTATTGTGAATATTCTAGTTTTTCTCGAGGCCGGTTTGGCCAAGGGCCTCTCCCCTAACACTTTGCGGAGACAGGTGGCAGCGATTTCATCGGTTCTTACCTGTGGCACTTTGACCTCCTTGGCCCAGCATCCTCTTATTCAACGTTTTTTACATGGGGCTGCAAGTTTGTGTCCTCCTGTCCTCCATTGCTACCCTACGTGGGACCTCTCGCTTGTATTGAACTCTCTCACGGGCCCGCCATACGAACCTCTCCGGTCGACGAGTCTCCGTCTACTATCGTGTAAGGTCGCCTTTTTAGTCGCCGTAACTTTGGTGTGTCGAATTTCGGAAATCGCGGCCCTCTCCACTCGCTCTGACCTTTGTGTATTCCATTCGGACCGCGTGGTTCTCCGTTTGGATACGACCTTTGTGCCTAAGGTCAACATGACGTTTCACCGTCTGCAGGAACTTATCCTGCCTGATTTCTGTCCGCATCCCGTGCATCCTCGGGAGCGCAGGTGGCATACGCTGGATGTTCATCGGGCACTTCGGGTGTATCTGAAATGGACTGCTTCAGTCCGCCGGACTGAAGCTTTATTTGTCTCTTTCTTGCCGGGATCTTTGGGGTCTAAAGTGTCATTGTTAACTATCGGTCGTTGGATTCGACAGACTATTGCTTCAGCCTATGACCTCCGTGCCTTGCAAAGGTCTCCTCGTTTGACAGCGCATTCGACCCGCAGTGCGGCGACTTCGGCGGCTTGGGCCACTCAGGCCTCCTTACTGGAAATCTGCAGGGCGGCTACTGGGACTTCACCATCTCCATTTATCCATCATTACAAACTAGACAAGTTTGCTTCGGCGGACGCTGCGTTTGGTCGCCGGGTGCTGCAGAGGGTCCTTCCAGGGGAGGCTTCTACAGACCAGACTGGTCCTCCCCCGTGTTTAGGGACAGTGAACTTGGGTATGTCCCATGCTGGCTACTGTCTCCACCCACAATGGAGAAGGGGCGTTGGTCCTACCTGAGACGGACCTTCTCGTTGGGTGGAGACAGCAGCCAGACCCTCCCTTCTCCAGTCCGGTTGTTGAATGTTTTTTTCTGGTTTACTTACCTTTCTCTGATTCTCCCACACGCCGAGTCTTTTTTTTTTTATTCTTATTTATATGCGCCCTTCTCCGGAGACTCAGGGCAGCTTACAATGTGTTAAGCAATAGCCTTCATACTTTTGTATATTTTATACAAAGTCAGCTTATTGCCCCCACAAACGGGTCCTCATTTTACCCACCTTAGAAGGGATGGAAGGCTGAGTCAACCTTGAGCCTGGTGAGATTCGAACTTACAGTAATTGCAGACAGCTGGATGTTAAATGCATTAGCCTCCTACGCCACTCAGACTCCTTTGTCTGTCTGTCCTTTGTCCTTCGCCAAAAGCTGGGTCTGCCCGGCAACATAGGCGGGACTTAATAATTATGACAGACTCTGTCCTTCAATCTGAATGGGCTAGGACAACCCATGCTGGCTGCTGTCTCCACCCAACGAGAAGGTGCGTCTCAGGTAGGACCAACTCCCCTTCTTCCATACTGCCCATCTGCGCTCAGTGTCTGTTAACTTCCTCGATACAGAAGGACACGGCATTAGATTGTTTCGGGAGTCCCTTTGCAGTAGAACAGCAGCCACTGCCACATCACTTGCATCTGCCTGAACCACGAAGGGCTAATTTGGGTTAGGATGTTGTAGGATTGACTCCACCACAAATAGGCATTTTAACCTTTCAAAGGATTTTTGGCAGTCCATTGTCCAAGCTAAGGGCTGGCTAGGTTTTGGCTTGGTGGGAGACGGGCTGGTTTTTAGCAATTCTGTCAAAGAGAGTGCAACCTCAGCAAAGGAAGGGATGAATTGTCTGTAAAAGTTTGCAAACACCAGGAAGCTCTGAAGCTGTCCAAGGGGCAGTTAAAAGCAGTCTTCCATTCATCTCCCTCCTTTGAGATTCGGGTTAATGTCAGTGTTCCAGAAACACCCCCCCCCTCCAAGTAAAGACACAGAAGCAAGCATTTTCCAAAGTCCTCTTTACTAGTATAGGCAAACTGGCACATCTGGGGAAACCTGAATCTGAAAAGCCCAGGTTTTCCTTCAATAAGTCAAAGCTCCCAAAACCATCCCCTTTTCCACCCAGTTGGTCACATGCTCCAATCAACGTCCATTCCATCCCGATCCAGTCCCCTGACCAGTCCTTCTCCAGATGCGGGATCACCTTGACCTTGACCTATAAGACATTTTCAAGAGGTGTTAAGCAATGTAATGCTGGAATTATTTAATGAACTTTTATTAAAAGCAAAAATGCCAGATTCCTGGATAGAGGCCTATGTAACACTTATACCTAAAGAAGATTCAGATTTGCAATTTATAAAAAACTATAGACTGATTTCATTGTTAAATGCGGATTATAAGATTTTCCTTTCAATAATGGCGAATAGACTAAAGCGACTATTAAATGAATTCATTCACATGGATCAAAACAGGTTTCTACTAAAAGGCAAATTAGAGACAATATGAGGATAATTTTGAATACATTGGAGTATTATGATACACATCCAGAACAACAAATGGCGATATTTCTAGATGCACAGAAAGCTTTTGATAATGTGAATTGGCAGTTTATGATAAAGCAACTACAGATAATGGACTTTAGGGAGAGATTTATGAATACTATAAAAACAATATATGATAAAAAGTCAGCGAAGATAATGATGAATGGAGAGATGACAGAAAAAGTTATGATAACAAAAGGAACAAGGCAAGGATGCCCATTATCCCCATTGTTATTTGTATTGATTCTAGAAGTGCTAAATAGAAATATAAGACAAAATGAAGAAATAAAAGGGATGAAAATAAAAGAAGAGGAATATAACCTATAAGCCTTTGTGGATGATTTAGTATTTATTTTAGAGGAACCACCAAAAAACAGGACCCAAATTATTAGAACAAATAGAGGAATATGGAGAGATAGCAGGTTTTAAAAAAATGGTGAAAAATATTATAGAAAAACAAAAAAGAGAATTAAGAGAGAAATTGGATACACAAATTGTGAAAAAAGTGAGATATTTAAGAATACAACTAACTTCAAGATGTGTAACAATAAAACAAGATAATTATTATAAGTTAAAAAGACAAATTGAGAAAGACTTGGAAAAATTGAAAACTTTACAACTATCATTTATGGGAAAAATAGTAATAATCAAGATGAATATATTACCGAGGTTATTGTTTTTATTCCAGACAATTCCTATAAAAAATTGAAAAGACTTATACCTAAATAAGGTAATGAGGAAGTTTATATAGCAGGGAAAAAAGGCAAGAATTAATATTAAAATGTTACAAGATGCAAGAATAAGGGGAGGATTTGGACTGCCGAATTGGGAGTTATATTACTAGGCAGCAGCATTGACGTGGATGAAAGAATGGATTGAATTAAGAAATATAAGATTACTAACTTTGGAAGGACATGATTTGCAATTGGGATGGCATGCATTTTTATGGTATGGTAGTAGTAAGATACATACGTATTTTCATAGACACTATGTAAGAAATGCATAGTTATTAGTGTGGGAGAAGGTTAGAGATAAATACTGTGTGAAAATTCCAATATGGTTATCAACAATGGAAGCATTGATATACTCAACTTTTGAGCAGTTGGGAGAACCGGTAGCGGAAATTTTCCAGAGCGCTGCGGCTCCACTCCATCTGTGGGGTTGATCCTCATTTCTGACAGCAACTGAGAGAACTTAAAATCGATTAGCTCCCCACTCCGTGCTCTAGCCTCCCTTAATCCCCAGTCTTTCTCTCAGTTGCTGACAGACTGAGGTGAATATTTTTTTGCTCCGTGCTCTGGACCTTTGGGTAGCGTTAGGTTTCTTTATTTTCTTTTTGATTAGTTTATTTTCGGTGGAGCTTCGTGGCTTTGCCTTATTTTTCTGCCTGCCAGCTGGTTTGCCTGTTGCGTGCCTGGGTCTTCCAGGTCGCACAGAGCTTCGGCGCTGTGAGCGCTTCCAGCCACCGGATTCTGACCCTTTGGGGCAGATCCGGTCATTTTGATTTAGAAGAGGATTGGCGGTGGTCACCTTCTGCTTTGGATCCTCGGCTCCAGCTGACTGCGAGGGATCGGAGGCAGGTGCAGCGGCCGTCCGTCAGAGCTCTGCGGGCGGCGCCATTTCCCTGGGCGGCCGGAAGGCCGAGGCAAGAACCCAGGTGATAGAGGGGAAAGCGCGGCGACCGTCCCGTCAGGGCTCTGCGGGCGGCGCCATCACCCCTGGACATTGCAGAGGCTGAGGAGCGGGCGTGGGAGACCAGGAGCCACCCGCTCACGGACAGGCTGTGTGGCCGCTGGGCTCGCAGCCTGCTGCAGTTAAGCACCTCGTGCGCGTGGGAGGCCAGGCAAGCGGCAGGTGCCATCTTGCTAAGATCGTGTGTGCCCGCCATTTTGTTTCTGCTGGGCCAGCTCCTTTCGGGTGGCGTTCCCGGGAGCTTGCGGCTTGTTTCGCCCCCTCTGCTACCTGGTGGGGGGGGAGAGCTTAGCCTTGCTTCCCTTCTCGTTCTCTCTCTCCTCCGTTGTTGCCCGGCGCTGTGAGCCGTGTCTGTGGAGAGTTTCCTTTGGAGGTTGTGCGGGCTCTCATTGCCAGCCCCTCCCACCTCCCTTTTTTTGGTTTTGTCTCCCCGGTGCTGTCCTCTTCTTTGGCAGCTGTGGGAAGGATAATTTGGAGGCGAGAACTGCTCCACTGTTTACATTTGGGGATGTTCTGTGGTAACTGGCTCAGACTCTGGCTGACTTGGGGGGGGTCAACCTTGTGGCCCCAACCTACTCAGCCTCATCCCTTAAGTGTTTGTGCCCCGGCGGCATAAAGGCCTCTGATTTGCGTAATTATTTATTGGCATAAATTAATAAATTTGCATAAATTAATAAATTTGCATAATTAATATATTTTCATAAATTAATAAATTTGCATAAACTTGCATAAATTAAAAAACCCACGAGCCTCGTTTCTGTTGACTGTGCCTTGTGCTTTGAAAGAATGGCAGACTCCTCGTTCTCCTCAGATTTGGAACAGGAGGCCAGCCTGGTGCGGTCTACAAAATCTACCAAGAAGCATTTTGGCAAAAGGAGTCATAAATCCCACCATACTAAGGCGTCCTCCTCGGCTGAGAAGGACCCGTTTCGAAGGCACAAGGCTTTGGAGAGGCAATGGGAGAAGGTTAAATTGGCGGCTGCCATGCCAGCTGCCCACATTGAGGGTGCTTCTCCAGTTAACCATACCATTCCGGGACAGGTATTGTCGGGGACGGTCCCATCTGCTCCTCTACCTCTTTCCAGGGGCATATCTCAGTCCCTGCCAGATGTCTCCCAAGCGGGGTTGGACGCCGGTCATCTCCCACACCGACAGCCTCCTTCTGCTACGTTCACGCCCACAGCTGCGGGTCTGAGAACGGTTGCACAGCCTCACGTGGGACCACAATTTGACCTCTAGACGATGTTGTCTACAGCTTTGGCATCCATCATGGCAGCGAGCGCGCAGACAGCAGCTCAGGCTCCTTCTCCAGTGGCTTCCCTAGCAACTCCGGTAGCTCCCGTTACTCGCAAATCCCGTGCTCTGATGCACCACAATACTGAGTCTTTGGAGGAGTCTGACTGTGAGGATGATTATCCTGACGACGAGTTTTTGGAGGACGAGGGCCTGCTGCCTGATTCACCCGCTTTTACGGGCCTGTTCTCCGTATAGGAGGGAAACGGCAGTCACTCTGGGGAGACAGCTCCATGCAGCATGTGACCGAATTAACATAGCTCCGCCCTCTTGGCTCCAGTGTTTTGACTCGGTCTATGCTGGCCGGATGTGTCTTCTCAGCGTAGCTGTTTCTCCTCACGTTTTTTGCTGCTTCTTCGAAATATTGGATATTTCTCCTTTGCCCTTCGTTCTCAACGTTCCACTGCTGCTGGCCTCAGAGACTTTGTTTCGGCGATTCTGCTGTTTCCGCGCTCCCCTCGACCATCGGGTTGAGCGCGGCGACAGTTTCGCGCACTTTGCGCTTCGGGCGCCATTTCTACCAACTGGGTAAGCGGGCCCGTCTTGGACGGCTTATTTATAGCCCTCAGTGTTCTCCTGGCGAGCGGAGAGCTCAGAGATCGCGATTCGGCCAGCTGGCCTGCGATTGGGCTGACAAGTCTTTAATTCGAGCTGTCTCTTCCTGTCTCGCTGCCGCTTTAACAGCCGTTTGGCTGGCGGCTTTTTTCACTGACAGCCCCTTTGAGTGGCTTATCTAGCTGCTGCGATCGCATTAATAGCCCTTGAGCTAGCGATCTCTGGCATTGCCTCCTGGACTCTGCTTGTGGATTGCGCCCTCCTGTTGGCGGTTTGGCATCTGTCTGGTGAACCTCCCTTGCTCCAGTAGCCATTTTGTGCCTCGTTTTTATTCGTTGGAATTTGAGATGGCGGCCAAGCACATTCGGCTTCCCTTCCATCTGCCAAGGCTCACAAGCAGCCCGTTCAGGAAGATCCCTTCGAGGGTCCCTCAGCATCTGCTCAGCCCAAGGCCAAGCGGCTCAAGGGCAGCAAAGCCGGATCTACCTCTGTGGCGGCTCCTTCTAAAGACGAACAACATCGCCACAAAGCTATGGAAAAAGCTTTCCATAAGGCCCAATCTCAGGTGGCCCAAACCATTCCGGCAGTCCCAGTGACCCCCTCGAGAGCTCGGTCACCGGTCTCCTCCCAGGTAGGAATTTCTCTGCGGGAGCTTTCCCCAGACGGTTCTGTCTCAGCAGCTCCCCCTCTTCCTCCTGGCTCTGAGCCTCTCTTCCAGACCTTACCTACCCCTGAGGCTCCTCCAAGTTCTGCATCGGATGTTCCGCCTCCTGTTCCTCCACCTGTCGCTGCGGCTCCTCCTCCTCCTGAGCCCTTTGAGATTGTGCTGGCCAGGGCCATCAAGCTCTGCCTCTCTCAATGTCTGCAACAGAGAACTTCCACTACTGTTCCCTCCGTGTTACAGCAACATCCGGTTTTGCAACAGCCTCCACAACCAGTACAGGAGGAGGATGCTATGTCTGAGCAAGATCTGGACAATTCTATTGTATCAGCTGACCAGGCTTCTCTCGCTGACCTGGATGAGGTTCCTGATTCTGCGCTCTCTGATGATGAGGGGCTAATTCCGGACCAGGCTCCGTTTATTGGCTTCTTTAAACCACAGCTTTTTCGTTCACTATTGCGCAAGGCTATTGCGACTACTCGTCTGGGCCCGGTGGCTTCCACTTCTGCGGCTCCAGTTACCTCTGACCCAGCTTCAGCTATGTTTGCGGAGCCCACCGTCGATCCTGAGACCGTTCCGGCTCCCAAGCTGTTCTTAGATGTCCTTCAACGGCAATGGGGTCTTCCAGGGGCGGGCCCCAGCCCTAACTCACTGGACAAGCGGCTTTACAACTCTGCTCCCACTCTCTCTGACCTCCTGAAGCCTCCCTCCGTGGATGCCCCAATCGTGGCCCTTTGCAATTCATCTCATCCCACAGGACCTCCAGAGGATTCCTTGCATCCCGAAGATCATAGGGCGGAGAAGACCCTGCTTAAGAGTCACCAGGTGGCTGCTTGGGCCATCAGGGCCTCGACCTCGGCCTCTTTCTTTAACAGGGCAGCTTCGTTGTGGATTAAGCAACTCCAAGCGCATCTTCCATCTTCTGACACATGATCCTGTCAGGACTTAAATAAGATTTCGGCTGCGCTGGAGTATTCAGCGGACACGACCCTTAATTCTACTAGATTTGCAGCTAAGGCCCTCAGCTCCAACATTACTTCGCGGCGCCTCCTGTGGTTGCGCAACTGGCATGCTGACATGCGCAGCAAATGGCAGTTGGCTTCCACTTCCTACTCTGCTGGTGCATTGTTCGGTCCTTCATTGGAGCCTCTTCTCGTGGAGACCAGAGATCGCCGGAAGATTCTTCCCTCGGTTTCCAGATGTGCGGATTCCTGATTTTCGCCTCTACCCCGATACCAGCCCTTTCGTGCTCCCGAGTCTGATACTTACCAGCACAGATACCAACGTTCCTTCCCCACCAGAGCCCAGTCCCAGGATTCCCAGGTTAGACAGGGAAATAGGTTCTTCTCTAAACTATCTTTACGGGGGGGGGTAGGGGGCGTTTCCCACGCCGTTCCCGCTGATTCTCCTCCCATTGGGGGACGTCTGTCCCTCTTCTTCCATCAGTGGGAGGGTTCTACTTCTGACTCCTGGATCCTTTCCACCATCAGGTCAGGTCTTTATTTAGAGTTCTCCTCCCCTCCCCCATCTGTTTTTCTTCCTTGTCCCGTTTCTCGGGATGTGGTTAAAAGGGATTTGGTTTCTTCGGCCATTGCCCACCTGTTGGATATTAGAGCTATTCATCCGGTACCTCGGGTTCAGTGGGGCCTAGGGTTCTACTCCCGTTTATTTCTTGTTAAGAAATCCTCGGGTGGTTGGCGCCCTATCCTGGATTTGAAAGCCTTGAACCGGTACGTTACTTACCTCTGGTTCAAAATGCACTCCCTATCTACCATCTTGGAGTGCATTCGCCCAGGGGACTTTCTTTCCTCCATCGACCTAACCGAAGCCTATCTCCACATCCCAGTTGCTCCCTCCCATCGTCAGTATCTCCGTTTTAGTTTTTTAGGACAACACTACCAATATAGGGCTCTCCCCTTCGGGCTTTCATCTGCCCCTAGGGTTTTTACAAAGATTATGGCTGCCCTCATTGGCCACATCCAGACCCTTTCTATACGTTTGCAGTTTTATTTAGACGACATTCTCGTACTCTCATCTTCTCTTTCTTCGGCCCACCGGGATTTGTCTACTGTTCTGTCCCTTTTGCAGTCTCATGGTTTCTCAGTTAATTGGGCCAAGAGCCATCTTATCCCTGGTACCCGTATTGTCCATTTGGGGGCGGCTATTGATACAGTCTCCTCTACAGTTTTCCTTTCCCCTGAACGCCAAGTTAGCCCCTCTTCCTTGGCGTCCCGGTGCTTGTTGGAGGATTCCGGTACGGCTGTGCAGCTGTCCCATTTGTTGGGAAAAATGGTTTCCACCTTTGGAATAGTCCCCTGGTCTCAATTGCATAGCAGGCAGCTCCAGTGGTCCCTGCTTCCTCTCCAAAGGACCGGTCGAAGTTCCTCCCTGCTTCTTCTTCAATTGTCGCCTCAACTCTCCTCGTCCCTCCGGTGGTGAACCTCCGACGCCATTGCTCGGGGCAGTTCCTTTCGCGAGCCCCATCGTCTGTCTCTGGTCACCGACGCCAGCCTCCGGGGCTGGGGTGCTCACCTCCTTCACCATCAAGCCCAGGGCCTCTGGACAGTGCACGAGCGTCGGCTCAACATCAACCTTTTGGAACTTCGTGCTGTCCGCTTGGCTCTTCTCCATTTCCAGCACCTAGTGGAGAGCAAGGACATCTTAGTCCTCACAGACAATATTTCCATGAAGGCCCACATCAACAGGCAGGGGGGCACCCGCTCCTGGGCCCTTCTGGTGGAGGCTCTTCAACTGGGCTTCTGGGCCGAATGTCACCTCCGGTCCATCAGAGCAGACTACATCTCGGGGGCCTCCAACACCCAAGCGGACGCCCTCAGTCGCCACTTGGTGGATCCGGGGGAATGGAGCATCCCACCAGTGCTGTTCCAGGAGATAACGACCAGATTTGGGATGCCTGTCGTCGATTTATTCGCCTCTTCGTCGAACAACCGGATCCCTTGTTTCTTTTCCCGATATCCAGATCCTCGGGCGGAGGCCACGAACGCTCTCTGCAGTCCATGGCCGCCCGGCCCCCTTTATGCGTTCCCCCCCTGCCCCTTCTGGCCAGGGTCATCCGAAAACTGCTAGAAGAGAGAGCGGAGCTAATTCTTCTAGCGCCACACTGGCCCCGCCAGCCGTGGTATGCGGATCTCCGTTCCCTGTCGGTCATGGCTCCCTGGCGCATCCCAGAAACCTGCCTCTCCCTTTCCCAGGGGGCTCTCCTGCATCCGGATCTGTTGAGTCTCCAGCTGACCATCTGGCGGTTGAGTGGCTCCTGCTCGCCGACGCCCAGGTTCCTCCTCGGGTTATTTCCATCATGCAGGCTGCCCGCCGCGGTTCTACTACGTGCATATATGAGGCCACGTGGTCGGCATTCTCCTCCTGGTGTTGACGCACGGGCGTGAATCCGCGGGAGGCTTCAGTTGTCATAGTTCTCTCATTTCTGTTGGAGGGTTTCGATGCGGGGCTGGCCGCATCCACCCTGCGTCACCAAGTGGCGGCCCTTTCAACGATCTTGTCTTGCGGGGCCAAGGAATCTCTAGCCCATCACCCACTCATCAGGACATTCATACGTGGGGCTACTAATTTGCGACCCCTGGTGGTCCACCGGTTTCCAACCTGGAATTTGAACAAGGTCTTTAAAGCTCTTATGGAATCTCCCTTTGAATCTCTCCGGGACGTGTCCCTGAGATTTTTGTCTTTCAAGGTTTTATTTTTGGTGGTGGTCACTTCGGCCCGTCGTATTTCCGAGTTGGGAGCTCTTTCCATCCATCAGGACCTTTGTATTTTTCACAAGGACAGAGTGGTACTCCGCCTTGACCCTGCCTTCCTACCCAAGATCAATTCCCTTTTTCACCGGACGCAGGAACTGGTCCTCCCTGATTTCTGCCCTTGTCCAGCCCACCCTCTGGAACAAACCTGGCATACTCTCGACGTACGGCAGGCCCTCCATATCTACATCTCTCGAACAGAACCCTTCCGTAAGACGGAAGCCTTGTTCGTCTCATTCCAGGCTGCTTCCATCGGCACCCGGGTCTCTAGCCCTACCCTGGGGCGTTGGATACGTGCTAACATCGCAACGGCTTACCAGCATCTCCACCTGCCTGTGCCTCCTCGACTTACTGTGCACTCAACACGGAGTGCGGCCACGTCAGCGGCCTGGGCCACCCGTGCCCCTTTGGAAGAAGTGTGCCGTGCAGCCACTTGGACTTCGGTTACACCGTTTATTCGGCACTACCGGGTAGACTCATTTGCATCATCGGATGCTGCCTTCGGCCGCCGGGTCTTGCAGTCAGTGCATCTCTCCTGACTCGCCCGGGCCGGCCTTCTCTCACTTCCGTCCTGGAGGACATTTGGCTCTGGTATGTCCCCAGAGTGACTGCCGTTTCCCTCCTATATGGAGAACGGATGTTGGTCTTACCTGATACGTCTGTTCTCGATATGGAGAAAACGGCAGTCACGCCCTCCCTTCTCAGTCCAGTTAAGTGCTCGGTTAAGTTTCCTTCGAGGGCACTCGCAGCATCTGTGACTTCTCGTCGTTTGTTTTGGTTGAGACCCTGGAAGGTGGAAGTTAAGACAAAGAGGAAGCTGGCGGCGGCTCCGTATAAGGCACCTGCTCTTTTGGGGGCTGCTCTGGATCCGGTTCTTGTGGAGGACAAGGATAAGCAGAAAGTCCTTCCGTCGTCTTCCCGCAAGCGGGACAGGCATTTTACGCCCTATTCCTTTCGCCAGCCCTTTCGCCAGTATTCCGGGACCGGCGGGTCTCTCAGCTATCTTCATGTCGTTTCTAGCAGCTGACCGCTTTTCCGAGAGGCATGGTTTTCAAGAGAGAGGTCGGAGGCAGTCTACCGCGACTCATCCGTTCAGAGGGGCCGGCTCCAAACCTTTCCGACAGGGCAAATGACTCACCGCTGGCGGGTCTTGTCGGCGGTCGTCTTCGGATCTTCCACGCTTAGTGGGAGTCGCCGACACAGGACCTGTGGGTGCGTCGCACCGTGACGGAGGGTTTGTCGATCGAGTTCGTGGATCGTCCTCCCAGGCGCTTCATCAGGTGTCCCGTTCTGCTAACGAGCGAGCGTCACCAACTGATGCTGGCAGAGGTCTCTCACCTCTTGGAGATAGAGGCAATAGAACCGGTGCCTCGGGATCAGTGGGAGACCGGATTTTATTCGGTTCTATTCCTGGTTCCCAAAAGTTCGGGTGCAGTCTGGGGAATCCTCAACCTGAAGCAGTTGAATCTGGCGGTGCGTTATCGACGCTTCAAGATGCACTCTCTGTGTTCAATTCTTGCTTCGGTGCGTCAGGGGGACCTACTCCAGTCTGTGGATCTCCGAGAGGCGTATCTACATGTCCCCGTCCACCCTTCACATCGGCGGTTTCTGCGCTTTGAGTTTGCGGGCAGGCATTTTTGCAAACCTGTCCACAACTCTAGAATAGGGTTGAAGGTAAGCTATTCCATTGATTGATTGCTCTCACTGTCAGTTCTCCTTACTTCTAGGTTGTACTTCTCTTGGACAAGTTTTCACTCATTACTTCTTGCCCTTCTCTCTGGTGCCCTAGAGAATAAGCCAATCCCCTCTTCTTTGTGACAACACTTCAAATGCTGAAAGACAGCTATCGTGCCCACCCTAATCTCTTTGATAGGCTAGACATATCTAGTTCTCTCAACCATTCATCGATACGATTTAGCCTCCAAACCCTTTATCATCTTTGTTGTTCTTTTCTGCAAACTTTCCAGCATCTTATATCATTGTGACCAGAACTGCACACAGTAGTCCAAGCGTGGTCTCACTAGTACAGTGTAAAGCGATAATATCATTTCTCCTTGATAAGTTTCCATCTGTCACTTCTTGGCTTCTCCTCAGGAGCTTTGGAAAATAGGTTGATCTCCTCTTATCTGTTATAGCCCCTCAAATATTGGAAGACTGCTATCATGTCACCCCTAGTCCTTCTTTTTGTTAGACTAGATATACACAGTTCCTGCAATGTTTGGCCTCTGGTTCCTAATCACCTTTGTCGTTCTTCTCTGCATCTTTCTACAGTCTCAACATCTTTTTGTATCATGGTGAGCAAAACTGGACACAGTATTTGAAATGTCGTTTTACCAAGGCAATATAAAATGGTACTGACATTTCTTGTGACCGTGATACTATCCCTCTGTTGATGCAGTCTAGGACTGCATTGGCTTTTTTGGCAGTTGCAACACACTGCTGCTTATACTTAAGCAGCAACACTTACTTAATTTTTGATCCAGTAGGACACTTAGACCCTTCTCACAGTTACTACTGTTGAGCCAGGTACAGTAGAACCTCTGGTCACGACCATAATTTGTTCCATAACTTCGGTCGCAACCTGATTTGGTTGTGACTTGAACCTAATTTGGGAAATTTGGCACACACAAAAAAAAATGGTGTGAAAGGGGAAATTGGCCATGAAAAGAAAAAAAAATGTGAATTTTTTGGTCAGAACCCGATTTGGTTGTCATCAGAAGCATTCGCGACCAGAGGTTCTGTTGTATCACTATATCATACCTATGCATTTATGTTTTTTCTGCCTAAGTGCAGGAGTTTATTTTTCTCATCACTGAATTGCATTTTGTTGGATAGGTCCCAGTCTGAAGGCTCTTCTGGATATTGACCCCATCTTCTAAAGTATTAGCTATTTTCCCCAATGTGGTGTCCTTGCAAATTTGATAAGTTTCTCTTCTATGCCCTCATCTAGATTATTTATAAAGATGTTGAAGAGTATTGGGCCTAAGACTAAACCTTGAGATACTCCAGTGCATGCTTCCCTGCATGTAGATGTAGTTCCATTGAGAACTACCTACCGAATACAGTTAGTCAGCCAATTGTGAATCCATCCAGTGGTGGTACTGTCTATCCTGTATTGTTCTATCTCTCCAAAGAAGCAAGTGGTGATCTACTTTGTCAAATGCCTTGCTAAGAATACTATGTTTGCAGAATTTTGCTGATCCGTTAATTTAATTAATTGGTCAAAAAAGGCAATAAGGTTTGTCTGGCATCACCTGTTTTTTTTTTATTGAAAAAGTTTTTCAAATACAAATTTTCCCCCTTTCCCCCCCATCCCCCAACATATTAATCAAGTAAACCTAGAAAATACAATTCCCTCCCTTTCCCACCCTAACCCTCCCCAGCCACCCTTCTCCCCCTCCCCCGGACTTCCACTATTTAAAACTCTAGTAATTCCAAACACAATATATATTATTTGTCCCCTTCATATTCTATATCCTGCTTGCTGTTCTGTATTATCAAATTGATCTAGTCTTCCTCAGCTAAAAGCTAAAAGCTATATAATATTTTCTAGTTTGATATTTATTTTGTACATAATCAATCCACTTTTTCCATTCCTGTATGTAACTCTCTTGCGAATGATCTTTTAAAAAAGCTGAAATCTTCGCCATTTCTGCAAGTCCGGCCATCTTCTGAGTCCATTGTTCAATGGTAGGCAAAACATCTTTTTTCCAATATTGGGCAACCAACAATCTAGCTGCTGTCACCATATACAAAATCAATTTTATTTTCCCCAATGTAAAATACTTAACTATACCTAGTAAAAACAATTGTGGAGAAAATTGTAGTTTTTTCTTCAAAACATTTTGCATAACCCACCAAATTTTTATTCAAAAAACCTTCACTTTCTTACAAGTCCACCATATATGATAGTATGTAGCATCTAAGCAGTCACATCTCCAACATTTTGGTTGAACATTGGGGTACATACAAGACAGTTTCTTGGGATCTAAATGCCACCTATAAAACATTTTGTAGAAGTTCTCCCGTAAATTCTGTGACTGAGTAAATTTAACATTCTGAATCCATATTTTTTCCCAGGTATCCATCATAACTTGTTCACCAAAATTCTGTGCCCATTTAATCATACAATCTTTAACCAATTCGGATTCTGAGTCCCTTTCTAACAAAAGATTATAAACTCTCTTAATATGCATTGGACCTTTCTCCTTTATCTGTCTAACCAATTCTTCTTCATACTCCATTAAACCAGTTTTTTGATCTTTCCATCTCATTTGTAGTTGATTATACTGCAACCAGGTTAAAGTAATCCCTTCTGCCAACAGTGTTTCCGATGACTTCAAATGCCATCTGCCCCCTTCAATAAAAAGTATATCTTTATATAACCCCCCCCCCCGAGTGACTTAATCTTTGTATTCCACATGGTATCAGCAAGATCCAACCAGAGCAGAATTTTATAATCCCAATTATGTCGATGTTTCTTCCAAACTCTCATCAAGGCACTTCTAAGTATATGACTATTAAATACTTTGTCCACTTTGTGCTCATAGAATAAATATGCATGCCAACCTAAATCCAGATCATGACTTTCAATATTCAATATTTCAGTTTTTGTTTTTCCAAACCAATCACTTTTTGTATCAATGCTGCTGCTTCATAGTACAATCGAAGTTTTGGAAGTTTAAGACCGCCCCTCTCACAAGTATCTTGCATAATTTTCAATTTAACTCTCGGTTTTTTCTCATTCCAAACAAACTTGTTCAGTCCTTTTTGCCATTCTATCAGTTGATTATCAGATTTAAACACCGGTATCATTTGAAACAAAAAGATGAATCTAGGTAAAATATTCATTTTAACTGCTGATATTCTCCCAAGTAAAGATAGCTGCAGTTTTTTCCAAGTTTGCATATCTTTTTCTATCTTTTGCCACAAAACCTTGTAGTTATTTTGAAACAATTTTATATTTGAATCTGCAACTTGTATCCCTAGATATTTAACCTTTGACACTATTTCAAAACCTGCCATTTTTTGAAGTTCGATTTTTTGTTTTTCTGTCAAATTTTTAACAATCATTTTAGTTTTCCTCTGATTCAACCTAAATCCTGATACCATACCATATTCTTATATAATGTCTTTCATCTGGATTATTGATTTCATCGGGCGTGTTAGGGTAACTACCAGATCATCTGCAAGTGTCCTAGTTTTGTATTCTTCTTGCCTTATAACTATTCCATTCACAGAGTTCGAGTCCCGTATTGCGTTCAACAAGACTTCTAAAGTTAGAATAAATAACAATGGGGACAACGGACAACCTTGTCTAGTACCTTTTTGTATATTAAAATTCGTTGTTAAACTTCCATTAATAATGAGTTGTGCAAATTGCTCTTGATATATTGCTGCAATCATCTGTATAAACCGATTCCCCAAACCCATTTTTTCCAAAGTCTTAATTATAAAGTTCCAATTCACTCGATCAAAGGCCTTTTCCGCATCCAAAAAAACCAGCACTGCAGGGATCTGTTTATTCTTTTCTAAATAGTCCAATAAATCTATAATTTGCCTAACATTCTCCTTCATGTATCTGCCTTCGATAAATCCTGCTTGGTCATGATGAATCACCTCTTGGATAACTGGCATCAATCTGTTGGCTAATACTTTTGCAAAAATTTTATAATCTGTGTTTAAAAGAGATATTGGCCTAAAGTTTTCTGGTTTTTTAGGTCCTGATTCTTCTTTCGGTATTAACGATACAAAAGCTGCTTTCCATGAGGAAGGTATTTTGCCACCTTGCTGTATATTACAAAATAAACCTTTAAGATGCTCCATCATTTCTACTTGTAAAGTTTTGTAGTAAATTGCAGTTAGACCATCCATTCCCGGGGCTTTGGCTGTTTTCAGTTGTTTTATAGCATAGCTAATCTCATCAACTGTTGTTAATTGATCCAACTTTTCCTTTTGTACAAGTGAGATTTTTGTAATCCTTTTCTCTTCTAGATATTTATTTATAAGATTATCGTGTATATTGTCTTTAGAATATAACTTGACATAATAATCCAGAAAAGCCTTTTCAATTGATTCTTGCTGGAAAACTTCCTTCTCACCATACTCAATACTATCAATAGTTCGTGAAGTTAATTGCTTCCTCAATGTGTAAGCCAACCATCTGCCCGGTTTATTAGCATTAGCAAAAGTATTATGTTTTGGAAATTGTAAATTAGTTGCTGTTTGTTCTGCTATGAGCATTTGAAATTGGTCTTTCAAAAGTTTTATAGTTGTTTGTAATTTTCCATCTGTTGGGTTTTTTATCAATAGCTGCTCCTTTTTCTTTATCTCATTTTCCAACTCTATTCTTTTTTTCTGTCTATTTTGTTTATGTTTAAAATTCATTTGTATCAGTACTCCTCTCATGTATGCTTTAGCTGCATCCCAAACAATTTCAATAGGAGTGCCTTTGTTTAAATTCATTTTAAAAAATTCCTTTATATGCTTTTTAAGTTCGTCTACATTTTTTCATATCTAAATAAGTTTTCATTTAGTCTCCAAGTTCTTCTTTCCTTCTTTCTCATTTCAATTTCTATCCATACCGGACTATGATCAGTTAAAGTCCTAGGAAATATCTTCGTTTTCTTTACTTTGGGAAGTAAATCAACCGTTAGCAAAATAAAATCTATCCTGGAAAAGGATTTATGCCTATCTGAGTAAAAAGTAAAATCCATTTCGTTTGGATTGTGCAGTCTCCATATGTCTTTCAATTTCAGATCCTCTTTCATTTAAAAAAAAACCTGTGGTAGTTTAACGCCTAATTTAGCCACACTTTTTCTATCCATTTTAGGTTGTATTACTCCATTCCAGTCACCCATAATCAAAATAGATGTGAAGTCCCAACCTAGAATTTTAGAATAAAGCATTTTATAAAAAACTTCTTGTTGCTGGTTAGGAGCATAGACTCCAACCACCAGGGTTGGACCATTGTCTGTATTCAATTCAATTGCTATATATCTCACACAATCATCTGCTTCTATTAGTTTAGCTGAAAATCTTTTATTTATATATATCACCAGTCCATTCTTTTTTTCCAAATTTGAAGCAATAAAGTGCATTCCCAATCTTGAATTAATCAAATATTTCTGATCTTGCAACTTGATATGAGTTTCTTGCAAACAAATAACATCATTATTAAATTGTCTCAAGTAGTGAAATACTTTTTTTCTTTTGGATGGAGAATTCAATCCATTCACATTCCAAGACAAAAATTTAGTCATTTGGGCTACTGTGAAGTTTTGAGAACAGTTGCTGAAGATCCTTTTGCACACAGGTAGTCTTCAGCTTTGTTCCTCCCACAACTTCAACTTGTGCCTTTTCCTTAACCTTCTTGTTTCTTTGTGACTTGGGTTTCTCCTGTTGCTGTGCTTCTAGAATTTGCCTAGAGACTGCTCTAGTTATATGTTGCTCATCAAATTTACTTGACCCCATATCAAGATCCAGCACCTCCTCTTTCATAGATTTCTTTTTTTTTTATTGAAAAAGTTTTACACATACAAATTTTCCCCCTTTCCCCCCCCTTCCGAAACATTATAAAAATCACATTTACAAAAATATAGTTCCCTACAAAGCCCACCCTAACCCCCACACCACCCCTTTCCCTCCCCTCCCCCTTGACTTCCCCTATATGCAATACTAATAATTCCAAACAATATATATGTTATTCATCCCTTCCATATCTTTTTCTCTATTTACTAGTATAATCATCAATCCCCCTCAGCTGAAGGCTACATAATATTTTCTAGTCTGATATTTATTCTGTATATATTCAATCCACTTTTTCCATTCCTGTATATACTTCTCATGCGTCTGATCTTTTAAAAAGGCTGAAATCTTCACCATTTCTGCAAATCCAGCCGTCTTCTGAATCCATTGGTCCACAGTCGGTAAGGCATCACTCTTCCAATATTGGGCAATCAGCAACCTAGCTGCAGTCACCATATACAAAATCAATTTTGTTTCACCCAGTGTAAAATCTTTAACTATACCCAGTAAAAATAATTGCGGAGAAAATTGTATTTTTTTCTTCAAAACATTTTGCATAACCCACCAAATTTTTATCCAAAAAGCCCTCACTTTCCTACAAGTCCACCAAATATGATAATATGTAGCATCTAGACACTCACACCTCCAACATTTTGGTTGAACATTAGGGTACATGCAAGACAGTTTCTTGGGATCTAAGTGCCATCTATAAAACATTTTATAAAAATTTTCTCACAAGTTTTGTGACACTGTAAATTTAACATTCTGAACCCATATTTTTTCCCATGTTTCCATCATAACTGGTTGAGCAAAATTCTGTGCCCATTTAATCATACAATCTTTAACTAACTCATTTTCTGAATCCCTTTCTAACAAGACATTATAAACTCTCTTAATATGCATTGGACCTATCTCTTTTATCTGTCTAATCAATTCTACTTCATATTCCATTAAACCAGTTTGTTGATCTTCTTTCCATCTCATCTGTAGTTGATTGTACTGCAACCAAGTCAAAGAAATCCCTTCTTCCAACAGCATATCCAAAGTCTTCAACCGCCATCTGCCCCCTTCAAGATAAAGTAGCTCTTTATATAAAAACCCCCCGAGTGACTTAATATTTGTATTCCACATGGTATCAGCAAGATCCAACCATAACGGAATCTTATAATCCCACTTGGTTCGGTACTTCTTCCAGATTCTCATCAAGGCATTTCTGAGTAAATGAATATTAAACACTTTATCCACTTTATTGTCATAAATAGATATGCATGCCATCCCCAAACAAGGTCATGACTTTCTATGTTCAACAATTCAGTCTTGGTTTTTCCAAACCAGTCACTTATTTGTATCAATGCAGCTGCTTCATAATATAATCAAAGGTTTGGAAGTCTAAGACCACCCCTCTCCCGAGTATCTTCAATTATTTTCAGTTTCACTCTTGGGTTTTTTTCATTCCAAACAAATTTATTAACTCCTTTTTGCCATTCTTGCAGTGGTTTATCTGACTTAAGCACCGGTATCATTTGAAATAAGAAAATAAATCTAGGTAAAACATTCATTTTTACTGCTGATATTCTTCCAAGTAAGGATAACTGCAGTTTCTTCCAAGTTTGCATATCTTTTTGTATCTTTTGCCACAGAACCTCATAATTGTTTTGAAACAGTTTTATATTTAAGTCTGCGATTTGTACTCCTAAATATTTGACCTTTGAAACAATTTTGAAACCTGCCATTCTTTCAAGTTCCTTTTTCTTGCTCTCTGTCAAATTTTTAACAATCATTTTAGTTTTTTTCTGATTCAATCTAAAACCAGATACCATGCCATAATTTTCTATAATATCCTTCATCGGGATTATTGATTTCATCGGCTGTGATAGAGTAACAACCAGATCATCTGCAAATGCCCTAGTTCTATAGTCCTCTTGCCTTATGGCTATTCCATTCAAAGATTTCGAATCCCGTATTGCATTCAATAAGACTTCTAGAGTTAAAATAAATAATAATGGGGATAGTGGACAGCCTTGTCTTGTACCTTTTTGTATATTAAAATTTGATGTTAGACATCCATTAATAATAAGTTGTGCAGATTGCTCATGATAAATTGCTCCAATCATTTGTATAAATCGCTCCCCCAAATCCATTTTTTCCAAAGTCTTAATTATAAAATTCCAATTCACTCAATCAAAGGCTTTTTCCGCATCCAAAAAAAACACCGCTGCAGAGATCTGTTTATTCTTATCTAGATAGTCCAATAAATCTATAATTTGCCCGACATTCTCCTTCATATATCTGCCTTCAATAAATCCCGCGTGAACATGATGAATCACCTTTTGAATAACTGGCATCAATCTGTTGGCCAATACTTTTGCAAAGATTTTATAATCTGTATTTAAAAGGGATATTGGTCTATAGTTTTCTGGTTTCTTAAGACCTGATTCTTCTTTCGGTATCAATGAGACAAAGGCTGTTTTCCACGAGGAAGGTATCTTACCTCCTAGTTGTATATTACAAAATAAGTCTTTAAGATGTTCAATCATTTCCTCTTGTAAAGTTTTATAATAAACTGCGGTTAGGCCATCCGTCCCTGGAGCTTTAGCTGTTTTTAGTTGTTTTATGGCAAAACTAATCTCCTCAACTGTTATCAATTGTTCCAAATTTTCCTTTTGAACTGATGAAATCTTTGAAACTCTCTTTTCTTCTAGATATTTATCTATAAAACTGTTCTGTATATTATCTTTAGCATATAACTTGGTATAATAATCCAAAAAGGCCTTTTTAATTAATTCTTGTTGATAAACTTCTTTGCCGGCATACTCAGTACTATCAATAATTCGTGTAGTTACTTGTTTCCTCAGAGTATAAGCCAACCATCTGCCCGGTTTGTTAGCATTAGTAAAAGTATTATGCTTTGCAAATTGTAAATTAGTTGCTGTTTGATCTGCTATAAGCATTTGGAATTGATCCTTCAGAAGTTTTATAACTGTTTGCAATTGACCATCTGCTGGTTTTTGTATCAGTTGTTGTTCTTTCTTTTTTATCTCACTTTCCAACTGTAGTCTCCTTTTCTGTTGACTCTGTCTATGTTTAGAGTTCATTTGAATCAGTACTCCCCACATATATGTTTTGCCTGCATCCCAAACTGTTTCAATAGGGGTACCTTTATTCAAGTTCAGTTTAAAAAACTCCTTTAAATGTTTTTTGAGTTCAATTATGTTTTTTTCATATCTAAATAGATTCTCATTTAATCTCCAGGATCTTCTTTCTCTTTTACCCATCTCAATTTCCATCCAGACCGGACTATGGTCAGTCAAAGTCCTAGGAAATATCTTTGTCTTCTTTACTTTGGGAAGTAAATCAGCAGTTAGCAAAAAGAAATCTATCCTGGAAAAGGATTTATGCCTATCCGAGTAGAAAGTAAAGTCCAATTCGTTTGGGTTGTGAACTCTCCAAATATCTTTCAATTCCAAATCCTCTTGCATTTCAAAAAAGGCTTGTGGTAACTTAATCCCTAATTTAGCTGTACTTTTTTTATCACTTTTAGGTTGAATTACTCCGTTCTAGTCCCCCATTATTATAATAGATGTGTAGTTCCATTCCAAAATTTTTAAATGCAGCATCTTATGAAAATTTTCCTGTTGCTGGTTTGGAGCATATATTCCGACCAACAAAGTTGGGCCATTATCTGAAATAAGTTCAATTGCAATATATCTTCCATATTCATCTGTTTCTATAATTTTAGTTAAAAGTCTTTTATTTATATAAATCACCACACCATTCTTCTTTTCCGAATTTGAAGCAACAAATTGCACTCCCAATCTTGAGTTTATCAAATATTTCTGATCTTGCAATTTTATATGAGTTTCTTGCAAACAAATAATATCATTATGAAATTGCTTCAAATAATGAAATACCTTCCTCCTTTTTTGTGGAGAGTTCAGTCCATTTACATTCCAAGACAAAACGTTAAGTGCCATTTGATCCTGTCTGAAGTTTTGAGAGCAATTGCTGAAGATTCTTTTCCACAGAAGTAATCTTCGGTTTAGCTCCTCCCATGACTTCAGCTTGCTGCTTTCCTTTAGCTCTCTTTTCTCGTTGTGGTTTGTACTGTTCCTGCTGCTGTGCTTCCTTCATTTGTTTAGACATCGCTCTAGTTATGCATTGCTCTTCCAATTTTGATGTTCTCAATTCAAGATCCAGCGCCTCCTCTGTAATAGTTTTAGATGTTTCTTCCAAAGGAGAAATTTCAAGTGGTGCAAAAGGATCAACCACAACGCCACCAAAAGCTCCCTGTGCCTCTCTTGCCTCCTTTTGGGACTGCTTTATTTGTTCTTCAGTTTCTTGTTCATACTCAGCTTGTAATTGCACATCCTTATCTATTGGTGAAGATGTACGTGGAGGAGGAGAGCCCGCTTTCAAAACATTATAATAAAATTCTTCTGCTTTTGCAATAGTATTAAGACGGTATCTAACTCCTCGGATCCTCAGTATTACACCTGTTGGAGCATCCCATCTGAATTGTATATTCTGTTTCTTCAATTCTGCCACCAAAAATCCAAGATCCTTTCTGTCTCTTAACATTTTGGGTGGTAATTCTTTGAAAACTCCAATCTCAACTCCATCAACTAGAACAGCAGTGACAAATGAACTTTTCAAAATATCATTTCTTATTCTCCTATCTGTAAAATATATCACCACATCTCTAGGCAGTTGCCTTTGTACTGCCACACGAGAGTTAACTCTGTACGCCTTGTCAATCTTGTACAGGACCTCACCAGATTCTACCTTCAGCAAAACCGCTAAAGCATCAGCACAGATTTTTCTAAGATCTTCCCTGCTGTTCTCTTTTACTCCTCTGAGTCTAATAGCAAATTCCATTGATCGAAATTGCATCATAGTGATCTCATTTTCAATTTTTTGTGTTATTTCTTCAACTTCAGCAATTCTTGAATCAGATACTTTAAATTTAGTCTCCACCTCTGAAGCAAGATTGTCCACTTTTTTATCAATCTGCAACACTACCTCAGACAGGCCTTTAACAACTGTTTGAATATCTTTATTAACTGCTTCATGTTTTTCTTGAATAATTCCTTTGACTTCCTGTTCTGATCTCTTGATTTCTTTAATAATAAGGTCATGATAACCTTCTTCCTTTGTCTGAATTTGCAGCTGCGCAGTTTGAGGCTGCTTCTGCTTATGTGTGGGGGAATCCCCCCCCCGCTTGCTTTGTTGCCATTTTGCCTCTTAAAGATCTTCCTTTTCCACAAATTCTAGCAACTTTTCCCAAAAAATTCTCCAGATTCAATCAGGTCTATAAGAATCAGTTACTATTTTTATTTTATTTTATTTTATTTTGTTACTTTTCTCCCTCTTCCAGCCGGATTTGTTACTTTAAAGTGTAGCCGGATACACTAATCAGATTACTTTCGCTTTCAGCTGCTCTCCGCTGAAAGCAAGCCCCATTTTTTTTCCTCTTTCCCTCTCTCTCAATTCCAAGTTCCTTTAGTCTTCCAAAATATTTCACAAAACTTTAATACTTGCTGTTTGATAGGAAGTCCCAATTCTCCTTTATTTTTGTTTGGTGGTATTAATGCTGCCGCTCTATCTTGCTCTGCAGTTTTGCAGAGTTTCACAGTCGTCTGGAGCTTCAGCGGCTTGGATAGGGAGTCCCACCCTGTTAACTCCCCAGAAACGAAAGAAACTTTCTGGGGGTCTCACAGGGGACTCTACCTGCAGCCACCGGCTGTCCTCACGAAGTCTTCACGATTTGGAGGTTTTCGAGCCGTTTCCAACCTCCGAAACGGCTCTTTGACAGGCGACAGGGCTGGCGGTCTTCAAAAGACCGTCGGCGATGGACCGCGGCAGCACCGGAAGTCCCTCTTTCATAGATTTCGATGTGTCTTCCAAAGGGGAGATTGAAAGTGGTGCAAAGGGATCAACCAACAAACCACCTACTGCCCCCTGGGTCTCCATTGCTTGCTTTTGTGACTGTTTTATTTGTTCCTCAGTCTCTTGTTCAAATTCCCTCTGTGCTTGAGCCTCTTTATCTATTGGCAAAGATGTACGAGGAGATGTTGAACCCGCTTTCAAAACGTTATAATAAAAATCTTCTGCTTTTGGTATAGTATTTAAGCGGTATCTCACTCCTTGTATCCTCAATATTATGCCAACTGGGGCATCCCACCGAAATTGTATTTGCTGTTTCTTTAATTCTGCCACCAAAAATCCAAAATCCTTTCTATCCTTTAACATTTTAGGTGGTAATTCTTTAAAAACTCCAATCTCAGATCCATCAATTTGCACAATTTTTAATTTTGCAAAATAGCATTTCTTATCTTTCTGTCTGTGAAATATATCACCACATCTCTAGGCAGTTGCCTATATGCTGCCACTCGAGAGTTCACTCTATAGACTTTGTCAGTTTTGTAAAAAATCTCGTCAGAGTTATCCACCTTCAGCAACACTGCCAGAGCATCAGCACAAACCTTTCTAAGATCTTCCCTACTGTTATCTTTTATGCCTCTAAGTCTGATGGCAAATTCCATTGATCTAAATTGCATCATCGTTATCTCATTCTCCAGCCTCTGAGTTTTCTGGTCCACCTCAACAATTTTAGAATCAGATTCCTTCAGTTTAACATCCACATCTAAAGCAAGTTTATCTACTTTTTTATCAACCTGCAGGAGTACATCACACAGGCCTTTCACCACTGTTTGAATATCTTTGTTAACGAGATCAAATTTTTCTTGAACCATACCTTTAATCTCCTGCTCAGATTTAGCAGCCATGCCTTTAACTTCCTGCTCTGACCTTTTAATTTCTGTCACAATAAAGTTCTTTAAATCCTGGAAGCCATCCTCCTTTGTCTGAGCTTGTGATTGCTGTAGAGAAAGTTGTTCAGCTTTCACTTATGAGTGGCCCCCCCCGCTGCTTTAGAGTCTGACTTCATTTGTTTAGACATTTTACTATTTCTTTTTCTTTTTCCAGCACAAATTGCTCCAAATCTTGCTAATAATTTCTCCAGAATAAAGTCAATAAGAAAAATCAATAAGTCCAAACTACTTTATATTCTGTCTTCCAATCAAGTCTGTTACTTTGTAAGCAAACTACTTTTGCTTTCAGCTGTTCTTTCCGCTGAAAGCAAGCGCCATTTCCCCCCCCCCTTTGTCTTAAACTTTCTCAGGTTCAACTTGTTCAAAATTCTTTAAAATTGATTCGCAGGGCTAGCAGATATATACTTGCATTTGTAGAGGATCCGTTCCACCCTGCTATTTATTCGTTGAGTACGACGTCTTGCTCTGCAATTGTAGCAGAGTTTCCCCTTCGTCCGGAACTTCTGCGCTTTGAAAAGGGAGCACACCCTGTTGCCTCCCCAGAAGCAGGAAAAGCATTCCGGGGGTCTCACAGGGGCTCTACCTGTGCAGTGCTAGTTCTTCTCCCGAATCCTAATGGATTCGGGGGTTTTCGAGCCGAAAAAACGGCTCTTTAACAGGCGACGGGTCTGGCGGTCTTAAAAGGTTCGTCAGCGACGATCGAAACTCAACCCGGAAGTGGCATCACCTGTTTTTAACAAACTCATGATGGTTTCTAGTAATCATCTTGTTTGTTTCCAGGTGCTCACAAATCCTCTGCTTGATTATCTTTTTCAGGACTATCCCAGGTTGGTTCCTAGTTTTAACTCATTCTGGCCCCTTTCTGACTTCCTCCTTCCAGATTTGGGCTGATTGTTGATATTCTGCTTTAGTTATGTACCCCTCTTTCCACTTTTTATACAGTTCTTTTTCAAATAATTGCTGCCCAGTACTACCTTCCATCTCATTCTATATTTGTGCTTTTCATTTTATCTGTGTTTATCCTCCCATCATCTCCCATAATCTTTTACTATTTTCTTCTTGTAAAGTGTCACTGTCTTCCCTTTTCTTCCTTCAAGCCTATTTGAGAGCACTCTATGCAAATCTATAACAGCTTCCTAAAGCTGCCCTCCATTTTTCCTTTTCAATGGAATGATATGTGGTTGTACTTCTAAGATATTGGTTTTTTGGAGGTTCCTAATCTCCCTATGCCTAAGTCATTGGCAACAATTATGCTGTTATCAACATATAGTTGGACTACATAACCCATATGATAGGTTCCAGATGGAGCTTGGGCCATTTCCTGAAGCTCTGGCACACGCCTCGACCGGAGACCTAATGGCCGCCTGGGACAGGGCGGCTGCTGGAGCTCTGGATCGGGTCGTGCCTTTGCAGCCTCTGACCTGGCGCCGATATCAATTGGCTCCTTGGTTCTCCGAGGAGTTGAGGGAGTTGAAGCTCCGGAAAAGATGCCTAGAGAGTAGTTGGAGGGCCAGTCGTTCTGAATCTGACCGGACACTAGTGAGATCCCATATTAGGACTTACTTAGTGGCGATAAAAGCAGCTAAATGTAATTATTTTGCTGCTCTTATTGCATCATCAGATAATCGCCCGGCCACCCTCTTTAGGGTGACCCGCTCCCTGCTACACCAGGAAGCGCGGGAGGACCCCTTGGAGGGTAGAGCCGAGGATTTTGTTCAGTATCTGCATGATAAAATCACTCAGATTCGGGAAGATCTGGACTCCGACTGGGTAGTCTCGGGGGGAGGGACAGGAGCAGGTCTTGAGAATTATCTGGACTGAGTTTGATCCTGTGACCCCTGAGGACATGGACAGGATTCTGGGCAGGCTGAACGTGACCACCTGTTTATTGGACCCGTGTCCCTCCTGGTTAGAACTGGCTTCCCGGGAGGTGACATGCAGCTGGCTCCAGGGGATTATAAATGCTTCGTTGGGTGAGGGTGACTTTCCCGACGGCCTTGAAAGAGGCGGTGGTGAGGCCTCTCCTCAAGAAGTCTTCCCTGGACCCGGCAATGTTGGTAAATTATCGTCCGGTCTCCAACCTTCGCTTTCTGGCGAAGGTTGTCGAGAGTGTGGTTGCGCAACAGCTTCCCCAGCACCTGGATGAAACGACGGATCTGGATCCATTCCAGTCGGGCTTCAGACCCGGGTACAGCACGGAAACGGCATTGGTCACGTTGGTTGATGATCTCTGGAGGGCTCGGGACAGGGGGTGCTCCTCTGTCCTGGTCCTGTTAGATCTCTCAGCGGCTTTTGATACCATAGACCATGGTATCATGTTGCACCGGTTAGAAGAGTTGGGGGTGGGAGGCACTGTGCTGCAGTGGGTTCTCCTCCTTTCTCTCTGACCGGTCGCAGTCGGTGTTGACAGGGGGGCAGAGGTCGACTCCGAGGCCCCTCATATGTGGGGTGCCACAAGGGTCGGTCCTCTCGCCCCTCCTGTTCAACATTTATGTGAAGCCGTTGGGTGAGATCATCCGTGGTTTTGGGGTGAGATATCATCAGTACGCTGATGACACCCAGCTGTACAGCTCCACCCCAGACCACCCCAACGATGCCCTTGAAGTGATGTCCCGGTGCCTGGACGCCGTGCGGATCTGGATGGGGAGGAACAGGCTCAGACTCAACCCATCCAAGACCGAGTGGCTGTGCCTTCCGACGTCCCGATATAGTCAGCTGGTGCCATCGCTGACTATCGGGGGGCGAATCATTGGCCCCCGCAGAGAGGGCGCGCAACTTGGGCGTCCTCCTGGATTCACGGCTGTCTTTAGAAGAGCATTTGACGGCCATGACCGGGAGGATTTTTCATCAGGTTCGCCTGATTCGCCAGTTGTGTCCCTTTCTGGATCGGGACTCTTTACACACGGTCACTCATGCCCTCGTCACCTCTCGCCTGGACTATTGTAATGCTCTCTACATGGGGCTCCCCTTGAGGAGCACCCGGACGCTCCAACTGGCGCAACCGGCTGCGCGGGTGGTGATGGGAGCGACATGGCGCTCCCATGTTACTCCTCTCCTGCGTGAGCTGCACTGGCTCCCGGTGGTCTTCTGGGTGTGCTTCAAGGTATTGGTTACCACCTTTAAAGCGCTCCATGGCTTAGGAACCGGGTACTTGCAGGACCGCCTACTACCACCAATAGCCTCCCACCGACCGGTACGCTCCCATAGAGAGGGGCTCCTCCAGGTGCCGTCGGCCAAACAATGTTGACTGGTGGCCCCCTTCTCTGTGGGGGCACCCATTATCTGGAACGAGCTCCCCCCGGAGATACGGAGGATCCCGGACCTTCGCGCCTTCCGCCGTGAGCTAAAAACTTTTCTGTTTCACCAGGCGGGCCTGGCCTAATTTTGCCCCTTCTTCTGTAAAAATAATTTAAAAATTTAAATACTTTAATATTTGGAGTTTTAATATTTTATAATTGGGCTTTTAAATAGTCGGGCCATTGTTTAATTTGGTTTTATTTGGCTTTTAAATTTTGTATGTATGTTTTTTACTTTTGGCTGTTCACCGCCCTGAGTCTCCTCAGGGAGATGGGCGGTATATAAATCTAAATAAAATAAAATAAATAAACAAATAAATAAATAAATATACTGTATGTCTGGCTATTGTTGAAGATGACTTAGAACACGGGTGTTAAACTCACGGTGTCACGTTGCTGTCACTTGATGTATCATGACGTTTTTTCCCTTTGCGGAGCTGGGGTGGACATGGCCTGTGTGTGATGCTTCCAGCCCATGGTTTGACACCCCTGACTTAGAATCTAGTATGGAGTGCAGCAACCAAACTGCTGATCAATGTATCATTGCAGGATAACCTTTGCTGCAGTAATTCACTTGGCTTCCACAACCATAACCTGAACATTACTTAGAAATTATGCACCATAGTGCCAGGTTATCTTAGGGTTTGGCTTATCTAAAATGAATCTGCCTGTCCTGTTAAGTGGTAAACAAAGGCTTTCCTCAAGGTGCTACTGCCATTATAGTGGGGGAAATGAATGAGAAGATAGGCCTTTTTAAATTGTACCCCCTGGAAATATGTTTGGGCCCTTCTCTCCTGGCTTCTGGGAAGCTTCTGAAAACCTTTCCTTTTAACATCCCTTGATGTTATGGAGGACAATGGGCATCTATTTCTTTGGATTTTTTTTTATCATATATTGTTTATATTTTAAATTGTTAAATCCAATAAAAAGAATTATTCAGATGACTCTCTTGGTTTATTATTTGTATTGATTTTAAAATATCAACCAGTTTGTTTTGCATGTTCAGTGCAACATCCTTTTCCATATTATTCTGATAACCGTCATTTGTAGTTCCATTTTGATGCAATCTCTATCTTGTCAAATAGAATATTTTCCTCATCTGTCATTTCTTCTAAACATCTTTTGGACGCAGTCTATCCATGGAAGCAAACATCCCTACTGTCATATTGATACTACTGATTCCATTTTTCAAAAGTGATCATTAGCATTTACAATATTAAAGTTTTCTGTATCATTTTATACATCCAGTTAGTGGCTAATCAGTCTTGTGTATTTTTCTCTCTTTCTACTGTCCAATTTTTAAAATTACTTATCCTTATTTTGTCTTGCAAATGTCAAAATCCCATGGGAAAGATTAATTCCAAAATCTTATTCCAAATTTATCTACGGTAGAGCTTAAACTTTCTAAACTGAAGTCTTATTTAACTTTAATCAAAGTCTTATATTTTTGGTGTTTATTTCAAACATTTTTAATTCTTAAATTTATGATTCAAAATTTCTTTCCAGTGGGATGGAAGGAACACTCACCTGTTTTTTTCAGACTTGTCAATTTGAAAGTCTCAAATAGCTTAAAAGTAAACAAATGAAAAAGGAAGTTTGTGAATTTAGTGTCTTTTAAAAGGCACCGATTGCAGTGGTGAGCAGGAAAGCTATTCTTGTTGTCTCCCACTGCTCAAAACACAACAGGGACCATTGTTTTGTGGTTTTTTTATGAGGAGCCACTGTTTGGAGTGAATGTGGGGGATCTCCCCACCAACTCCTTATTCAGAGACATTCATCTCTAAAATTTCTGCTTTTTGAGAGCTGTCTTCAGTCCATCATTTCTTCCTCTGGAAGTATTCAGGTTTTTGTTCTTGGAGGAATGGTTTACAATGGAGGAATGGTTTACAATGGCATCTTTAATGTTTAGTTTGCAGGATTTTCCATCTTTCCTTAATACTTACTCCTTCAAGATTTGAAACTTACAATCTCTAACTTCAAACTTACATTGGATTTAATTTACAATCTCTCTGACTTCATCAAACTGTTCTTCTGCAATCCAAGTCTGTAGAAGTCTGATTCTTGTCCATTAATCCTCTCTTTATTTTATGGATTCAAGGGTAATACAATTACTTTCTCCAAGTTTCCAGTAACTTTCAATTCTCAACCTTTTGGTAAGGTTTAAGTTTAGGATTCCAAACCCTTTTATTTTTTTATTCATCTGCGAAGAAATGAAGTCAGCAAGAGAAGATGAGAATTTGTTTGACCACTGATTCTTGGCAGAATTAGATTTTCACTTGATGTCAGCATAATTGAAATACTTTATTGTCAATTTTGTTACAGCATCAAGAAGACTGCTATACATATTGGGCTAATGGGAACTAGAATTATCAATTGAACCCCCTCCCAGTTTATATTTCAGTGGGATGGTAGAAGTGAGGAGAAGAATTTAGGAAGCATTGTGTCAGGTCTGCCTCTGTTCAAATCCTAAGAAAGAAACCCCCCCCCCCCGACTCCATTGATTTAGAGAAGAGTTACTTTTACTAAGAATGAACTCATAGCAGTGAAAGCAAGACAAGATCTAGAACAAACCACGTGAAAGTTACACATTGAAAATCACCCCAAGTCCCTCCCCCCAGAGTCCAGCACAGAGAGTCCAATCAGCATCCAGTAAGAAGTTATGGGAAAAGCTCAGGGTGAAATGCTCCCGATTCGGACCAAATCACCTGATCCGGTAGCAATGGAGGCGAGTGGTTCGGAGAACCAGTAGCAAAAATCCCTGCCCCCCCCCCTCCAATGCCCAGCTGAGCCACACAATCATCAGAGGCTTTTTTTAACTTTTAAAAACATTTTTTCTACAACCTCTTCAGCCAAAAAAATGTTTTTAAAAGTAAAAAAAAAGCCTCTGATGATCGCGCGGCTCAGCTGGGATCGTCAGAGCCTTTTGAAAGCATTTTTTTACAACCTCTTCACTGAAGAGGTTGTAGAAAAAATGGGTTTAAAAGTTAAAAAAGAAAATTGGCCATGCCCACCCAGTCACATTAACCCCCCCCCCCAAGCCACACCCACAGAATCGGTAGTAACAAATTTTAGATTTCACCACTGGTGAAGCAGCTCTGCAGGTGTTGTGTGCCTCAGGAGTCTCAGGACGGTTGGCCTTGGAGAAGTATAAACAACTCCACTAAGCAGTGCCATAGTTTATTAGTGCAAACCTCCCTTCCAATTCTCATGGGACCACTCCACACCAGTTTACTTCCCCATCCCAAATGCTTGAACCTCTCTCCCTCTTTCTATGGCAGCTGAGAGCAAGCAAGCTTCAGAAAACCATGCTGGAGATCTGACTGACACATTGGTGGAAGACAGGTCTACATTTCTATGTTTCTAGCACAAGTTTATGGAATCAGAATCAGAATAGAACTGGAAGGACCTTAGAGGTATTCTAGTCCAGCCCCCTGCTCAAGCAGGAGATCCTATACCATTTCAGACAAGTGATTGTCCAGTCACTTCTTAAAAACCTCCAGTGATGAAGCACCTACAGCTTCTGAAGGCAAGCTGTTCCACTGGTTAATTGTCCTCACTATTAGGAAGTTTCTCTGCAATTCCAGGTTGCTTCTCTCCTTGATTAGTTTCCATCCATTGTTTCTTGTCCTGCCCTCTGGTCCTTTGGAAAATAAATTAACATCCTCTTCTTTGTAGCAGCCTCTCAAATATTGCAATACTGCTATCATGTCCCCCCAGTCCTTTTTTCTAGATTAGCGAAACCCAAATTCTCCAACCGTTCTTCATATGTTTTAGCCTCCAGGCTTTTAATCAACTTAGTTACTCTGCACTTTTTCCAAAGTCTCAACATGTGTTTTGTAATGTGGTGACAAAACTGGTTGCAGTATTCCAGATGTAGTCTTACCAAGGCTTTATAAACTGGTACTAATTCTTCATGTGATTTCGATTCTATGCCTCTATTTATTAGTTTTTTTGGCTGCTGCTGCATACTGTTGACTCGTGTTTAAGTGATCGTCCACTAAGACTCCAAGGTCCCTCTCACAGTTACTATTTTGGAGGCAGGTTTCGCCTAATTTGTACTTGTACTTTTGGTTTTTTCGGTCAAGGTGTAAAACTTTTCTCCACATTAAATTTCATTTTGTTGGATAGGGTCCATTGTTCAAGTCTGTCAAGATCTTTTTGGATCCTGAACTTGTCTTCTCGGGTGTTGGCTATTCCTTTCAGTTTACTGTCATCTGCAAATTTGATGAGTTCTCCTTCTATTCCCTCATCTAAGTCATTTATGAAGATATTGAAGAATACTGGGCCTAAGACAGAACCTTGTGGTACTCTACTGCTTACTTCCCTCCATGTAGATGTGGCACCATTATGTGCACACCATTTCGCTCGTCTACTAATTTAGTCACTTTGTCAAAGAATGAAATAAGATTGGTTTGGTGTGATCTGTTTTTAACAAACCCATGCTGGCTACTAGTTATAACTTTTATTTGTTTCTAAATGTTCACAGATGTGTTTTTTAAAATAATTTTTTCCAGTATCTTCCCAGGTATTGATGTTAGGCTGATTGGGCTGTAGTTTCTTGGGTCTGTTTTTTTCCCTTTTTTGAAAATGGAAACCACATCAGCTCTTTTCCAATCATCTGGTAGTTCTCATTATATTATGAATATACTCCGGTAGTTCCCAGTATATTATGAATATACTTTAATTTCAGGGAAAGCAAGGATTGGCAGACTTTATATACAATGTAAGGGAAATGATTTACAATCAATTTAATGTTGTTTAAAAAAAGTTAATTTGATTCTTTGTTTAATCAATAACAAAATTATTTTGGTGTCTCCCTGCTGCCTGCCTGCCTGCCTTCTTTCCTTTCTTCCTTCCTGCCTTCCTTCCTGCTTTCCTCTTTTATTTTATTTTATTTTTTATTTTATTTTATTTTTTTCTGATATTCCACAGTCACTTTATCTCATATACACATACAGTAAAAATGAAGTGATTGAAAAAAATCAAAAGTATTTTCAGATGAAGAAAGTGGCAGTAAAACAACAGATCCTTCTTTGTACTTTTTTCAAAGGTTCAACATATCTGTGGATGGCGGGGACCAGATGCACATGTGTTTAAATATTTTCGGGTAGGGCTTATTTTCAGGAAGGGCTTATTTTCGGGGGACTTATTTTAGCACATGCGCTCAAAAGCCCGATTGGGCTTATTATCCGGGAAGGTCTTATTTTCAGGGAAACACGTTATTTTTTTTCAATATTGAAAGGTCTACCTTAAGATATAACCAAATTAGATATATTCTTTTATTTAAATAAAGGAATCAATTTAACCACCTGTATTTTTTCTTTGCTGTGGAAAATAATATGTCTTTCTATTGTCTCTTATTAATTTTTATAGATATCATTTATGTTAGTAAAATTCATTGTTCTCTTTCAGATTCTTTAACCTGAAAGGAAAAAAAAACCCCTTTTTAAACATCCATTTTAAAATTCTAAACTTGACTTTAAAAATATTTGGGAAATCAAAAATATTTGGGAAATCTAATGCATCTTTTTTTCCTCTTTACATATTTTCAAATAATATTTTACAAAATGATATTTCAATTATAACATTATAAACAATTTATAATGTTTAAGTAATTCCTAAAGCTTGTAAAATATTAATATTTTACAAGCTTTAGGAATTACTTAAACATTATAAATACAAAAATACATTTCAAACCCACTTTACATTAAAACTTAGTACTTTCAATTACATATTTGAGAATGTTAATGAATTAATTGGAGTTAGGATGGTTTTTAAGTTTAAGTCACTCCTTCCAGCTTATCTTTGCAGAATAAAATATTTTTCTTCTCTGGAATGTCTATCAAGTAATTTTAGGAATTTTTCTCTTTTTCTCAAGGAATTCTCAATTTTGTTAGTATCCATGAAGAAAAAATCCCAAACTTGTCCTTGAAAGTTGCAGATTTTCTTTGAACTCTTCTTTTAATTGTGCTGGGGGGTTTATATTTAAATCATCATCATCATAAAGACTGGTGTCAGATTTGTATTTTAAAATTGCAATAGGATCTTTTGCATTTTCAGCTACTCTTGAAATTGCCGCTGTGGTTTGGTAACTTTCTACATATAATTGCATCTCTGAAGTAATTTGAGTAGTTTTTATAACATTCTTAGATCTATAAATTGAAGGGTTTTATTTAAGAATTTTTCAAACACATCTCTGATAACTTGCTCAAATCTGTACTCCATCTTAACTCCCTCTTGTGGTCGAAAAGTAGATTTTTTAGAAGTCATTTAGGAATTGCTAACCAATCATAATTCATAAAAATTGGAAAATTTTAGCCACCCACAGCAAAGCAGACCAACCTACAAATTACTTAAAAATAGTAAAATAAAATCACAATTTTGTATCCTTATATTTCTCCATCACAGTTTTTTTAAAAAAAGATACTCCACACTTCCTTGCTTTAGCTTGCCTCCTCTTTCCTGTCATTTAGCAATAAAAAGGTCCCCAAAATGCTGGACAAATAACTGTACCTTCAGAGTATAAATCTGACATCAGCTTTTTTTATGATGGTTTGAGTATAACCCTCCCAGTGTAACTGAAACGAGGATCAAGTAAATTCACAATTCTCAAGAGGTCAAGTTTGGGACTCATCCCGCATGTGCAGCACAGTTAGAAGATGAAGTTGGATGACTCCAGCCCGCCCTGCCACCTTCCTCCCCTCACCTCGTGGCAGCAGCATTGATACAGGCGAAGGTAGAGGCATGGGGGAGGCACACAATCCTGCAGCGTCACCTCCCCCATCCAAGCCGCGGTGGCCATGGGCAAGCAAAGACATACTATGAGATGGAGCATGCAGGTGGGTGGCTGTCCTGCACTTCCAACTGGCCAGATAATGTGCCTCCTCCCCTGTGCCTCTGCCTGCTGCTTAGGGCCAGCCTGACAGTCACAGCATGCCAGACCCACCTGCACTGTGCATGTTGTGGAGCCCCTCAGCTGCCGGGCTACCGCCAGACACCGTTGGCCCCCACACACTTACTATCTCCTGTGCTCTCTCTGGGGAGCGTCCAGCAGGGGTGGCCACTCCATCACTGTCTCCGGGGTGGCCTTGTGGGCCAAGTCTCATTCCTGCCCTCAAACAATAAGGCTGGTGTATGCGAGCAAGTGAACCTGGGACATGGACAGTGTTGTTTCCTACGCCCAGCCTTAGATCCGACCCGTGGGGCTGCCCTGCCACTTCAGCACCGCCCCTGTGCATGCACCCAGGGAGCAGGGCTGGGGTGACCCCTCGCGTGCTCCAGGGCAAACCTGCAGATCTAAAGCTGGCCGTGTTTCAGCCCAGCTGGCTGCCAGCAGGTTTAAATCAACACCCAGTCGGCCTGGACCAGGCTGAGGCACCGCAGGCCAGTCCTTCCCTGCTTCCAGGGTAGCTCTGTAGGCCGGATCTAACCATCTCATGGGCTGGATCCAGCCCATGGGCAGTGAGTTTGACACCCCTGCCCTATAGCATTTCAGAAAAATGGTTATCCAATCTCTTCTTAAAAACTTCCAGTGTTGGAGCATTTACAACTTCTGGAGGCAAGTTTTTCCACTGATTAATTTTTCTAACTGTCAGGAAATTTCTCCTTATTTCTAGATTGCTTCTCTCCTTGATTATTTTCCACCCATTGCTTCTTGTCCTGCCCTTAGGTGCTTTGGAGAATAGCTTGACTCCCTCTTCTTTGTGGCAGCTCCTGAGATATTGGAACACTGCAATGTTACTCCTAATCTTTCTCTTCATTAAACTAGACAGATCCAATTCCAGCAACCGTTCTTTATAGATTTTAGCCTCCATCCCCTTATCATCTTGGTTGGTCTTCACAGCACTCTTTCTAGAGTCTCAACATCTTTTTTACAAGGTGGTGACCAAAACTGGATGCAGTGGTATTAACACTTCATATGATCTTGATTCTTATCCCTCTGTTTATGCAGCCTAGAACTGTGTTGACATTTTTGGCAGCTGCAGCAAACTGCTGGCTCATATTTAAATGATTGTCGACTAAGACTCCAAGATCCCTCTCACAGTTACTATTTTTTATTTATTATTATTTTTGGATATACATCAATATCATTATATGAACATGAACTCCAAGGGGCTAAAGTCACCCTGTAGGGGTGATGAAGAAAGGAGGGGCACCCTGCAAGTCACGGAGAGCGGCTGTTCTCCAATAGGATCCAGGTATTCCCTCCCATCCAACGATGAAAAGGAGAAGCAGACAGGGGTTGGATTCTAGCGGTTTGGACTGGTTCAGACAAACCAGTACCTCTGACGATCAGCTGGGAGCGAACCAGTTCGCTCTGATGATCAGGTGGGCCCGTCCACCCCTGCACTTTAATGGCCTATATCTTCTCAGCTGATTCACAAGGCAGAGCGGATTGCCACGCCTCATCTGTGTTACTCCCCAGCAATAACGTGGAAAGTAAATTTTTGTAAAACTGCACACATGTGCAACACGTGCATGAAGCACACAGTCACCAAACCGGTTGTTAAACTGGCAGGATCTCACCACTGGAGGCAGCCATTATGGCTGCTGTGATGGCAGCCAAAGAAACAAAGAATGTGCTGGAACGGTGTAGATGAACAGTGATTGGAACTCGGTGAGGTGATTCTTTTTTTAGCTTAGAACCTAACTCCAAAGAAAATAAACTCTGGAAAAGAGACTCTTTGAAATGCTTGTTAAAGTGGTGAATAATTACAGAGAGAAAAATTATAGACCCGAAAGAAAAGGAATTAGAGGGAGAGCGCAAAATCTTTAAAATATAGAAAAATTGGATTTTCAAACTTTATTGACAATATTTTGGTAAGGCATTTTAAAATGCTGGAATTGTTTATCTGAATATTGATTATTTGCAAAAAACAAATAAATATTTGTCAGATTTTGTGCAACATTGAAATTTAAGCTGAAGGCACCATCTACTCGTGAATGGAATATATACTAAACTCCTACAACCTTAGGAAGTACTGATAAGACAAAGGAAAAAAAAGTGGAAATAAATAACACCTGGAGGACTGCTGTGCTATCTACTGTTCTATATCTGTCTACTTCATGGTTGTTGGAAGATTAACACTCAGATTATGGAAGACATCTAAAGAAAGTGACTTTTAAATGCCAAGATCTATGATTGAATTTACAGAGTGGACTTAAGGAGACGTTTGGAAATCTTGCTGGATTACCTAAATGGAACTAATTGACTAACTTTGGGACACAAAGAACTATAACTACTGCATTCCCCTGAGGAGCAACGCTAGGATTGAGCAAATGGTTTCTAAGATGGCTTTCTGAGGTCATAGACAATTGAGACTTTGGGGCAGTGACAGGCTATTGAGCAATATTTGGACCTATCAAAATAAGACGAGATGTTGCATCAGGGAGAGATGAGTGGATTTCAAAAAGAAATGGTGTTAATGCTCCAAACTACTTATGATATGTTGATAAAGAACTACAGGGAGATAAAAAGACTTAATGCATGACATTGTGGGGAAATCAGAAAATGTTCAACAAAGAACAATGATCATAAAACACAGGAAATAGAGGAGATAATAGAAAGACCAGAGGAAAAGACAGAACAGATAAATCAACAAATAAAACAAGAGAAGGAGGAGACAGTAAAGACTTACGAATCAAATAAGGGACAATATATATTAAGAGATCAAAAAATGGGATTGGATAAAAAGAAATATAGTTTTGAAGAGAAGATAGGGGCATGGGCAGATCCTCTGGAGGTACGGCAGCAAAAGATAGAGATGGAAGAAACATTTGGGTTAAATAGGAAAGATGTAGACAGAGACAAAGACTCAAGGGAGGAGTTTGGGAGGCAAATCCAAAAACGAATAAGAATTGAAATACTAAAGCGGACAAGAGATGATAGTTAGAAAGGGAATGCTGTTTAATATAAGATTGGCTTTATTGAGAGCTAGAATAGAGATAAAAATAAGATTAAGGGGGAATATCATTATACATGTTTTTAAACTTCCGGTGGCGGTATCGCAGCGGTGCAGTGGGAGGAGAATGGTCTCTGTTCTCTGACCTAGAATTTTTCACGTTTTGGGGACCCTTCAGGGCACAAAAAGCCTGGAGGGCATTGTGGACTAGAGGGGAAGTCTAGAGTGTGGTGAAGTGAAGGGCGATCACTCGTTAAATGAACGAACACTCCTGTCAAACCAGCGTGAAGGTGTCTGACAGCTTTCTATGGTGGACCTGAGGCTGCGATGAGCCAGTGAGTACAGGGAGGAGAAGATTTTTACAGCAGACGGTGTCATTTCATGTGAAAACCGCAAGATTAATGATTGATTTGAAGAGTGAAGCCTGCCTTCTCCATTGTGGGTGGAGACAGCAGCCAGTATGAGGTGTGCTCATCTGTTCAGGCTGATAGACTGAGCCTGTCAAAGTTGCTAAGTCCCGCCCTTGTTACTGGGCAGACCCAGCTTTTGGCTCAGTCTGACAGCCTAGACAGGTGTGTGGGACTGTTCCTCTGGCCTTTTCTGTCTATTTCTGTGCCTATTCCTTGATAATCTGTTTCTGATCCTGATTGTCATTGCTGGTTTTGACTTGGACTGTGACTTGGACTGTTATTTGGATTTCGATTTCATCTGCTAACTGTAAGCTTTGATCCCCAGTAATGGGCTTGCCTGTTATTTGTGGAGGTTTTCCCTCTCTCTTGTTCCCATCTGATCCATTATTACCTGAGGGAAATTTGGAGGGATCGTGGAGCTTCGTGCTCCCCTGGGGACTGCTGCAGACCCCTCAAGTGCTCTTACACTTTCAGGGCAAATTGCGGAGTTTTTTTGTGCTCCCTGTCACAGCTACGGGCAGCCATTTTGAATCACCAACTGCCTGTCTTTGGTCTCCTGTCATCCTGGCCCAGCTCGTTTTTTCAACGGTTGCAATTTATACGGGGCTTCTCCATCGAGACAACTAGTGGAGTGTTGTGTCCCCGGCTGTAGCTGCTTGTGTGTCTGACCGCGAAGGGCTTGGTCGGCTGCAACAAAGATTTGCGTGCCGCTGATGGGCTTTTGGCACAAAGATCGGTTATTCTTCAGTGTTGGCCTTTTTCAGTGCTTTGTGCTTCCCGTCACTGCATGTTTTTCATGCCAACGGGTTTGAACGGCAGTCGGATAACCTGAGGAGCCTTGGCGGAGCTTCGCGCTCTCTTTTAGCGCTTTGCGCTACCCTCCATTGCGCAGCTTTTGCGCCAACTGAGTTTGAGCGGCATTTGAGAGAGCTGAGGATCCTTGGTGGAACTTCGCGCTCCCATTGGCAGCATAACCGGTGGCCCAGTGTGGAGAGCAATTGGTGTGGAGTTTCACACTCACCTATCAACACGGTTAGCGCGGAGCTCATTGCTGACATCCCACTTTTCATGTGAGCCTGATTGCTCTGATTATTGCTTCGCTCCTAATCTATCAGCTGAGCCTCTCCTTTTTTTGCCTCACTTGGCGCTTACATTAGACCTCCAGGCTTCGGCCTGTGCCATTTACCAGCACACCCCTTATTGGGTATTGCCTATTTCTGAGACTACACTTCTGTCTTGTTTACTGACAGCCCCGCTCTTTGACGGCGGCTTTAATTCTCAGGATGCCCAAAGCTTCTCTCAAATCAAAGCATGGCCAGAAAGCAGGATGCTCAAAGAGGCCCCATCACCAAGGGGAAACTGCCGCCAGGAAGGACCAGGCTCCTAATCCTTCCTCCAGACCGATGGCTTTAGGCTCCTCTCGGTCTCATCATAAGACCTCCTCCCACTCCGCGCCTTCCCATGCTGAAGCCCGCAGGGACAGAGTGCTCAATGAGCTTTATGATAAGGCTGGTTGCCTGCAGCCTTCAGTTGGGGAGGCTAGTGCCACCTCCTCGCGAGCGGCCGATGCATCTGATTCAGGGGCCCTACCTGATCAGATTTCTCTTCAGGATTGTCCTGCAGTGATCCAGCCCAATAATTTGTGGGGGCAGGAGGTTGCACCGGCTCAGGTTCTTCCAGCAGAGTCCTCTCGAGCTCCAGCCTCGTTGATGGCTTCACTCAATACAACATCGGCCCCTCCTTCAGCAGACCTGAGCTCTGCGACAGCGCATCAACAAACCTTTCTTTCACTGGACCAAATCCAGCAGATCATTGCAGTGGCGGTGCAATAGTCATTGGCTTCACAGCTTCTGCCTGGCAGCAGAGCAGCCTCGGTTCGGTCTGGTGCCTCTCCTTGTGTGGTCATCGCACAGGAGGACGCTCTATCCATTGAGGCTTCGGCTTCCCCGGCCTCTTCCATCGTGAGCCGTATTTCTTCCCAGGCTGAGGATGACCCTATGGGTCTAGATCTATCAGAGGATGAGGGTCTCCCGCTGGACCAGCCCGTGTTTACGGGCCTGTTTCCTCAGGCCTTGTTTAAATCCTTAATACACAAGGCCGTTAATATGGCTCAGCTGGGCTCTCCTTCTCCAACCCCAGCTCCCTCGGTTGCGGCAAAAGGGGCTTTGAACCTCTTGTTCGCTGAATTCCTACGCCTCCTCTATTTCTAGACATCATTAAGAAACAATGATCCTCGCTGGGCTCAGCTTTGACTCCATCTTCTATGGACCGATGGAACTTCAATGTTTCACCTGATCTGGCCACCATCCTCCAGGTTCCGACCGTGGACGCATCAGTGGCCGCACTCTTGCCACATGCTGCAGTTCCTGGTGCTCTGGACGAAGGTCTCCGTCCTGAGGACCGCCGGGTGGAGCAGGTTCTGCAGCGGGCGCATCAAGGCGCTGCCTGGACCATCCAATCGGCATCCATGGCGTCCTTCTTTGACCGGACTACTCTCCTATGGCTCCGTCAACTCCAGGAGAATTTGGTCACTGAGGACGTCCCCATGCGGCAAGACCTGAACAAGATAATCGCTGCCACTCAATTTTCCGTGGACGCTACCCTGAACGCTGCTCGCTTTGCGGCGAAGTCCCTCGCCTCATCGCTTGGTCTGGCTCCACCACTGGCAGGCTGACGCCAGGCATAAGTGGCGTGTGGCTTCGGTTCCCTTCTCTGGGTCCAAGCTATTTGGGGATCCCCTCGATGCCTTCCTCACGGAAACGAAAGACAAAAGGAAGGTCCTTCCGGTCATCTTCCATAGGGGGGAGTCGAGGTTCCGTCCCTACCCATCCCGCTCCCAATCTCTATCCTATGAGGGAGCTCACTTTCCTGCCCCTTCTACCAGACCACAGGGGAATTTTAAATCTAGACAGCAGGGCGCTCAGGACAGGGCATCCAGAGGTAGGGCTTTTGTTTCCAAACGGCCCTTTCGAGGGGGAGGAGGTTGTTTCTCCAGGCGCTGTCGTTAACTGCATCCCGGATCCTCCCATAGGGGGCAGATTGGCCCTCTTCGCCCCTGTTTGGGAAGGATAAATGTGTCCTGGCCACCTTATTTTTTTTTTTATTTATATTTATATGCCGCCCTTCTCCGGAGACTCAGGGCGGCTTACAATGCGTTAAGCAATAGCCTTCATACTTTTTGTATATTTATACAAAGTCAGCTTATTGCCCCCACAATCTGGGTCCTCATTTTACCCACCTTAGAAAGGATGGAAGGCTGAGTCAACCTTGAGCCTGGTGAGATTAGAACTCGCAGTAATTGCAGGCAGCTGGATGTTAAATGCTGCCTTAATAGGAGGCATTAGCCTGCTATGCACTCAGGCTCCTTATGACCTTATGATCTCGGTAGGCCATTGAATTTCTCTCCCCTCCTCCAATGTTCTTTGTGTGCTGTCCGCTTTCTAATGACATCGAGAAACAGTCCCTTATGGATTCAGCGGTTCAGCATCTCCTTTCGATCAGGGCTATTCAATCGGTGCCTGCTGATGAGAGGGGGACGGGATTTTATTCCCGTGTTTTTCTTGTGCCAAAGTCATCGGGGGTGGGTGGGTGGAGACCTATTCTGGACCTTAAATGTTTGAATCGGTATGTAGTATATCGCAAGTTTAAGATGCAGTCATTACGATCTATTCTCGACGGTGTTAGGAGGGGCGATCTCCTCTCTTCCATAGACCTCACCGAGGCCTATCTCCATATTTCCATCCTCCCCCCTCATAGAAGGTTCCTTAGGTTCTGCTACAGGAAGCGCCATTACCAGTATTGGGCCCTGCCCTTTGGCCTTTCGTCTGCCCCTCATAACTTTACCAAGGTATTGGCTGCCTTAGCAGCATCCCTTAGGGCTAAATCCATTCGTTTACAGTGCTACTTAGATGATATCCTGATTTTGTCTTCTACCCCTCTGCAGGCTTCCTCTGATCTGCAGGTTACTCTCCAGACCCTGGCAGCCCATGGCTTCTCCATTAACTTGGAGAAGAGCCACCTAGTCCCTACTAGTCGTTTGCTCCATCTCGGGGCTCTGATAGATTCGGTGGTGGGGAGGGTTTTCCTCTCGCGTGAGCGACAGGATAGCTTGAAGTCCCTAGTTGCTAAGGTTGAACGGGCTAGATCTCCTCAACTTCCACGCTTCATCTCGCAGTACCCGTCGCTGCATGCAGAGGCCACCGACACCCTATGCTCCCCGTGGCTGCCGGGGCTGCTCTATGTGTTCCCTCCGGACTCCCTTCTCCCCTGAGTGATTCGCAAGCTGTTGCTGGAGCAAGCGGAACTCATTCTTTTGGCCATGCAGACCTTGGTTTGCGGAACTAGTGGCATTGTCAGGGGCTACTCCTTGGCAGCTGTCTCAGCCGGAGGACCCCCTGACTCAAGGGGCTGTGAGACATCCAGATCTGCAGTGGCTCCGTCTGACCGCTTGGCGGTTGAGCGGCGTGCCTTAGGAGATGCTAGCATCCCAGCAGATGTAATCCGCACCATTCAGGCTTCACGGCGGCCTTCAACGGACTGTATTTAGTCAGCCACCTGGCGGGCCTTTTGTACCTCGAGCGATCGGAACGGGGTTCAACTCCTCCAGGACTCAATTGTCGAAATACTGGTGTTTCTTCAAGAGAGCCTCTCCAAGGGGCTTTCTCCTAATACATCGTGGAGGCAGGTGGCAGCGATCTCGTCTATACTTACCTTCGGATTATTGTCTTCTTTGGCATAGCACCCCTTGATTCGCCGGTTCCTGCGGGGTGCTACCAACCTATGCCCTCCTATTCTACATAGGTACCCAACATGGGACCTCTCCGTGGTTCTTAATTCTCTTATGGAGCCCCCGTATGAGCCCTTGCGGATGACTAGTCTGCGACTCTTAATGTGCAAAGTTCCCTTTTTGGTAGCTATTACCTTGGCTCACCGCATCTCGGAGATGGCCACCCTCTCCATCCGTAATGACCTCTGTGTCAGGTTCCGATGTCATCTCAAATAAATTTCACTCCCAAGCAACTAGTCTTTGCTGAAATATTTCATTTATTGAGAATGACAGATCTGGTCCCAACTTCGTCGTAGCCAATACTAACCCTCTGACCCCAAAACCTTCCCCTTCTGTTCCCCCAAACCTCAACTTCTTATTGGCCATCTTCTAGCTCAATCTTCTCAGCTCCTGCCTCCAAGCCCAGGAATTCCCCTCTTCCATCCCATCTCCAAGCAACACTATCTACAAAAAGAATAAGTAGGTAAAAGTTCAAGCCTCATCTCCTCCTCTTTATGGCAGCCTTGAAAGGCTGACATCCTGTGTGTTCCACGTGGATCATGTGGTACTCCGTCTGGACCCTATATTTGTGCCCAAGGTCAATACGACCTTCCACCTCATGCAGGGACTTGCCCTGCTCAACTTTTGCCCTCGCCTGGCTCCCCGGCTTGAATGGCGGTGGCATTCTCTGGATGTCCAGCGGGCACTACGTATTTACATTAAGCGGACTGCGGATTTCCACAGAACGGAATCTCTATTTGTTTCCTTCCTGCCGGTTTCCTTAGGTTGCAAGGTGTCGTCGACGACCATTGGATGTTGGCTTTGGCAGACGATAGCCAAGTCCTACGAACTACGTTCCCTACCGAGACCTCCTCAATTGACTGCACATTCTACCCGCAGTGCTGCATCATCGGTGGCTTGGGCCACGCAGGCCTCACTGCTCGAGACCTGCAGGGCGGCGACATGTACATTGCCCTCGCCATTCATCCAGCACTATAAACTGGACAAGTTTGTTTTGGTGGACCGCTTTTGGTCATCGGGTGCTCCAACGCATTCTTTCGGGGGAGGGTTCTTCGGACCAGCTTGCTCCCCCCAACTGTAGGGACAGTGATCTTTGGTATGTCCCATCCTGGCTGCTGTCTCCACCCACAATGGAGAAGGGGCGTTGGTCCTACCTGAGACGCACCTTCTCATTGGATGGAGACAGCAGCCAGACCCTCCCTTTTGCCAGTCTGGTCACTCTCTCTCTACTTATTTCCTTACTCTCTTGTTTGGCCTCCCACACGCAGAGCCTGTCTTCTTGTCTTCACCAAAAGCTGGGTCTGCCCAGTAACAAGGGCGGGACTTAGCAACTTTGACAGGCTAAGTCTATCAGCCTGAACAGATGAGCACATCCCATCCTGGCTTCTGTCTCCACCCAAAGAGAAGGTGCGTCTCAGGTAGGACCAATGCCCCTTTTCTGGTTAAAAGAATTCCAGTGGAGAGAGCGAGCAGCGATTTGGCGGAGGGGAAATGAGTCATCACAATACATCTAACCTTTAAGGTGGCGACAAGGAGGAAGATTGTGATGTTTCGGCAAGACGGTGGATATCTGGTGTGAACTGAGAATTAAAGAGAAAGATAAAGCAAAGAAGGAGAGAAACTTGGTATAGTAGAGCAACAGGAAAGGAAAGGAGAAGAAGAAGCGAGGACGGACATTGCCGTGAATTAACAGTAAGAGAAGTTTGATTGGATGAGTGCTCGAGCCAGAAAAAAAAAGGAAAGAACTTTCTGTTCTATTTGAACTTTTGAACAGACGATCCAAAGGAGATTGAAGTGGAATAAAAGTGGAGGGGGAAAACAGACTTAAGAGACTATTATATCTATATAAATGAGCAAAAGAGACTTGGGAGGAGCTAAGAGCTATAATCAAGAGAAGACATAAAGATCTATACTCCTCTAAACTTTGCGTTTAATGTATACTTAGTGGATATTTACAAGTCTTTACTGAACAATTGAACAACAGCAAATCAACTAAGAAGATTTAAATACCATATTTTTCGGAGTATAAGATGCACCTTTTTACCCCCAAAAAGGGGGTGAAAATCTGGGTGCGTCTTATACTCCAAATGTAGCCCTGCCGGCCCCCACCCTTGGGACATTTTCGGGCAGTTCCAGGCGGCGGGTATCTGGGTCAGGGCACAGCGTGAGGAACAACCCTCTTTAGGATGATCTGGGGGTGGGGGGAGAGAAAATATGCCCAGGAATGCCCAGGAAGTTTTCCTGTGCGGCTTTTGCCATGGCAGGCATCGGCGGTGGCTGCAGGGCATCCTGGAACACCCGGGAAGTTTTCCTGCATGGCTTTTCCGGTGTCTGCCTCCCATCACATGCGGTGCACATGTGCAGCAGCACTGGGAAATCTGCTTGCCCTCCCGCAAAACCACCGCTGCCGCTATTCCTCTCAACCCCAGCGCAATGGGTCCGTCTCCCTGAAGAGCTGCTCACCCACCCACTGGCTAGGCCGGGCCAGGCTGGGCCGAAAGCAGCACGTCTCCCATCACGGGCTGCAGGTGTGACCTGACCTCGGAAGTCAAAGGTGTGGGAAGGCCTCTTGGAAGGTAGGCAAGCATGCCAGGCTGCAGGGAAGGGAGGGGAGGTGCTAACTCCCTTCCCTATGATGGGCGACCCTGACATACATGGCTGCCTTCCAAGCGGCATTCCCCGCAGCCTGGTGGCCAGGCCCACTTCCCTGCCTTCCTCCCCCATCACCGCTTCTTTGTTCGGCTGCTTACCTTCCGCTGCGGCTGGTCCGGAGTTGGGAAAGCAAGCTAATCGGAGTTTTTGGTGGCCCCCAGCTTTCTCTGAAGGGAAGCTGCTGCCATCGCCGCCATGTTCTTCACGTATGCACAGATCCCATTTAACTTGCAAGGCAATGGGATGCGCATGCATGAAGAACATGGCGGCTGGGGTGAGGAAGTGGTGGCCGGGCAACCGGTTTGGGGGCGTGGCCAGCCAGCCATTGCTACCGGTTCTCCAAGGAACTAAAATTTTTTACTACCGGTTCTCCTGAACCGGTGCGAACCGGTAGCAACCCACCACTGATTTATATGTTAGGGTGTAGATATATACATATGTATGTATATAGCATATCTATATGTGTGTTATATATATGTACACTTTTAAGAGCAGACAACAGAATTTCATTTTTAATGTATGCCAGAGTCCCACAGAAAAAAAATGACAATAAAGGTTATCTTATCTAAGCTTCCATTCTGTTTCTATAGTTAGAGAAACAGTAATATTGTACAACTTCTTGAATTAAAAAAAGTACTTTACAAAAAGGAAAAACTGTTAATAAATAAAAGCAGTTTCCCTTGTTTCAGGGGTGAAATCCAGTAGGTTTTGACAGGTTCTGGAGAATTGGTAGTGGAAATTTTGAATAGTTTGGAGAACCGGCAAATACCACCTCTGGCTGGTCCAGACTAGGGTGGGAATGGAGATTTTGCAATATCCTTCCCCCAGAAGTGAGGAGGGAATGGGGATTTTGCAGTATCCTTCCCTTGGAGTGGGGTGGAAATGGAGATTTTGCAATATCCTTCCCCTGCCACACCCACCAAGCCATGCCCACCAAGCCACACCATGCCCACCAAGCCATGCCCACAGAACCGGTAGTAAAAAAAAAATTGAATTTCACCACTGCTTTGTTTCCCTATTTTATTTCTTCGAAGTACTCAGTATTATCTTTCTTACGAACACTGACCAGCATTTTTCTATGATCTTGCAAAATGTAAAAATTTTGTCATTAATGAGCCATCAGTCTATGTACACTAAGATTTGGGGAATGGAATGCTTTCTGGACAATTGCAGTGTGTCATATCTGATGACATACATTTAAAAATAATTTCTTAGTAAAATTTCTTGTTCATAGTATCTGTTTTAAGCTCTCATAGTAATATATTGTTAATATATTTTGCAGAGATTTCCTGCCCCGTGGGTCTGGAATTGTTACCCGAAGACCTCTCATTCTTCAGCTTATTTTTTCTAAAACAGGTGTGTGGTCCCTTCATTTATGCTTAAAAAGTAATCCAAATTCTTTTGTGAATAATGTTATATTCATGTATAGTTTCTTCTTGAACTTAGAGTACTTTACATATTCAATCATGCCTTAAAAATTAGTAAGCATGATTGAAGTATTTGGTATGGTTAAATTATGATAATAGATTATACCGTATATACTCGAGTATAAGCCGACCCAAATATAAGCCGACCCTCCCAATTTTACCCCCCAAAAGTGGGGAAACTTATTGACTCGAGTATAAGCCGAGGGTGGGAAATGCAGCGGCTACTGTTAAATTTCAAAATAAAAAAAGACCGGTCAAAAGTGCGAGGACCTGTCAGAAATCACCTTTTTCAGCCCTCTGGGTAGTCCTTTTCTGCATATGGACTACTCAGAGGGCTGAAAAAGTAATTTTTGACTGGTCCTCACACTTGTGACCAGTCCTCGAACTTACGACTGTCCTCACATTTTACGTTTTTGCCCTATCTTGTCACTCCCACTCTTTCTCATTCTCTTTCTCTCTCCACCTCTTTCTCTCTCCCCCCCCCACTCTGCCTCTCTCATTCTCTCTTTCTCTCTCCCCTCCCCTCCGCTTGCATTCCAGCTGTTGAATTCTTTGAAACCAACTAAAAACTTCGGGGAGTGGGGGAGAGTCCCTGTTGGGAAGAAGGGAAGAAGGGGGAGGAAGGCAGGAAGGCAGGAAGGCAGGAAGGCAGGAAGGCGAAAGAACGAAAGAAGAACGAAAGAAATCTTTCTTTCTTCTTTCCTTCCTTCTTTCTTTCTTCCTTCTTGCCTTCTTTCTTCCTTCTTTTTTTCTTTCCTTCTTTCCTTCTTTCTTTCTTGCCTTCCTTCCTTCCTTCTTTTCTTTCCTTCCTTCTTTCCTTCTTCCTTCTTTCCTTCATTTTTTCCTTCCTTCTTTTCTTTCCTTCATCCCAGCAGGGACTTCCCCACCCCCCAAGTTTTAGTTATAGAAAGTGACAGGAACAGCCCGAGGGGATCCCAAAGCAGATTCCCTTGCAGATCTGCTCAGCTCCGGAGAACATCTGACTCTGTTTAGTGCTGGCTAGCCCAGCCGTCTGTGTGCAGG
>WNWU01013618.1:1721037-1740398 GCA_012654045.1 Ptyas mucosa
CTGGGAGCCGCTGAGGGGCAAAAGAGGAGCAGAAGGCGCTGCCGGCGCAAGCCTCCCTGACCCCTACAGCCAAAAAGGGGCACGGGGGAGGGGCGCCACACCCCCATACACACACCCCATTTTGGCTTTAGGAAGCCTCTCTGCAACCCCGGGAGCCAAAACGGTTGCAGGGAAAAAGACATTTTTTTCGTGACCCGAATATAAGCCGAGGGGCCGTTTTTCAGGCTGAAAAACTTGGCTTATATTCGAGTATATACGGTAATTCTTACGTGAATACTCAAAGATTTCCCTTAGATTTGTATTTGAGCTTCACATGAGATATCTCTTCTCTTTCAGAATATGCAGAATTTTTGCACTGCAAATCTAAGAAGTTTACAGATTTTGATGAAGTCCGACAGGAGATTGAAGCTGAGACTGATAGAGTGACAGGAACAAACAAAGGCATTTCTCCTATTCCTATTAACCTGAGGGTATATTCACCACATGGCAAGTGTTATGCATTTTTGTAAAAGTTGAATATTATATCTTCTTAATATCTAGGAAAGAAGATGGAGATTTGGAAAACATTATTCAGAAAATCTATGCATTCCTATCCTTTTTGGAAAATAGATACAGGTCCTAGATTTACAACCACAGTTGAGCCTGGAGTTTTGGGTCTAAGTTATTGCAATCATAAGTCAAGTCTCCACATGACTGGGCTCAAATTTATGATCATTTTTATAACGATTGTCAAGAAAATAATTGTGGTTGTTAAGCAAATCATATAGTTGTTAATTGAATCACATCATAAATTAAACCCAGCTTATCCACTGGGTATTTTTTGCTTTTTTAAAAAGGCAAAAAATGTTGCAAAATGCAATCACGTGCCTGCAGAATGCTGCTACCAATTGTAAATGCAAGCCAGTTGCCAAGTGCCTGAAATATAATCATATGACCACAGAAGCTGGTGCAATAGTCATAATTTCGAGGAGAGGTCTTAAGTAACTTTTTTTCATCATAATGAAGTCCATCATAACTTTGAATAGTCACTAAGGACTGGTTGTAAGCTGAGGACAATAGTAACAATTGTCCTATTTATTGAAGAGATGATTTTAAAAGAATGAAGAAAGCTCCACTACGACAAAATCAAGAGACAAATCAGACCCCAAACGTTGAAAATATCTTTCAATCTCATTATCTTTGTAAGGAAAAGAGGATTTTGAAAATCTCTTCTTTGATCTAATTAGCTGTCTGACAGGGATATACATTTATCTCCGTGTATGCCGTATGTACACTGTCACACAGACGCACTTGTCCACGCTTGCGCGTACGCACACAAACACACACACACACACACATATACACATACATACACGTGCACACACACATACATACATTTAAGGGTAGGAATGTACAAAATATTTCAATATGAAATGTTTTGTGCATTGAATTTCACAAAATGCTTCATTTTTAAGTGTATAGTTGGCCGTCTCAAGCATTTTGAAAGTGTGAATGGGGATTTTTGGATGTGCTAATTAAAACAATTGAATAAGGGGAATTATGATATAATTTTAATGAGGAAGGAGAAAAAATGAGTTTGTAACTGCAGTAAGGAAGAGTGAAAGTGCTTTTTTTACAATGTTACTATCAGCAAAATTATATAGTTACCTTCAGGAAAATACTGAAGGGAATAATATATCCACTCTCAAGATGGAATTCTTTTGTAATTCTTTGGAAATAATGTCAAAACCTATGAGTATAATAATTAAAAGCTGAGAGTATTTAAGTCAGTTATAAAGATGACTTTAATTTATTTTTATTTTTTAATTTCCCTCTCATTTAAATGAGCGTGCTCTTGGCTTTAGTAGACACCCCACCCCACCCTTCTATGTGGAAAGGTTTTGGAAAAACCACTTAAGATCCAAAGCTGATTTAAGACAAAACAACATTTTTCAGATGAAGTTTTTAGTCTTTGCTGATTTTCTTTTCAGTGCTGAATCTGACTCTGATTGATCTTCCGGGTATAACTAAAGTGCCAGTAGGTGACCAACCCCAGGATATAGAATACCAGATCAAAGATATGATTTTACAGTTTATTAGCAGAGAGAGCAGCTTGATTCTTGCTGTGACTCCAGCCAATATGGATTTGGCCAACTCTGACGCGCTCAAACTGGCTAAAGAAGTTGACCCACAAGGTAAATTATGTTTTTATATTTACTTGGATGTAGTAGATATATACATACATATATATATATATACATGGAATGTTGTGTGTAGGAACACAGACGAGGAGCCAGACGTCCAAGAGCAATGTTTATTTAAGATAAGGACTCAGTATACACCAACATGCACTTTCCGGCTGACAGCCCCTTTTAAAGGAAAACTGTCAGCCTTTAACCAATAACTTTAAAAATATGTCCCGCACTTGCGTGGCAGAAGAAAAAGCCTCTGCTCAAGCGCGGACATAACAACAGACTTGTGTGAAATTCCCAAATAACAAATTATGATGATTTTTCCAGATAGAATGCACCAAACTACAGTTGTTGCTTTATAGTTGCAATAGTTGTTGATAAAATCTCAGTGTCTTAAAAGAAATCTTCTAGTATTATTATTTATTTAAATTTATTGGCTGGCCAACTCCAGGAGACTCTGGGCAGGAAACAAAACTAGAGAAAATATAAAAACAGGTACAAATATTAAATCAAACAGAGTTCAACAAAATCAACAAAACAAAATAGGGGCCACTGAACAAATAGTAAGCATTAATCCCAGACGTGCGCCTAAACCAGGTTTTCAAATTTTAGGACAGGGGATGCCATCTTTGTGGGAGTTGCAGTTCTAGAGGATGAGGACCACAAGATAGAATGTACACTTCCTAGGCTCCACAATATGGTAATGTTTAATTTAGGGGATCTGGAACATACAAACAGGCAGAAACAGTTGGAGACACTCTCAAATATATAGGCCCTATGCCATACAGGGCTTTATAGATAATAACCAACACCTTGAATTGTACTTGAAGCTAATTAGCAGTTAATGCAGCTTGCCTAGGATTGGTGACACAGGAGTATGCCAAGAGACGTCCTTTACTGATAGGAAGAGGAGCAGAGAAGAAGTGGAACAAATAATAAAATTAAAACATCCTTTACCTCAAAATGCGATTAAGAATAAAATTTAGTATTTTATTCCATATTTGTGCTACTCTCAAGCGTGCTCTTACCCGCCTGCTACTGGAGCTGCCGCGCAAGCCTCCCATGAGTCAGTCAGCTGCGCAGCATGTCCTGATCGCCTATCTTCTCCCCACCACCTATGCCTCTGCTCAGAATTAACGGTATTTGCACTGTGCAAAGGAAGCCAAGGCATGCTGAGAGCTTGGCCTGTTGCAGCTGCGGGGCAGACAGAGGGACAGAGAAAGCAGGGCCAGCAATAGCTGTACTCCCACTCCCATTGGTCCCCGCGCTCGCTGCCTCCTGCACTTAAAAAAATATTAGACCTCTCCGAAAATAAGCCCAAGTACTTATTTTCAAGCCCAAAAGAAAATAACACTGGGTCTTATTTTCGGGGAAACATGGTATTGTTTAGAGTAGTAACTTTTTAAATTCTATGCTACCTACCAAGCTATTAAAAGATTCCAAAACCTCTACAAAATTAATGGGACATGAGGCAGAAATACAAAACCTTATCAGGCAGCTCAACTATGTATGTTGTTGTAATATATTTCAGCTATTTTTATATTACTTGTTATGGTTCGTTGCAGTCAGCCAGATGTTCATATTAGATTTGGCATTTTTATCCACCTATCAAATCCTTCCCAAGGACTTGAGATAGTCAGATGTTGACAGTATTAAAGGCATCATCACAGGATGTAAGTTGTTCTGAGTAAAGCTGCCTTTTGCAATTGACTGAAGATGAATTTATCATATATAATATATAAAGATTATAAGAGTGGTGGTGCAGTGGTTAGAATGAAATATTGGAGGCTGACTTTGCTCACTGCCAAGAGTTCGATTCTGACTGGCTCAAGGTTTACTCAGCCTTCCAAGGTGGATAAAATGAGGACCCAGATTGTTGGGGGCAATATGCTGACTCTGTAAACCACTTATAGAGGGCTGTAAAGCACAATGAAGCGGTATATAAGTCTAACTGCTATTGTTGTTATTATTTTGCAAAGAAAAATTATCCTGAGAAAATTATTTTAGAACTTGCTAAATGATTGACAATTTGATTACAATTCTTTTTTCTTTCTCAGGCCTAAGAACAATTGGCGTAATAACCAAGTTAGACCTGATGGATGAAGGCACTGATGCCAGAGATATCTTGGAGAATAAATTGTTGCCTCTGCGGAGAGGTAGAAAAATATTCAGAATTATAGTTGATTAGTATTTCTTTCAGTGAATCATGTCTTGGGTTTTTGGTTAAATTCATAGGCAAAACAAGGAAGGAAGACTGGGCTAATTATGGGCTGAGGAAGATATGGCAGAAGATAGGGAATGGGCTATACCCATGATGGCGAACCTAAGGCACATGTGTGGTGTGGCACTCAGGGCCCTCTCTGCTACCACACGCGCCGTCTTCCCAGGTCAGATCTCCGTGGCGTTTCTTTCGTGAGCTTCTGTTTCCCTGCAAAAGACGAAACAGAGACTCACGAAAGAAAAAGATCTTACCTCTTGCCATGCTACTGGTGTTGGGATGCCCTGCCTCCTGTCAGGCAGCTGGTCTTTGGGTCTCTGCTGCGCATGCACACGTTTGTGCGCATGTCTGCACATGTCCACATTTACACATGTCCGTGCACATGTCTGCATATGCATGCGTTTGCACACATGTGCACCTTTCAGTTTGGGCATGCACACGCACGCATTTTGGGCACTTGGTGTCTAAAAGGTCCGCCATCACTGGGCTATACTCTGGGAATGCTCAGTGGTCTCTTCCCCAATGCCAAGTTGTCAGAACCTCAGAGACCTGACTTTCAAATGCTGCTGAATGCATCCTTTATTCTTGTCTCTAATCTTCTCTCTTTAGGGAAGATTGTTGAGAAGATGGTTATCGAAAGAAGTGGAATAGCTGGACTACTTTCAGTTGGTTTGCAGGCCTGAATTATGGGACTGAAACAGTATTGATTGCATTAGTGGATAAGCTCAGGTGGGAGTGGGGTGGTGGTGGTGCATCCATGCTCTCCTTGATCTCTTGGCATCTTTCAATATTGTTGATCAAGACATCTTTCTGGACTGGGGAATAGGAGTGGGAGGCATAGTTCTGGATTGATTCTCTTTCTCTAAGGCCAGTTCCAGTCAGTGTTGATTGTGGGTGGGGAGAATTTAGCTTACGATCCCTTCTTGGTTGAGTTCTTCAGGGATTTTCATTTCTAACTGCCCCACCTCCCAATTCAATTTGAGTCAAATTGATTAAATTTGATTTAATTGCTTGATTAAATACATTTTACTAATTCTGAGATGAATGCTATCCACCATTTTAAGTAATTTAAACCATAACATCAAATCTTTCAGTAAAATATCAACCTTTGCAGTATTGCGCCCCCCCCCCCTTCTGACCCTCTTTCATGATTGGAAGGAGAGATAAGATTCAAGCTTCCTTCTGAGATGCTTTTAAGTCTTTGGTGATAGAGTTGTATCTGTTCTTTGGAGCATCATTTGTCTCTAAATTGTTATCAGGAAGGTATAATTGACAGATCTTAAAAGTTGTTCTGCCATGTGCTTGCTCCTGGCACATTTCATGCATTTGGTTAACATACATATGCTTCAGTTCTTAGTAATAGTGAGTCACCAACTAACATTAGGACCAAGACTACATTAGATGAAAATAGAATAACATAACAGAAAAAAGTATTACTTCTATCTTTTCTAAGGTGAGATAATCTTAAATTAAGAACCTTTTTCTTTCCATATAAAATAATGATTGTATCTCTTTGTCATCTGGGTGATTTCTAGCCCTCTAAATTTGAAAAACTAATACAGACAGGCAGCATCTTCTTACCCTGGGGACGTTTTGGGCTTAGGAACAGGAAGCATCTGATACTATAGGTTGCTTGTAACCTCCTCTGGAAATAATCATCAAAAGCTGAAGCCATATATACCTGTTTAGAATAGTTTTTTAGAAACTAAGAAATGGTTCAGCAGAAAGGGCTTTAATATAGATCATATGAATAGTTGATATATAAAAGAAATATGCAGGTCAGATTAGTCTTGGGCATTTCAGCAAAAATTGCTAAATCGGTTTGGTTGTCATGATTATGATTTCGTACTATTCCTTTGGATAGCCATTAATTTGACAAGCTTTATCTGGTAATAGATAATTAGTAGAGGATTAGGTGATTATTCATTTCACAAATTAAGATTATGATTATCCATTTAATCCAATTGAGAATCATTTTTCTGCATCTAGAATAAAATGCAAAATAAGCACATTCTTGTGGTCTTATAGTCAGATACTGTATTCTAGTTTTCTATATAATTCTGGGTTCCTTTTTCCTATATTAAAGATGATCATTTGAGATCAGTGGTATGATGACATTATTGATGAGCAGATTGCTCAGGGTGAGATCCTATCCTGGATCCAGAGTGTTTCATGCAAAGAAAAAAATAACAGTATATTCAGAGTTTTAAAAATTGATTTCTGGATTTCAGTGATAGAAGTATATTTCCTCTGTTGCCAGTATAAGAGTATAATCTTATGTTTACCTGACTTCGTGAAGTTGCTGCACTGTCTCATTTTACCCTACTCAAAATTTCTTGACTTCCGGTGGGATCGCGACATCGCTGGACGCTTCTTTTTGAAGCGCCAACCCAGGGCTCCGTAGAACCACAAGAACAGCGACTATCAGCTGTCTTGCGATTTGGAAACTTTCCCCCTGGTAAGAGGGGGGAAAGTGAGTAGACGGGTGGGGTAGAGCTCCCTGAGAGTGCCAGATTTTACCCATAATCTGGCGCTCGAAGATGAGAGCTCCCCGCTAAGCCTGTCAGTACGCCGGACCCTGGATGTCTCTGCTTTGCAGAGCTAGATGTCGTGACCATCCCAGCAACCAACTTTAAACAAATACTTTTTGAATCGAGCTGGCGGAGCATAAGCGGCATGAATAAAACAGCAAGTATTTTCTTTTTTTAACTCCAAAGATTTACTTTCTTTAAAAGATTTTTCTTAAGCAGAAAGTGAAAGCAAGATGGCGTTTGAGTTTCAACGGGGCGTGAAGAAGTGAAAGTTAAAAGTAATTATTGACAAGCCCCTGTTTGAAACGTAAAACTCTTTTTTGAAAAGTGGATGAACCAAGAAAGGAAGTAATTATAATAATTGAAGCAGTAATATAAATTACAAACTGCGAAGGGTCTTTTTTTTCTTTTTGATACTTTTGGAAGGGAAGGAAGAAGGGGGGCAAGATGGCTGGTCTTTTTTAAAGCAAAGAAAGCAAAGAAGGGTTAATTAACCCTCAGATATGGTCTGATTTTGAGGAAGCTTGGAGCTCAATTACCTCTGCTTTATTGGAAAAAATTGATACTATATTTCAAGCTGCTCAAGCTGGAAACAATGAAATACATGGAAATACTGAGTTGCAATCTAGCAGTGGGGGATTGATTGAAGAGCTGGGAGAAGGAAAAGAACAACAACAACAGCCTATAGTAGTTTTTTGGGAGAGAAAGATGGATGCTTTGCAGAATAAGGAGCAAGAAATTTTGGGAGCTGATGAGACTTTGGTTACACGAATTTTTTCTTACAAAGTCCAACCCGCACTTAAAGAGCTGTTTTCAGAAGAAGTTATATTTCTGCAAAAATTTTATAATATGCAATCCCCAAAAATGCAAGGTTATACTGGAGTTAAAAAAGGCAGAGGGATCAAAGTTAAGAAAAGAGTTCGTAAAAAGGAGAAGAAGAAAGACTGGAGACAAGGAAAATAAACCTGCTTGATGAGAAGATGGTCCTTAAAAAGTATTGTTTAAGTTTTTAAAGATTTTGAACTTTTGGAAGAAAACATCCAACAGCTTAATGCCAGTTAACTAAGCGATGAGTGACGATGAGGAGGTAACTTACAGCTGTATTGGAATATTTTGAGAAGAATAAACAGATCACTGCAATGCTGGTGTGTTGGGTTGTGAAATAAGCCTTGACTGAATGATTTGGAATATTTTATTAAGGACTGTAATAAATTTGGATTTAATTGCAATTGCAGAAGTTTTATTGAATATAGTAAATTGGAGTTTTCTGTTTGAAGGTAATAAATATAAGGCAAAAGGACTATGGGTCTAGGGCAATTGCAGTTGATCTGGTGGTTTCCCTAACACGTCTGATGAATTTATTAATCTAATTTCTGGCTGGATTTGATGGATACTATTTGAAATACAATTACAAAGTCACTCGGGTTTTTTTTTTATATAAAGAAGCAATTTTTATTTAGGTGGGTAGGCGCAAATGAAGACATTTTATATGCTGTTGGAAGATGTGAAGATAAGAAGATTAGCAACTGGCTTAATCTAGTATGAAGAATTTAAATGTTTGATATAGCTATTAAATGATGTTTTTAGTTGATTTGTTAATATGTATTGATAAATTAATAAGAGGTTTGATTATTATTTTTTAGTTAGAAAAAAAAATTTTTTAAGTGTTTTAATTATAATTAGACCTTGATGGTTTAAAAGTGGAGGACGGAAGAGTATATAGTATTTTATTTTAAATTTATTTTAAATTTGGGGTTTTTGAATGAGGTTTTTTTTTGTTTTCAATGAAAGAAGTTATAAAATATTTTGTTAAACTGTATAGATCTAATAATCTGTTAAGCATCTATTAGTTAAATTGAGTAATGATAGGTTTGATTAGGTAATATTTAACTGTTTTATTAACTGCTGTAATTATAAATGGATACTAATTCTGTTAAATTAGATGGAATAAGAAAAAAGAAGACTTGCTTTTCTTTTATCCATTTGTTTAATGATTATGAGAGCTGGAGTTGAATTTAGGGGATTTAAGCTGTATTTTATATTTTGTATTTGCTCTGGGAAGTCGGGGGGGTGGTTGGGGAGGGGGGAGAAAATGTATGTAAAACTTTTAAAACTTTTTCAATTAAAAAAAAAAATCTTCTTGGGCCTGCACATTTTAAAACAGAATTTAACATATGAAGTTGTCCCTTGTAGGCTACATTGGAGTTGTGAACCGGAGCCAGAAGGATATTGATGGTAAAAAGGATATCAGAGCAGCATTGGCAGCTGAGCGCAAGTTCTTCCTTTCCCATCCTGCTTATAGACACATGGCTGATCGTATGGGAACTCCCCATTTGCAGAAAGTCCTGAATCAGGTAAGCTGTTCCTAAAGCAGTCTATTCATTTTTCTTGGCTCATTCTTAATTTTTACCAACAGCTGAACATCATTAACAATTTCTTTTACACTTTCTAATGGTGTATATTATTGGAGAAGGTGTCCCTCTTATTTTAAACCCAATTGTGTTTTTTCTCTCTCTCTCTTAATATCCATAAATCAATTAGCTATGCTTCAGTTTAGAGCTAATTTAGATATTGCAAAGAAACAAGGATATCTTGATTTATATTGTAGTTTGCTCAGGTCTCTATACCAGGCATAAACAATTCTGCAGGAGTATTAATAATGGATAAATATGAATGCATTTCTACTGAATGTGAGCAAATCTTGTTGAAGCCATAGATCTGTAAATGACATTACATCAGACAGAAGGATTCTTGTCTTTCTTAATTTAGAATAATGAGAACAAAGTAGAGCTTTCTTGGGGAGAGAATGGAGTATAAAGATTCTTGATTACTAGAAGTACCTTCTGATTATTATCTTTTCCCAACTATTAGGACAAGTTGTCTATCGGATAAGTACTCTTCTTTGAGAGCAAAATAGACTGACAAGTACTTAAGGAAATAATGTATGATTCGGCCTCACTGGCCTCAAAAAGAGGATGGCTTATTTTAGTAGTAAGAAACACATAATAATATTAATATAAACTTATTGGTGCTTCATATCTTCTCTTCAGCAATTGACAAACCATATCCGGGACACCCTGCCATCCCTGCGTAGCAAACTGCAGAGTCAGCTGCTGTCACTTGAAAAAGAGGTGGAGGAATATAAGAATTTTCGTCCTGATGATCCTACACGGAAAACCAAAGCTTTGCTGCAGTAGGTCAACTCTATACTAAACTCTGGTTCTCATTTACAGAATACAGAATAATAGAATAGGAAGCTCTGGAGGTCTTCTAGACCAACCCCTGCTTAAGCAGGAGAATCTGTACTATTTCAGACAATTGGCTGTTCAGTCTCTTCTTAAAAAACTCCAGTGATGGAGCACCCACAATTTCTGAAGCAAAGCCATTCCATTGATTGATTGTCCTAACTGTCAGGAAATTTCTCCTTATTTCTAGGTTGGATCTCCTTGATTAGTTTCCATCTGTTGCTTCTTGTCCTGCCTTCAAGTGCTTTGGAAAATAGATTGATCCCCTCTTTTTTTGTGGCAGCCCATTAGATATTGGAAGACTATTATCATGTGACCCCTAGTTCTTCTTTTTCCTTAGACTAGATGTACCCAAGTCGCCTAATCATTGTTGTTGCACTCTGCACTCTTTCTAGAGTCTTTTGTATATCGTGGCAACCAAACTGGATGTAATATTTCAAGTGTGGTCTTGCCAGGATATTATAAAGTGGTATAACACTTCATACGATATTGATTCTTTGTTAATACAGTTTAGGACTGAGTTGGCTTTTTTCGTGGCTGCAGCATATTGCTGGCTCATGTTTAAGTAGTTGTCTATTAGGACTCCTAGATCCCTTTCACAGTTACTGCTCTTGAGCCAGAACTACCTAGTCTGTATTGTTTTTAATTGCCTAGGTGTAAAACCTTACTTCTCCATTGTGGGTGGAGACAGCAGCCAACATGGGTAGTACTCGCCCAATCAGATTAAAGGATTGAGTCTGTCACAGATCTTAAGTCCCGCCTATGTTGCCGGGCAGATCCAGCTTTTGACTCAGTCCTTCAGTTGGACTGGCGTGTGGGTCTCTAGCTCTTGCTATACCTTTCATAATTGTTGTTTCTATATTGGATTTCTGGTGTTTTTGAATCTGGACTGTTTCTCGACGTTTCTCTTGCCTTATCCCTGGACTTTGGTTGCATTTGGACAGTGTGTGAGTTGTATTTCTTCATTTGTGACTGGGTTGCTGCTGCTTGATCCTTAAAGGGGGATTTTTTCTCCCCCTTTTTGGGGTTTCTTTTCCCCTTTGGGGGTTGTTGGGAGCCGTGGGTGACTTTGCTAGTAGTGACTGTTTTTTCTGAAGCATTTAGTTTCCTGCTTTGGTCTTCAGTTTGCCTCAGGACCCTGCTGCCTTTTTTATCGGCGTTTTTTCGCGCCGTTAGAGTTGCGGTGGCCATTTTGTCACCCTCGGCTTCGTCTAAACGTTTTTTCTACCGTTGCCAGTGCTTGCCCTGCTCCCTTTTTGGCTCAAACTGCTTCCTTTGGATTCTCTTCAAGCCCTATCTCGCTGCCTTGTTGTGGACTGTTCCCGCTGCAGCCGTTCGTTTCGGCTCCCCTGCAGCGGCTTCTGCGGCTTATTTAGGCTGTTTGACAGCCCGACAATCAGCTGAGGCAGATAGCGGAGTTTTCGCGCTCCCGACGCCTGTTTTTTCTGCTAGCGGCTGCTTACTTTGGACTGGAGCCTTTGAAGGGTAGCTTGATTTGTGGAGCTTCGCGCTCCCTTCTCTGTGCAGCTGGGCGCCTTCCTTCCTGGACCTGCGAGGAATCCTGCATTTGTGGGCGGTTTGCCATTGCATTTGGCTGAGCTGCAGCAGCCATTTTGTGGAGCTTCGTGCTCCCCTTTATTATTGCACTTTGAGTCCCATCTCATCAGTGCTCGTGAGACTCAGTGGAGTCGGCTGCGCGAGGTTTGCCCGTTGTGTTTGGAGCACCTCTGCGTTCTGGGATTGAGTGCACCACGCCTCTCCCTATTGGCCTGCATTTGGCCTGATCTGTGTGGAGCTTCGCGCTCCCCCTCCCCTTGGGACTGGCTCTGACTGTCATAACTCCGTCTGGAGTCCTAGTCAATTGGCAACCTACGATTGTTCCATCATGCCCAAGAGTCTCCATAAATCAAAGCATGGGCGGCGTGCTTCCAGCTCGACCGGTGAGGCTGTCTTGGCACCGGGCACCACATCTGCTACATCGCATTCTGTTGTTGCAGCGCGGCATGGTCACAGGGCTTCCGGCCATTCCTCATCCAAGGCGGAACGTCGCCGTGACAAAGTTTTGCAAAAGCTTTGCGCTAAGGCTGTTGGTAACCTCGCTGTTTCCACAGCCCCTGAGCTTGCCCCTGAGCATGAGCCGCCTACAGACCCGTCTGCGGGTCAATCAGGTCAGGCATCTCTAAAAGATTGTCCAGTAGTAATTCGGCCGGATACGCTGTGGGGATCGTCGCCTGAGACATCTGCTCCACCGCCACCTGCTGAGGCACCAGCACTTGCTGTGGAGGCTCCTCCAGCTGACCAGGCTCCGGCTCCGGCTCCCACTGTGACGGCTTCTGCCTCCAGCACCCCTCAAACTGCTGCTTTCTTGTCTCCGGAGCAGATCCAACATTTTATTGCTACAGCGGTGCAGCAGTCGTTGGCGGCTCAGTTCCGCCCTTCCAGCAGGGCGGCTTCCATATCATCGGGGGCTCGTTCGGCCAGGTCTGTTTCATGTCATGATGACTCCAGGGCTGGGGCGGCGCCGTCATCCCCTGTTTCATCAGATGGGTCTCACTCTTCTTCTTCACCGGACATGGACCTGCAGGATTTCGACCTTTCGGAGGACGAAGGTCTCCCTCCAGACAAGCCTCCCTTCACCGGCCTGTTCCCGCAATCTCTGTTCAAATCACTGTTGTTCAAGGCGGTTAACACCGCTGGATTCGGTGCGCCGGCTTTGGCTCCATCTCCTGCTCCGGGCCATTCAGGGGCGTTGGACCCCTTGTTCGCTGAACCGGCCAAGACTGTGGACATTATCCCTACTCCCCCGTTGTTCCTCGATGTCATCAAAAGACAGTGGAGTGCCCCTGGAGCAGCTCCTTTCCCTTCTGCTACGGAGCATCGGAACTTTAATGTCGCGCCTGAGCTGGCTGCATTGCTTGAGATCCCTTCCATCGATGCTCCGGTAGCGGCTCTTCTCCCGAACTCGGCGATCCCTGGTCACCCCGATGAAGGGCTACAGCCGGACGAACGTCGTTCTGACCAAGTGTTGCAAAGAGCGTTCCAAGGGGCGGCTTGGGCCGTCCGCTCGGCGTCTACCGCTTCTTTCTTCAATAGGACTACGTTATTGTGGCTCCGACAATTGCAGGACAGTTTGACATCAGAGGATGTCCGTGTCAAGCAGGACTTAAATAAGATCATTGCGGCCTTGCAATTCTCCGCAGATTCCACTCTCCATGCGGCTCGTTTTGCGGCCAAGTCCTTGGCTTCCTCAGTAGTGGTGCGCCGTTTAGTCTGGCTACGCCATTGGCAGGCGGATGCCCGCCACAAGTGGCGTTTGGCATCGGTTCCCTTTATGGGTACCAAGTTGTTTGGCGAGGCCTTGGAATCTTTTCTTGTTGAGACAAGAGATAAACGTAAAGTCCTGCCAGCGGCCTACCGCAGAGGGGAATCCAGATTTGCCCCTTACCCCTCTCGACCACAAGCTTGGGGGTTGGATGGTGCTAGCACTTCCTTCTCCTCCGCTAGACATCAGGGTTCATTCTACTCCAGGACCCGGGTTCCTCAGTATAGGTCCCTTAGAGGTAGGCCTTTTCTGTCCAAACGGCCCTTTCGGGGGGGAGGAGGTCGTTCTTTCCGACGCCGCCGCTAGCTGCATCTCGGACCCTCCCATTGGTGGCAGATTGGCCCTCTTTGTCCACCTTTGGGAACGTTCTACTTCTGATCAGTGGGTCCTGGCCACCTTAAGATCCGGACTGGCCATAGAATTTATCTCCCCTCCCCCGATGTCTTTTGTCTGCTGTTCCCTCTCGAGTTCTTCTTCTAAACGATCTCTAATGAATTCGGCGGTTCAGCACCTTCTCGCCATCAGGGCCATTCAAAAGGTCCCTGATGGTGAGAAGGGTACAGGGTTTTACTCCAGGTTTTTCCTAGTACCTAAGTCATCGGGGGGGGGGGGGCGACCTATTCTAGATCTTAAACGTCTTAACCGGTATGTTGTTTACCGGAAATTCAAGATGCAGTCTTTGAAGACCATCCTTGATGGCGTTCGGAGGGGCGATCTCCTTTCCTCTATCGATCTTACGGAGGCTTATCTCCACATCCCAATCCTTCCTTCCCACCGGAGATTTCTCCGTTTTTATTATGGCGGGTCCCATTTCCAGTATAGGGCCCTTCCCTTTGGTCTCTCCTCTGCCCCTCGGACCTTTACCAAGGTCTTAGCGGCTTTAGCCGCTTCCCTTCGTGCCCGGGCCATTCGTCTCCTCTGTTACCTGGATGACATCTTAATTTTGTCTTCCTCCCCCTGGCAAGCAGCTGCCGATGTGCGTACCATGGTCCAGGTGTTGGCCTCCCACGGCTTTTCCGTTAATACGGAAAAGAGTCATCTTACCCCTTCTACCCGCTTGGTTCACTTAGGGGCATTGATTGATTCGGTGGATGGGAAGGTGTATCTTTCGCAGGACCGTCAAGACAGTCTGAGGGCATTGGTGACCAAGGTTGAGGGCTCCCGTACCTCTTCTCCCTTAGTTTTGTCTCAGCTCCTGGGGAAAATGATCTCCGCAATTTCTATTGTCCCTTGGGCTCAGCTTCACTCTCGGGAGCTTCAATGGTTTATTTTGCCGTTGCAGAAGGCAGGCAAGGGGACCTCCTCTGTCAAGATTCCGGTGCCCCGGCATGTTCTCAGGTCTCTTCGTTGGTGGCGTTCCTCGGCGATTTCAGCAGGCTGCCTCTTCCTCGAGCCTCAGCGAATAGTAGTCACCTCGGATGCCAGTCTCCGGGGTTGGGGGGCTCATTGCCAAGGACAGATGACCCAGGGACTGTGGACTACCAACGACTCCCGAAGATCGATCAACTGGCTAGAGCTGCAGGCGGTGTTTCTTGCTATTCGCTCATTCCATCACCTCCTCGCCGGTTCTCATGTCCTAGTCCTCACGGACAATATGACCGCGAAAGCACACATCAACCGCCTCGGGGGCACGCGGTCCAAGACCCTAATAGCTGGGTCCATGAAACTGGGGATCTGGGCAGAACGTCATCTGGCTTCCCTCAGAGCGGAACACATATCCGGGACTGCCAACAGCCAGGCGGACTGGTTGAGTCGCCAACAGGTAGACCATGCGGAATGGCGTCTCCATCCCCGGATATTCCGGGACCTGACTCTTCACTTCGGGCACCCGGAGGTCGATCTATTTGCGACTGCAGTGAACGCACAGCTACCTCGCTTTTTCACCCGTTACCCAGCTCCGCGAGCGGAAGCCGTCGATGCGCTTCGGTCCCCGTGGCCCGCGGGGCTCCTGTATGTTTTTCCGCCTATTGCTCTGCTGGCCAAGGTCATCCGGAAACTGTTGCTGGAACGTGCGGAGGTGATTCTTGTGGCCCCCCACTGGCCTCGGAGGCCCTGGTTTGCGGATCTCATCTCCTTGTCTGTCGCTCCCTCATGGCGCCTCCCTCAGGAAGCGGACGTTGTGATACAAGGAGAGCTGCAACATCCAGACCTCCCTTGGCTCAATTTGACCACCTGGCGGTTGAGCGGTGCGCGCTGACGGAAGCTCACATTCCTCTGGAGGTGGTCCATACGATTCAAGCCTCTCGGCGGCCGCAAACCGCATATATTCGGCCACTTGGCGGGCCTTTTGTACTTGGTGTGAGCAGCACGAGGTCTGCCCCCTTCAGGCATCAATTGTGAATATTCTAGTATTTCTCCAGACTGGTCTGGCCAAAGGTCTCTCCCCGAACACGTTGCGACGACAGGTGGCAGCTATTTTGTCGATCCTTACCTGTGGCACCTTTACTTCCTTGGCCCAGCATCCGCTCATTCGTCGGTTTTTACGTGGGGCTGTGAATTTATGCCCCCCTGTTCTCCATCGCTACCCTACATGGGACCTTTCTCTTGTCTTGAACTCTCTCACGGGTCCACCGTACGAACCTCTTCGGTCGATGAGTCTACGTCTTCTATCATGTAAAGTCGTCTTTTTAGTCGCCATAACTTCGGCGCGTCGGATTTCGGAAATAGCGGCTCTCTCCACTCGTTCGGACCTTTGTGTATTCCATGCGGACCGGGTCGTCCTCCGGTTGGATCCAACCTTTGTACCCAAAGTCAACACGACATTCCATCGCTTACAGGAACTTATCCTACCTGATTTCTGTCCGCATCCCGTTCATCCTCGGGAGCGCAAGTGGCATACGCTGGATGTTCGCCGGGCACTTCGAGTATATCTGAAACGGACTGCTTCCTTCCGCCGGACGGAGGCTTTGTTTGTCTCCTTCTTACCAACATCCTTGGGGACTAAAGTGTCGTCATCCACTATTGGTCGCTGGATTCGCCAGACTATTTCGTCCACTTATGAACTTCGTGCCTTGCCCAGGCCTCCTCATGTGACGGCTCACTCGACTCACAGCATGGCGACATCTGCGGCTTGGGCCACTCAAGCCTCCTTACTCGAGATCTGCAGGGCAGCTACTTGGACTTCTCCGTCTCCCTTTATTCATCATTATAAACTGGACAAATTTGCTTCGGCTGAGGCCGCCTTTGGTCATCGGGTGCTACAGAGGGTCCTTCCTGGGGAGAGTTCTGCGAACCAGACTGGTCCCCCCCGTGTGTAGGGACTGTGAACTTGGGTACGTCCCATGCTGGCTGCTGTCTCCACCCACAATGGAGAAGGGGCGTTGGTCCTACCTGAGACGCACCTTCTCGTTGGGTGGAGACAGCAGCCAGACCCTCCCTTCTCCAGTCTGGTACTGGGCTGTCCCTTTTTTCTCACTTACTTACCTTTCTATATTTCTCCCACACGCCGAGTCTGTCCTTGTTGTCCTTCGCCAAAAGCTGGATCTGCCCGGCAACATAGGCGGGACTTATCTGTGACAGACTCAGTCCTTTAATCTGATTGGGCGAGTACTACCCATGCTGGCTGCTGTCTCCACCCAACGAGAAGGTGCGTCTCAGGTAGGACCAACGCCCCTTTTCTTACCATTGAATTTCATTTTGTTGGATAGGGCCCAGTGTTCAAGTCTGCCAAGATACTTCTGGCCTTGAGTTATCTTGGAGTGTTGTCTGCAAATTTGATCAGTTCCCCTTCTATCCCCTCATCTAAATTATTTATGAATTAGACATTGAACAGTACTCGGTCTTCTCTTATCAATTGTTGTCTAGTTAAATATAATAAATACATTCTCCAAAGTTGATTTATCTTCCCAAAACCATCCAGATGAAATTGTTTTCCAGTTAAATAAATAATTCAATTCCCCAATCTCCTTTAATCTTCTTAGGGGAATCCGATTTTATCCTTTATCTACTCAGTCAGTTTTCTACTGTTGGTAAAGGAATGTAGGCCTGAACTTGGGGAAAGCATGTGCAATCCACTCAGGCAATTCTAAGTCTGTAAGGTACACATTTCTTTCAGTGCCACTTTCAAATCAAATTCCTTTTGTGAATCTGGTTTATCTATAGTTACTTACATCTGAATATTTTTGCAACCATTATTATTTTATCAAACTTTTTAAAAAAGTTTTCAACTTGGGTTTGTATATTATCAAATGGTTTTTTTTTCAAATGCCAGCCATCTTTCCTTGTCTGTAATCTGATACATTGTTGCTCTCATGTAACTTAGCAATGAAACATAAGAGATCTCTTCAGAGACAGGGAACAAAAAACATTAAAGTAATATTCTTAAGAGTGAGAAAATAAATAGAGAAACAGAGAGGGTATTTTTTAATATTTTGATCCAAGATGAAAAAGAATAGAAAAATAATCTCCAAACTTTTTACAAGTTAATAAAATGCAAAATTCCTGTAGTGAAAGTCCAATATAAATGTAAATCAAATGTCAGCAGTTTCACTACACAGAAACATGCTGTGACTTCCTTATAAGCAAGACTTATTCAAATCAGCCAAATAGATCTAAGGGAAAAGACCCCCCTCCCCCAAGCAGGGTGTTAAAATAAGTCAGCATTCAACCCACTTCAAAAAGTGGGTTAAAGTCCAAGAACTTGGTGGAGAGGAAAACCCTATCCCCCACTTGGTAGTCCTTTGGAACTCCCTCCAGAAGTGGGAGGTGAACTGAACCCCTCTGTCCAAAATTATTCGTTCCGGAACACCATGTAACCTATACACATGTTGAATGAACAGTTTAGCCAACATTTTTGCTGAGGGAATCTTGGGATATGGTACAAAGTACACCTGTTTGGAGAACAAATCCGTAATCACCCAAATGACTGTACTTCCACTACTTTCAGTAATTCAACAATAAAGTCCATGGATCTCCTTTTAAGGCGCTCCAGGTCTGGCAACATTCTGGAGTAACCCAGGTGGATTCCCAGGTGGCCTCTTTGTCGAAGCACATACGGGGCAGCTAGCAACGTATGCCTCTATGTCCTTCTTTAGGGAGGGTCACCAGAATTGTTTTTTAACTAAATGTAATGTCTTCATGAACCCAAAATGCCCAGCTACTTTTGCATCATGGGATTGTTGTAACACTGTCCCACTCAGGCTGGCGGGAACGTACAATTTGGCCCCCACCCATGCGAGACTATCACGAAGAGTGCACTCATTGGAATGGGATATGAACCACTCATCAGTTTTTAGCACTTCTTTTAACTGCTTGTGTAAATCAGTGGATAGGTTCAGGTCTCCTTTCGCCTGGGCTCTAGTGACTCTAGCCAGCTGCTTCAAATGGATAACCAGGCGGATTACTTCCAGCCATGAGCTATTATATTGAGGCAATCTCAAGAGAGCATCAGCCATAAAGTTCTTTCCCCAGGGAGGTAGTGCAGAGAGAAATTAAAGCAATTAAAGTGTTGTGCCCAACAGACTTGTTTTGGTGACAATTTCCAAGGCGTTTTTAGGGCTTCTAAGTTTTTATGGTCTGTTCACACCTCAAAAAGGTGTTTCGCCCCTTCGAGGAAGTACCTCCAAGTTAACAGGGCCCAGCAGACCGCAAAAGCCTCCTTCCAAATTGCCCATCTCCTTTCAGTCTCAGACTAACCTCTTCTAAAATTGCTCTTATATTTTTAAATCTTAATCTCATAAATTTAGAGTTTTAATTTTAGGTTTAAGACCAAATTATTTAATTGTATTTTAATCAATTCTTTTAAATATTTGTATTATATGTATTTTATCATTTGTCTGTACACCGCCCTGAGTCCCCCGGGAGTAGAGCGGTATATAAATATAATATTATAATAATAATAATAATAATAATAATAATAATAATAATAATAATAAT
>WNWU01013618.1:1740408-1862792 GCA_012654045.1 Ptyas mucosa
ATAATAATAATAATAATAATAATAATAATAATAATAATAATAATAATAATTTCCGGGAGGCGTAGGCGCAGGGTTGTAAAGTTCCATCAGCATTGTCTTGGAGTAGCACTGCCCCCATACCCTCATTTGAGTAACTATCCCCTATTCGGTAATCCAAATAGTCAATCTTACTCTGATGGAACTTGTACTTTGACAATTTAGCATACAGCTCGGCCACTCTTGAGTTTTTTCAGGACTGACCACACTAATTTCACGTGTACATCCATGGTCTTCATGTACATAAGAAGGTCATCTAGGTAGACCCCTTGTAAAGATACTCATGTAGTATCTCATTAATCAATTGCATGAATACGGCCGGGGGGCCCTGTAGTCCAAAGGGGAGCACCCTAAACTGGAAATAACCCAGGGCACAATTGAAGGCAGTTTTCCATTTGTCCCCTTCTTTAATTCTAACTCTGTAGTAAGCCTCACTCAAGTCCAGCTTAGTGAAAATCTTTCCCTTGGCCAGGTGAGCTAACATGTCTTTCATAAGGGACAGTGGGTAAATATTCTCTATGCAAATGGCATTAAGGTTTTTGTAGTCCATACATAGGTGAAGAGAGTCATCCTTTTTCTCCTGAAACAACACCGGGGCAGACACTCGAGCTGGTTGGATGAAGCCCCATTTTAATTTTTTATCAATAAAGTTCTGCAGCTCCTCTAGCTCACTAGGGGTCATGGAGTAGATCTTTGGTTTAGGGAGCTTCACCCCTGGGAGAATCTCTATGCCGCAGTCTGTGGGCCGATGGGGTGGGAGCACATCTGAGGCCGTCTCACTGAAAGCCTCCCTGAGGTCCCAATATTCCTTAGGGATTTTTTTCTCCCCAGCAATGGGTTTACTTGCCGCCGCTGCCAACTCCTTCACGGCTTTGGCCATGCAGAAAGATTTTCCTGTTTTCCCTGCTGGATGGAGTGAATGCATAACCAGCCCTTCCTCCAATTCACCTGCGGGTTCCATTTTCAGAGCCAGGGCAGTCCAAGCAAGAGGGGTCTTTCCATACTAGGAGCTACAATAAAGTTCAAAGTCTCTCGGTGGTCCCCCATCCACATCTCAACTGGTTTGATGACAAAGTGGGCTGCCTCCCCCCAGCTACTGACCCATCCAACTGGCAGAATGCGATGGGCACTTTTAGTCTCAGTCCCATTTTTTCCACCACCTCTGGGCTAATGACACACCTAGTACATCCAGAATCTAAGAGGGCTAGCATCTTGCCCTGGGCACCAGATGAGGGTACCCTTAATTCTACTGGGATGGTCATGGGCCCCCCATGCTGACTTACCAGGGGGTCATCGTCGGTTTTGGTTTCGTTGTCTCCTGCAGTGGTCGGAGCTCCTAAGTCCCCCAGGGCTGGGAGAGTGAACTCAACGACTTCCACCCCCTTCAGGGCTGTCTTGCGGTTCTTTGCTCACTGCTTGTCGGCTTTCTTCCCTCCAGTAAGGATTGGCCTGGAGCTGAGTTTGGAGAAACAATCAGCAGCCTGGTGCCCCTCCTTCCCACATCTGAAGCAGGCTGTGGACTTAGGCTGGGGGCTGCCCCTCCTTTGGCAACTCTGGGGCCCTCTTTCTGGGAAGAGGGGGAAGGCTTATTTGAGGCGCGGCCCCCACATTAGTGATCTCTGGCCAGGTCAATTTCCACATGTGGCTGCCGGCACATATCAGCATTGCAGGTCTCGAGGGGCCCCTCGGGAGCAACAATCCTTGTAAATGTCAACTTGCAAAGCATTCAATTTGCCATGAGCAGGAGGGAGGGAGAACTGATAGAGCTGATTGATGTCCCTAACTGAAGATACATTCCATACATGCTTCTGTACCGCAATCAGAAGGAAGGTATTGGATTTCACAGCCAGCCAAAGTGGTTAATTGGAGAATGTGATTTATGACATGGCCAGGGAGGAGGGGAGAGACAGGGTCATAGGGGAAAGTAAATCTACGTGGGATTAGTTCTAACTGCATCCGAATATTGCCGAAATGATGCTCCTAATAAATGACTGTATTTCTTTTGAAGTTTGGCTCATGGCTCATGAATTAATTAGGGCATCTTTCGGAAACTTCACAGTAGACATCCTCATTCAGACCATCCTTATAAAACATTTTATCAGGCCCTCCTGGGACCACCCCCTTATGTGATATACCAGCTTGCAAAACTCCTGGATGTATTCGGCCACCGATCTCTGCCCCTGATTTATAGACTTCATCCTGATTCTAGCCCTTCACTCAGCTAAGGGGTCCTCAAAGTGCACTCGGAGGACTGTCATAAACTGGTCGTAATTCCTCATCGGGAGAACCCTCATTGTGGAGGCCCACTAACCAGTCGGCTGCCATGGTAACACGCCTCATGCAAACTGCTTCCGAAGTGAAATCCTCTCCATACTCTTCCATGTGATTCCACACTTGGGTTAGGAAGAATCCCAAAGCCTTGGGATCTCCTCCATATTTTACTGCAAGCTGAGGAACCTTTGGAATTTGACGCTGCCGGGGAACTACCCGTCCCCCATGGGGGGGGGGGGGAACTGGGCTGCAGCCGCCGCTTGAGCTCCAGCAGCCTGTGCTCTCTCTGGCTGAGCTCTAGGAATCTCTTCTAGGCATGCAGAGGCCTCTGCTTCCCCCCCTGGGTGTTCAGTTTCCCCCTGCGCAGGCAATGCATACCTTTCACGGGCTTTCCAATTTTCTTTCAGAGCCTGGGTTAGCAGGAGATGGTCTTTATCCTTTTCCTGCCAGGCAGCCTCTCCATGCCAGTGTCTGTTAGCTGTCACCCTGTGGGGGGGGTGGGGGGGATCTCCGGAGCTTCCATCCTTCCCACACCCAGCGACCACTTGGCTCTGACTGGCTTTTCTTCAAGCTGTAATTCAGACATCCACTCCGAGGCTTCCAAGTTGCTGTGGGACTGGGAGGAGTGGACCCAGCAGCTCCCATTGGTCACTGCCTTGGTTAGATATTCTTTGCTCAGCCCCCACGGTAGCGTTTTCTCCAGGATGATGGCTGTTAAAGCAGTTCTTGCTTAATGTCAGATGTGCCTTCGTTCAAAACTCAAGAAAGAAAAAATCCAACTCCATGTTTGTAGAGAAAGGTACTTTTACTGAGCATGAACTAAATGCTATGAAAAAAAGCAAAAACTGAGGCAATAGGCATGAAAATTACATATCGAAAGCATTCCCAAATCCCTCCCCACAGGGACCCCAGCTGAATGTCCAATCCCCAACTCTTCTAGGTGTCATGTGAGGGCATCTTCAGATGGTGCCATCTATCTGGTATGCCAGAACGGTTGACCTATTTTTTTTTATTAAAAAGTTTTACAAATTATACAAAACATTTTCTCCCCTCCCCACCCCCCTCCCCAACCTGCCCCTAACCCAATCCCTCCCCCTTCCCCACTCCTTCCCTCCTCCCCCCTCCCCTCCCCCTTCCCACCCTCCCTTGGCTTCCCAGGATTAGCTCAGGGCATAACATTTACAAACTTAATGCTATAATTAGCTAACAATATAATAAAACATTCTTAACCTTGATCTTTAACTCCTATTCGTAAAACAACTATGTTCTCAATACTATAACAATTTATACAAAGTATTTCATTCATAAGCTAGTTGAAATTTCTTAGTCCGGTATTTGCTTTGTATATAATCTATCCATCTTCTCCACTCCTTTATATATCTTTCATTTGAATAGTCTTTAAGATATGCAGAGATTTTTGCCATCTCTGACAAATGCACTACTTTTAATGTCCATTCTTGAATTGTAGGTACATCTTGCTTCTTCCAGTATTGTGCCACCAATAGTCTTGCAGCTGTTATTAAATTTAAAATCATCTTTATTTCTATTCCAGTACAATCTGTTATAATTCCCAACAAAAAGAACTGTGGCGTAAATTTAATCTTTTTCTTTAATATATTTTGAATTATTCACCAAATTTTTACCCAGAACGCCTTGATTTTTTTACAGGTCCACCATATATGATAATACGTGGTGTCCTGACTCTCACATCTCCAACATTTGGGCTGGAGATTTGGATACATACAAGCTAATTTTTTTGGATCTAAGTGCCATCTATAAAACATTTTGTAAAAATTTTCTCTTAAATTTTGAGCTTGCGTAAATTTTACATTTCTTACCCATATAATTTCCCACGTATTCAACGTTATTATTTCCCCTACATTTTGTGCCCACTTTATCATACAATCCTTAACTAATTCTGTCTCGGAATCTATTTCCAATAATACATTATATAACCTTTTTATATGCATTTGGCTCTGGTCACTTATCTGCTTGATCAAATTCTCTTCATACTGCAAAATACCCTTTTTTTGGTCCTCTTTCCATCTGGCCTGTAGCTGGCCATATTGAAACCAAGTTTTAATTATTCCTTCTTCTTTTAATTGTTGAATAGTTTTTAAATGATAAACATTTCCTTCCTTATCCAAAAGTTGCTCATATGTAATCCCATCTTGCTTTTGTTCTATATTCATATTTTCAGTCGCGTGTCTGGGTATTGTCCAAATCGGAATTTTATCATTTAGCTTATAACAATATTTCTTCCAGACACGTAGCATAGAACTTCTCAATATATGACTTTTAAAAGTAGTATCTACCTTTTTATCATAAAGTAAATATGCATGCCAGCCAAAAACCAGGCCATATCCTTCAACATTTAATATCCTTTCCTCTGTTGAGTTAATCCAATCACTAACTAATGATAAAACAGCTGCCTCATAATAAAGCCCTAAATTGCGCAATTTAAGTCCTCCTCTTTCTCGAGAATCCTGCATTATTTTTTGTTTAACTCGAGGTTTTTTTCCTGCCCATACAAAAGCATTTATACCTTTTTGCCACTCTTTCAAATTTTTATCAGCTTTAAGTATTGGAATTGTTTGAAAGAGGAACAAAAACCTTGGTAAAAGATTCATTTTTATGGCAGCTATCCTTCCTAACAGTGACAATTGTAACTTTCACCAACTCTGAATCTCTAATTGCATCTTTTGCCACAATAATTCATAGTTGTGATGATATAATTTCGAATTGGTTGTCAGGATATTTATACCTAAATACCTGACCTTTTTAACTACTTCAAATCCTGTTTCACTCCCCATCTCTTGTTTTTGTTTAAGTCATATCTTTGGCTATTATCTTTGTTTTGGCTGCATTTATTTTGAAGCCAGATATTAATCCATAGTCTTTAATTGTGTCCATTAATACTTTAACAGATTGTAATGGTTGGGTTAAGGTAACAACCAGGTGATCTGCGAACGCACGTAGCTTATATTCATGTTGTCTAATCTGAATTCCCTTTATTCCCTCTGAATCTCGTATATTATTCAGCAATATTTCCAATGATAAAATAAACAATAATGGAGACAAAGGGCATCCTTGCCGAGTACCTTTTTCTATTAAAAAATTATCAGTTAAGTCTCCATTAACTATTATTTGTGCTGTTTGTTTCTGATATATTGCCTTTATTGATTGTATAAAATTATCTCCAAACTTCATTCTTTCCATTAATCTTAATAAAAACTGCCAATTCAGTCGATCAAATGCTTTTTCAGCATCTAAAAATATTATCCCCGCAGGGACCTGGTTGTTCCTTTCCAAATATTCCAATACATTAACAATATGTCTTACATTACTTTTCATCTGTCTGCCACTTATAAAACCTGTTTGATCATAATGTATCATTTGTTGCATTACTCTCATTAATCTATTTGCCAACACCTTGGTAAATATCTTATAATCAGTATTTAACAATAATATAGGCCTATAATTTTTTGGATCTGTATGATCCTGGCCCTCCTTTGGTATTAAAGATATAAAAGCTGTCTTCCAAGAGGGAGGGACCTCCCCTCCCTGTTGTACTTTATTAAATAATTCTTTCATTGGTTCAACCATCTCTTCATACAGATTTTTATAATAAACCGCCATCAGGCCGTCCGTCCCTGGAGTCTTACCCAACTTTAATTCTTTAATTGCAGACATGATTTCAGCTGATGTAATTAATTGAGTTAAAGTATCCCGTTGTTCTTGTGAAACTACCTTAATGTTCTGTTTCTGAAGATATCTGTCTATATCCGTATCCTGAATTTTATCTGCCTTATATAATCCTGAATAATATTCTGTAAAAGATTTCTTAATCAATTCTTGCTGAAAGACCTCTTTACCTTTATATTTTATTTTCTCAATTATTCTTTGACTTTTTCGCTTTCTAAGTATATAAGCCAACCATCTTCCAGGTTTGTTAGCATTACAAAATGTATTATACTTGGCATACTGTAAATTGATCACAGTTTGGTCTGCTATCAACATTTTAAATTGTTCTTTCAGCAAGTTAATAACCTCTTTAACTTTATTATCCCTTGGGTTTTTTAACAAAAGTTGTTCTTTTTCCTTTATTTCCTCTTCTAACACCCTTCTTTTTTCCCCTTGCTTTTTCCTAAATTTATTATTCAAATATATCAGAACACCCTGCATATAAGCTTTACTTGCATCCCACACCATTTCCATTGGGGTACCCTTTTGCATATTCATAACAAAATACTCTTTCAAAAACTTCTTACACTCCTTAATATTTTCCCCATATCTAAATAAATTTTCATTTACTCTCCAGGACCTCTTCGGTCCGTTACCATAATCTATTTCAACCCATACAGGACTATGATCCGTCAATGTTCTTGGAAAAATCTTAGTTTTCTTCACCCTAGGGAAAAGATCATTGGATATTAAAATAAAATCTATCCTCGAAAAGGACTGATGTCTATCTGAGAAGAAGGTAAAGTCTTTATCTGTTGGGTTTCTATCTCGCCAAATATCTTTCAACTCCCATTCCTTCACCAACTCAAAAAAGGATCTTGGCAATTTGGCTCTTGTAGTAACACTTTGTTTCGGTCCTAGCTTATCTTTTTTAGCATCTATAACTCCATTCCAGTCTCCAAGCAAAATACATGTTTTATAATTCCAGTTAGTCATTTTTGAGTGTAGAAATCTATAAAAGTTCTCCTGTTGCTGATTGGGTGCATAAACTCCAACTATTAAAGTTTTTTCACCTTTTATCAAAACTTCAATTGCCAGAAATCTACCTTGTTCATCTGCTTCAATTAATTTAGCAATTAAGCCCTTCAGGTAGATAACTATGCCATTTTTTTTATCCGGTGCTGCTGCAACATAATGCATACCCAATCTTGTATTTGTTAAATATTTTTGATCTTGTATTCTGATATGAGTCTCTTGTAAGCATATTATATCATTCTTAAATTGTTTAAAATAACGTAAATATTTTCCTCCTTTTCTGTGGGGAATTCAAACCATTCACATTCCAGGTTAGGAACCTAGTTCCCATGCCTAAATTTCTGAAGCCTCTGGAGCATTTGCTGATTTTCCAATGCTAACCGACTTTTCGGTCTAGCTCCTCACACTGCTTCTGTTTTGGCAAGTTCTCGACTTGCAAACTGTAGTGGTTGAATTTTTAACTCCTCCTTACGTTTTGCTGTGGCCGCTCTTGTCATTCTTTGCTCCTTAGGTAATTCCTCACTCACATCTACCAGGACTTGAAGAAAATCTTCTTGACTTGCTGAAATTCCCCCCGGGCAATAGATAACAATTCTTCCTGTGGTCTCTCTTCAACTGTTTGTTTGTCTTTGATTTCAGGAGATTTTGGCCTTCCAGCCTTTAAAACATTCACGTAGAAATCCTTTGCTTTAGCAATCGTATTAAGCCTATATCTTTCTCCAGAAAAATTCACCAATCCAGCTGGAATATCCCATCTGTATTGTAACTGACGGTTTTTCAACTCCTCCACCAGGAAAGAATATTCTCTTCTGGCTCTTAACATTTTTGGGGGAATTTCCTTCATTGTCATCACTTCTTGTCCTTCCACTTCTAACTTTTTTTGGTAGGTTGCTTGCAAAACATCATTACGCACATTTCTTGTAGTAAAATATATTACTATATCTCTGGGTAATTTTTTCTGCCTGGCCACCCAAGAGTTAACTCTAAAAATTTTGTCAATTTGCCAAATCAATTCGCCTTTTGCTATCCCCATCAACTGTGCCAGTGGTTCTCCCATCCTTTCCCTCAGGTTTTCTTGTTTGTCTTCTTTCACCCCTCTGATTCTCACTGCATACTCCATTTCTCTGTATTGTAGAAAAGTCACATCCATTTCTGATCTCTCAATTCTCTGCTGGGCCATGTCAAGCTTGCTGCTCAAAATTTCAGTAGTTTCCTTAACCTGTTCTATCTTACAATCAAGATTTTCAGCTTGAGCAGCTAGCCCCTTAAATGCAAAAAGTATGTCTTCTCTGATATCAACATTTCGTGCTGCCAATTCTTCTGTAACTACTTGAATTTTAGTGTCTATCACTGCAGTAAGATCATCTGCCACAATTTGAATTCTATTGTCAAGTACACCTGTAAGTTTATCCTCTGTGGCACTCAAAGCTCCTTGAATAACCTGCTGTATCATTTCAATTGTTAAAGTCTGTGTCTGTGTCTCTTGTACTTTAGAAAAGATTTGGACTATTTGGCTGCTATTTAATTAAAATTAAAATTAAAACTTAAAGACAAGTAAGGGAAGAAGGAAAGAAAGAAAGTAGCAGAAGGAGGAGGAAGGAAACAAACTCCCATCAAAATGGCTACAAAACCCCCCTCAGTTAAAGCAGTTCCAGCAAAAGCTACATCTAGTGCAGAACGGTTGATCTTGACTGGATATCAGCACTCCCTTCAGCTGCGCCAAAGAAGATATTCCTCCCTTTCACAAGACATCTCCACCAGCTCACTTCCCCCATCCCAAATACCTATATCTCCCCCCTTCCGTTACTATGGCAGCCGATAGCAAGCAAGCAAGCATCATAGAAGCTGACATAATCTGCCTAGAGGGAAAGATGGATAGATGACTGGTGACTTTCTGGCTGCTCCCACAAGGTCCTGCAATCTTCAAGATTCCTCTTCCCAGGTAGGTCTATGGTTTCCAAAAGTTAGCTAGGATTATTTTTAAGTGGCTTCCATTCAGATCCAGGGAACAATGCTGCCAAATAAACAGCTTTGACAGCAAAATCAACAGATAGTCTACAGCAGAGAAAAATTCTCCTACTGTTCCACAAGCATTTTGTGGGAGGAGCCCCCAATAGCAATAAGCACTTAGATTTATATACCGCTTCATAGTGCTTCACAGCCCGCTCTAAGTGGTTTACAGAGTCAGCATATTGCCCGCAACAATCTACCGACCTCGGAAGGATGGAAGGCTGAGTCAACCTTGAACCAGTGAGAAAAGAACTGCTGGTAGTCAGTCAAATTAGCATGCAATTCTGCATTCCAACCACTGCACCACCACTGCTCCAAGATGATATTAAGAAACAAACATGGATATTTGATCCAGGACGAATTAGTGTTAGCTGTTGGGAAGATTTGGGGTAGATAAGAAATCATGGTAAACTTTCTATGAGTTGAATACAATACTAGTTTGTTAACTGAGAATTTTGAAATTTTACTCTTGCCTTTTTTATTGTACTACCTATTAACTATTTTGTCAGTAATATAGTAGATAGAAGTTGCAAATAAAATTAGAAGTTGAAAAATTTGGGGGGGGGGCTGTTTTGCAAGGGGTGGGAAACTAATATTGTTGTAATATGTTTATCAACATTCAACTAGGGGCGATAATATGTACGTAATTTTGTTTTTTAATGTACCTTTTTGATTTTGGTTTGTTTCTATTACATTTTTTGAGAATTATGTATTTTAACTTTTTTAAATAAAAAACAAAATTACACACACACACACACACAAAAGAGCAGTGACAGAACCTTGAGGCACTCCCCTGTATACTTCCCTCTATATAGATTTAGGACCACATGTTGAGTGCTGTTGGTCAGCCAGTTTCGAATCCACATGGTATTGATGCTGTCTAACTCACATTTTTTTATCTTACTAAGTAGTAGGGTATAGTCTACTTTATAAAATACCTTACTGAAGTCCAAGTAAATTATGTATACCACATTTGCTGGTCCACTAATTTAGTCATTTTATTAAAAATGCAATAAGATATGTTTGGTATGAACTATTTTTGACAAGATGTATTGGTTTTTGGATATAATTTTGCTTGCCTCTAGGACATGTGCAGATTCGTTGTTTCATTATCTTTTCCAAGATCCTCCCAGGTATTGATGTCAGGCAGATTGTGTCAGAGTATATTCATGAACTGGAATAGAGTATAGCAACAGGTCAGCCAATGAGGGCTGTTTGGTAACTGAATCATAGTATTTGTTGTATGGGACCATAAGAGACAATTTGGAGCCTGGGCGTGGTTTAACTGTTCTCTTTATAAGCTTGAGAGCACTAGCTTCTCTCTCCTCCATTTTGCCTTCTCCATTTTTGTGCTTCCATTTTATGTCGTGTTTGGATTTGCTATTTCTCTTCTCTACAACGTGGAAAGACCTACAAGGGTATTATATGCCTTATGCGTTGTTATGTATATAAAGACATTTTGAATCCTGCTGAATGGTCTGATTGTATGTGCTGCAACAAATTTTGACAGATTGGTGTGTAGTTTCCTGGATCCATTTTTTCCCCTTTTTTGGAGAGGGGAATCATGTCAGCTCTTTTCCACTCCTCGGGTAGTTCTCTGATGCTTCAGGATCTTTGAAAGATATGGTTCAGTGTTTCTGAAATCATCTTCCTGCTCCTTTAAAACCCTGGGATGTAATCCATCTGGACCTGGTGATTTGAACTCATCTAGAATGGATAGGTGTTCACTTACAATTATCTTACCTGTTGATTTGATTTGATTTGAGTCCAGTACTGCTTTCAGTTTTCTTGGGTCCATTTCGACTCCCTCGTTTGATACTAGGTAGTCCAGGAAAGTCTTATGAAACTCGTATTTGGACAGCTTCTCATAGAGTTTTGTGGCCAAGAGTTTTTTTAGAAGCTGCTGTACTAGCTTAATATGTTCTAGCGTCTCGCTGAATATGGGAATGTAACCCAGGTAAACTAGGACACCCTTGTACAGGTGCTCATGCAGCACCTCATTGATAAGCTGAATGAAGATGGCAGGAGCTCCCTGGAGTCCAAATGCCATGACCTTGAACTGGAAGCTGCCTAACGGGCAGTTGGAGGCAATCTTCCATTCACCTCCCTCCTTAATCCGCACCCTGTAATAGGCTTCTCTCAGTTCTAGCTTGGTGAACACTTTGCCCTTGGCTAGGTGACTTATCATGTCTTTCATTAGGGGGAGAGGGTAGGTGTTCTCTATGTATATGGCGTTAATTCCACGGAAGTCCACACAGAGCCTCATCCCCACCATCTTTCTTTTCTTTGAACAGCACTGGGGCTGCCACTTTAGATTTGACAGGTTGGATGAAGTACCTCGCCAAATTGGCATTGATGTACTTTCTTAATTCATCCATCTCTTTAGGGGTCATGGAGTACATCTTGGCAGCCAGGCAGAGCATCCACGGCGACTGTGGCCCCCTCTCCCCGACCAGGGCTGCTTTGCGGGCTGAAGTGGTTGAGCTTTGACCTGAAGGGGAAGATGTAGTGGGCTGATGCCTATTTTTAGTTTTCAGTAGACATCCTCCCAGGTGATGGCTGGACCCCATTTGTCTAGCCAAGCGAGGCCTAGGATGAGTGACTCTTGTCATCTTTGGGGCTACCAAGAAACATATGAGTTCCCAGTAGTGTCCCATTTCCAGTCTCATGAGCTCAGTGACTAAAGTGGCTGGAGCTCTGCCTATTAGTGACCCACTGACTTGCTCAAAGTGTATGGGGCACCCCAAGGGTTTTGTGTCTATCCTTGGCTTCTGGACAGTAGGGAGGCTAATTAGGCACCTGGTACATCCAGTGTCTATGATGGTGTCTATGTCCTCCTGGGTCCCTCTTCTGGGTATCACTATGCGGAACTTTATGGAAAAGGGGCGATTGGCTTCACTTACCATTGGAGCCTCTTCACTGGCCTCGCTGCTCTCGCTGTTGGTACCTGGAGAGGGTTCCAGAGCTGGAGTTTCTCCCCCTTTTGGAGATGGTGGAGGAACCTCAACAGCTTGCTGGGCAGGTTTTCCTTTGTCCAGCGGTCTCCATGGAGTTTTCTTCACTTTAGTGGCCGCTGGAGTCCAGAGTTGAGGGATGGGGGCCGGTGCCAGGCACTCTGACTCCTGGTGGCCTTGCTGGCCACACTTGAAGCAGTTGATCATGGCTGTGGGGGTCAGCTTTGGCTCTCTGACCAGTTTTGTGGGGGCTTGACATCCCAGGGATCGCTTAGGGTTTTTTCCAGAGTAGGTTTCTGGTGAGGGTGGATCTCGAGGTCCATGGCCACTGCCATCTGGTACCAATCCTGTATGCAATCAGGGATGCCTCTAAAGGCACAAGCTTGCCTGAGGTCCTGATCCAGGGCCTCTTTGAATTGGTAGAAGAAGAGGTGTTCTGGCCACTCTTAGTTTTCCCGCCACTCTTTGGAATTCCCAGACAAACTCCTTCACATGTTGGCCCCTCTGCTTCAGGTCCTTGATCTCGGCCTCGACTTCTCCTTTATGGGCTGTATCCTCTAATCGGGTCCTTAACAGCTGCATGTATTCATTGGCGTCCTCTAGTTCTGTGGCTACGTCGTGTAATTGGGCTATCCATTCAGCTGCTTCTCCTTCCATCATATTGTCTGCAATCGCCGAGATTATCTCCTGATCCGATTGGTACAGATCCCCATAGTGGTCGAGGTGGGACCAGATCCAGTTCAGGAAGTATGCCAGCTTCCCCGGGGTTCTGTCAAAAGTAGCTCTGAACTGTGGGGGAGGGGCAGCTGGTGGTACCAGTGGCAGAGCAGGGGCCGGCTGCAGAGCCGGGGCTGGCATCCACTGGCACTGCACCCACCCTTGGCTTGGGTAAAATGCCCATCCAGGGGGAATTTGGTCTGCAGGGGACAGTCGGAGGGATGGCTGGCAAGGAGGGGTATTCAGCCTTGGCAGCCCTTGGGTCTCCCTCTGCGCCTTCTGGCTGGAATGGCCCAGAGGCCCCAGCTGCTGACTGCCGACAGCTCCCAGTGGAGCTGTCATCCCAGTAGACCAGATCCGTTGAGGAAGGTTCAGGCGTGATCCGCTTTGGGCAAAGTGGAATGAGGCAAATGCTCCACTCTGGATGGTCGTGCTCCCTTGGCCGGGGAAGGTGAACGTGGGCTGAGCCACGGCCCATCCGGGCTGGCTGCTTGGAGGGAGTTGAGCGATGCTGCACATGCTGAGCTGACCAAATCTCTCCAGGATGCCAGCTAACAATTCGCTTTGAGACGGTGGTGGGAGACCTCACTCCCTGGACTCACTGAGCTCAAGGGGTCTTGTTGCTGTCCACTCAAAGACTGTGGTGCACTCTGCTTGGCCCAATGCAATCTGGATTTTCTGGAGCGTTGGCCCGCTAGCCAACTCTTGTGGCAGTGCGATTCCCGCAGCGCTGCCCCATTGGGAAGGATCCAGCTGCGCGATCTACCAGGGCACCAGCTCTTTGGATCGGGTGCCCCACCCATGCTCTGCCTCCACAGGATCTGCCTTGGCCACCACACTTGCCGAGGGGGAGTAGATAATTCCAAGGATGATCTCTGAACTAGCTTTTTTTTTTTAATTAATCATATTTCTATGCTGCCCGCTCTCTGAGGACTCTGGGCGACTTACAACAATCGACAGTATACTAAATAGCATATTGCCCCCAACAATCTGGGTCCTCATTTTACCCATCTCAGAAGAATGGAAGGCTGAGTCAACCTTGAACCGGTGAGATTTGATCTGCTGATCTGCTGAACTAGCAGTCAGCTGAAGTAGCTGCAGTACAGCACTCTAACCACTGTGCCACCTCGGCTCTTCAAGGGAGCCTTGGTGGCTGCCTTCATGGTTGCTGTCTTCTCTTCCATCTTCCCTGAGTCTTTATGCTACCCGGTAGACCAGGAATGCGCTCAGGACCCTGGACAGCAGCCCCGTGGAATGGGGAGCTGATTGGTAGTTTTAAGAGAAGATTTGGGTTAATGTCAGCATTCCAAATAACACTCCCAACAGAATCAAAACTCCAAGGCAGGCATCTTCCTCAAAGCATGAATTTATTAGAGATGTCATATTGGCACATCTGGGGAAACCCAAATCTAAAAGCCCCGAGTTTTCCCCACCCAAAGTAAAGTCAAAGTTCCTTCCTTCCATCCACATGTGCATCATATGGTCCAATCAGGTCACTGTCCCAACGGCAGTTGACTTACAATCTTGCCTTCCCAGGTGCAGGCTGAATGTCCTTGACTCCCAAGGGAAAAATGTTGTTATGACTAGACACCCTACACTATCTTCACCTCCCCACTTCCACAGCTTGCCCATCCACCGGTGTGGCAGCCCTGAAGACTCCCATTAAAAATGGCTCCAGGGCTGACAAGAACTGCTTAACTCATTTTTCGCATCAGTCTTCACGCAAAAAGAAACTATAGCCCAACCAAACCTTAACTGTAAAAGGCAGACTAGAAATAAAAATTAAATTAAGCAAGAAAATAATTAGAGAACACCTATCTGATCTTGACAAATATAAATCACTGGGGCCTGATGGATTACATCCCAAGGCTCTGAAGGAGCTGGCAGATGTTATCTCAGAACCATTGTATCATATCTTTCAAAAATCCTGAGACGGGGAATTACCTAAGGATTGGAAAAGAGCTGATGTGGTTCCCATCTTAAAAAAAAAAAGTGGGAGGAACTAGACCAGGAAACTACAAATCAATCAGTCTAACATCAATACCTGGGAAGAGAATGAAAAAGATAATCAAAAATAGATCTGCGAACATCTAGAAACAAAGTTATAACTAAAAGCCAACATTGGTTTGTTAAAAATAGATCGTACCAAACCAATCTTATATCATTCTGCTTGCTCCTGGCACATTTCATGCATTTGGTTAACATACATATGCTTCAATTCATAGTAATAATGAATCACCAACTAACATTAGGACCAAGACTACATTAGATGAAAATAGAATAACATAACAGAAAAAAGTATTACTTCTATCTTTTCTAAGGTGAGATAATCTTAAATTAAGAACCTTTTTCTTTCCAGATAAAATAATGATTCTACCTCTTTGTCATCTAGGTGATTTCTGGCCCTCTAAATATGAAAAACTAATACAGACAGGCAGCATCTTCTTACCCTGGGGACGTTTTGGGCTTAGGAACAGGAAGCATCTGATACTATAGGTTGCTTGTAACCTCCTCTGGAAATAAGCATTAAAAGCTGAAGCCATATATACCTGTTTAGAATAGTTTTTTAGAAACTAAGAAATGGTTCAGCAGAAAGGGCTTTAATATAGATCATATGAATAGTTGATATATAAAAGAAATATGCAGGTCAGATTAGTCTTGGGCATTTCAGCAAAATGCTGTGGATATAGAATGCTTAGGCTTCAGCAAGGCTTTTTACAAAGTAGACCACAACCTACTTCTTAGTAAACTAGAAAAATATGGGATAGACAGCATCACCACCAGATGGATTTGTAACTGTCTGCCAAACTATACTCAATGAGTTGAGCAAGCAGTGCGGTACCACAAGGTTCCGTCTAGGGCCCACTACTCTTTAATATCTGACTTTTATGAGGGAATAGAAGAGGGACTATGAAATTTGCAGATGACACTAAGCTGGCAGGAATAGCCAACACCCCTGAAGACCAGCTCTGAATCCAAAAAGATTTTGATAGACTTCAACAATGGGCTCTATTCCACAAAATGAAATTTAAAGTGGAGAAAAGCAAGGTTTTATATGTAGGCAGGAAAAAAATAAAGGTACAAATACAGATTAGGAAAAACCTGGCTCAAAAATTGTAACTGTGACAGGGATCTTGGAGTCCTAATGGGTGACTTAAATATGAGTTAGCAGTGTGCTGCAGCAGCCAAAAAACCTAATACAATCCTTGGTTGTATAAACAGAGGCACTGTGCACAATTATTAGGCAAGTGAATATTTTGATCATATCATTTTTATGCATTTTTCCACCTCCCAAGCTGTATAAACTCAAATACTTACTAAATAAAAGTGTATCAGGTGATGTGTATTTGTGTAATGAGGAAGGGTGTGGTCTAAGAAGATCAACACCCTATATCTTTTTTTTTAACTCAAGTTTTTTTATTTTATATTGTTTATACATCTCAATGCGTGAATAGTGTGATATCTGGGTATCATACATTTCAGTACAATAAACAACGTTATTACTCCTAGTTATTACATTTCATTTTCATTGTTTCATATACAGATATCTTTTAAAATCACCCTTCAGTTCTAAACCTTCCTTTTGTTCTTTCATATAGCTTCATGTCAATATATCTATCTATATTTATTATTATTCCCCTCTTGTTTCTATCTCAATTTTATTTTGTTTTTTCCTTCTAATATTGCTATAATATTCAAAGACATGGTTTTTTCAGTTTCTTTAGTTAACTCTTCACATCAATTTATATCAAAAGTTCATCCTTCAATCTTTCATTACTCATTGCCTCAATATACATTCTTTTTACCAAACACAATCATTAATACATAATTCTATAATATAGAGTAGAATTCTATTAATAAACATGTATATTTAAATATATTCTTTCATTATCTAATCACCCATTTTTTAGTTCTAATATTTCACTGCTAATAATATTTTTATGCATCTTTAATATTTCAAATTCTAGTTAAACTTATTGTTTTGTTCTTATTCATACTTCTCCTTTCCCTTATTCCTCTCTTCATATCTATTTTTATTTGAAATGTTATTCTAGTGTCCATTACACTACTTGTAAAATAATTAGTCAGCCTATGTAATTCTAATATTAATGCATATTTATACGTATTCATAAATAGGTATATTTATGAAGAATTCCTCTCCCCCCTTTATCATCATCTCTTGTCTGCATCCGAACCTTTAATCTTATTTTCTTTTTGGTTTGCCTGCCATATTCATCCCTTAAGTCTCTTACTCCTTCTACATCTACATCTGTTTTCTGTTTATGTAATCTAACTTTTTCTCCCTTCTCTACCCTTTCCCACTGTCTGGTTCCAAAACCATCTGCTCCTGGCCCCTTTTCTTTTCCCCAGCTCTCTTCCTGTTTCTCCTGTTCCCTTTTTATGTCTTTTACAGTATGTTCTCCTTTTTTAATTCCTTAACCGCTATTAGCTTTAATAATATCTTGTCCTTGTTGATTTCTTTTTGTTGGTTTCTCAGGTCTGCTTTTTCCTCTATTCCTTCTGGTGGTTCCATTCTTTCCTCATTGTCCTGGTCTTTGTCCATTATCACTTGTAGTATATTTTCCAGTTTTTGGTCTATATGCTCAAATATTTCCTCAATCCTTTGAAACAACTCTATTCCACTTTTCTTCTCTCACTTCCATCTTGTGTTGCATTTGTATTTAATAAGTTTCCTTTTTGGCCAGTTGTCCAGGAATAATTAATTATTAATCATTAATTCAATACAAAACTTCCAAATCTTGTTTTAAATATTTTAAATGTCTCATCAATAATCAATCCAATCAATTTAAATTCACCAGAGGGTTATCTACATCTCTTCAAGTCACTTTTATATGTTCAATAGTATTCAGGTGAAATTCTTGTTTAATATTCAAATCTCTAGTGGTCTTAGGGCAGATACTTATTCAGCAAATAGTTTCTGTCTCTTTAAATAGTTAGACAGTTCCCTTTTCATCAGCAGATGAAGCTCTCGCTGCAGTCTGCTCAGCCTCTCTGCGATGTTATTAGTAAGTACGATTTAATTATTTTAAATTGTAAGTCCGGCAATTGAGCAATAGTAGAAAAATAAAATTTGGGATTGTAATTCCAGCATTTTAAAAATGCCTCTTCAAATAATTATTAGGCAGCTTCTTTTCCTCAGGAAAAATGGGCCAGAAAAGAGATTTAACTGACTTTAAAATTGTAAAAAAACTTTCAGAGGAATGCAGCACTCTTGACATTGCTATGATATTGGGGCATGATTACAGAACCATGAAACATTTTGTTGCAAATAGTCAACAGAGTCGCAAGAAACCTGTTGAGAATGCAAATAGACTTCTGGTTTGGCGTCATGGGGAGATGGTCATTGGATAGCGGGGCTCTGTGAATCCCGGGCAATACTTCTCTGTTAGGAAGCCCTAAGAGGCTAGAGTCACTTGGACATCTTGTTGACCATGAGAAAGCTTGATCCAAGCCACCCTCCCAACTAACGAAGAAGAGAGACAGCCAATTTGGTTGGACCAAAGTTGGGGCAACTGAAGAAGAAATAAGGTGGAGTGGTTTGTGAACAGAGGATTGGAACTGGGTGAGATGATTTTCAACTTCTTTATTAGAGACCCACCCTAAATAAAAGAATTTTTGAAAGACTCCAAGCACTGAGAAAGTGGCGAATTAACACACAGAGATGAATTAAAGACCCAAAAGAGAAATGAAATTTTAATGGAAGAATATGAAGTTTTACAAGATAGAAAGACTGAATTGAAATTTGTTGTACTGTGAAAAGTGATTTTAATTTACTGGAAATATTGTCTGACTGCTAGAGGAAATTGTATAAAGAAAATTGATTCTTTGAATTTTGACAATCAGCTGTGATAGCTTCCGCCTTGTTTTAATATTGGAACTTAGAGCTGGGATGCCACCTACTGGCGAAAGAAGTTATTATATGGTTGGAAAAGACCTTGAAAAAAAAGGATTGACAAAGAAGAAAGGAAAGTCAGGATTGATAAGAAGGAAGGAAACAAAGTGAAAAGCAAATAATATCTGGAAAGCCATCTTTTTGTTTATTCTACTTGTCTTTTGGTGGCTTGGGAGTAATTGGTGAGCCTTTGGAAATTTTTCAAAGTAGTGTGGATTATAAATAACAGGAATTGGCCTTAAAACTGAACAGCTGATTCTGTGAACTATTGAGACATGGGGAAATTTGATGGGCCATTCTGGACTATAAATACTATTTGATAGAATATTTTATGAAGCGAAAGGAAAAAAAATTAAACAAGACTTACATATTTGGATAATTTAGACAGAGCAAAACAGCAGATTTGGAGGACTACAAACATTGTGGATTCTGAGAACATTTCAAAGATTGAGCTAATTTTTCTAATATTGGCTTTTTGGTGTTTTTGGACACGTGGGACATTGGGATTTTGATGGATTACTGAGTAACTTCTAGCCCATTAAAATAAAGTAAAACGTTACAACAAGGGAAAACAAATGCACTCCAAAAAGAAATACTAGTAATGCTTCAATGTATTCAGGAAACTATGACAAGGAACCATAGGGAGATGTTTTTTGTTTTTTTTTAAATTTGATTTATATGCCGCCCTTCTCTGGAGACTCAGGGCAGCTTACAATGCGCTAAGCAATAGCCTTCATACTTTTGTATATTTATACAAAGTCAGCTTATTGCCCCCACAAACTGGGTCCTCAATTTACCTACCTTAGAAAGGATGGAAGGCTGAGTCAACCTTGAGCCTTGGTGAGATTCGAACCTGCAATAATTGCAGGCAGCTGATGTTAATAATGGCTTTAGACCACTGTACTATCCAAGGTTCTTAAAATTATGCATGATACAGATGTGGGACTAGGAAATTAGACAGCGAGAGGCAGATGTGGAGGCAGAGGAAATACTTACTGTATTTTTTGGAGTATAATTTTTCCCTCAAAAAAGAGGATGAAAATCTGGGTGCGTCTTATACACTGAATGTAGCCCTGCCCACCCGCCAGCCTACACCCTTCAGAGGTTGTTGGCCTCCGCGCCCACATTTTCTGGCAGTTCCAGGCGGCAGGGATCCTCACTTCCACTCTGATTTGATAACGAGCAGCACAAATCTTTTTATCCATTTAAAACAAACCCTATCACTCCATGCACATTTAACTGGAGGGGGTGGGGTGGGTGGGAGATGATTTTCATGGGGGCAGAAGAGGGACTTGGCACCAAAAGCTCCACTCTCGAGATGCCCCCGTCTTCCTACTTATAGCCATAGGCATTGAAAGCCTGGCTTTCTCGCAGCAAGGCCCGATAGAGATGCAGCACTTCAGTCCTCCTGGACGCTGCCATCATATAAACACGGTGCTTCCCGGCAAGCCCCCTGTGCCTTTGCTGCCTCAGTGAGAGCCTGATTCTAGAAGCGACCTGGGGAAGCATGGAGGTTTGGACTCGGTTGGCAAAGCGGGCGCTGTGCAGGGGGCGTAAGCCAAGACGCTGCCACCTGAAAACACTGTTGCCGCAATCTCCGCCACCTGGAACCACCCGAAAATGTGATGCTGGTTTTTTGCCTCTGCATGCTCCATTTTTGGAATTGGGGAGGAAAGTGTTTTTGGGCAGTTCCAGGCAGCAGAGATCATGGCAACAGTGTTTTTGGGTGGCAACCCCTTGCCTTGCACCTCCTGCGCAGCACCTGAAAACATGATGCTCTTTTTCCTCCCCGATTCCAAACACAGGGCATAGAGTGATAGGGTTTGTTTTAAACAGATAAAAAGATCTGTGCTGCTTGTTATCAAAATCCGAGTGGAAGTGAGGATGCTGCTGATCCTGATGCTGGTAGGCAGAATTCTTTTTTTCTTGTTTTCCTCCCCAAAAATTAAGGTGCGTCTTATAGCCGGGTGCATCTTATAGTCTGAAAAATACAGTAGATTAAACATGAGTGATTTAAAGAGATACAAGATCACAAGGGAGAAGCATGGGAGACATCAAAAAAACCAATAAGAGTTAAAATACTAAAAAAGGCAACAGATGATGAATACATATAGAATACCGTTTAATATGAGATTTGTTTTCTAAAGATTAGAAAATAGAAGTAGAAATTTAAAATTGGGAAAATATTATGCATACTGTCACATAATATATTTTGCTATAATTACTATGTATATGTAAATGTTAGAAGTTGGAAGATTACTCAAAAAGTCAGTAAGAGTTGAAATATTAAAAAGATGATGGATAGATATAGAATACCTTTTAATATGGGATTTATTTTATTAAAAATTAGAAATTGGGAAAATATTATGTGTATTGTCACATAATATAACTTACTACAATTACTAAGTATATGTAAATGTTAAAAGTTGGAAGAGTACTACTATGTATACTTAAATAGTATTAGTATTGTTATTAGTATTGTATATAAAGCAAATTGACCCAGAGAATATACTGTTCACTAAGTAATTATGTATGCTAAAGAAAAAACTATAAATAAAATTTAAAAAAAAAGATGCAAATTAACTGCCAAAGATTTGAGAAGAAATCTACCAGGAACCCATTATCCTCCAGTGTTGTCATATTCCAGAACTACACCCTAACTAGAGTGCCCAGAAATACAAGATGTTCAGTACTCAGAGACATGGCCAAGGTAAGGCTGAAACCTGACCACCACTGAACAAGACACATAAGTTTACATGGCAAAACTGGGCAAAGAAATATCTGAAGACAGATTTTTTTCAAAGGTTTTATGGACTGATGAGATGAGAGTGACTCTTGGCAGACAGATGGATGGGCCAGTGGCTGGATCAGTAACACAAGCTCCATTTTGACTCCGATGCCAGCAAGGTCTGAGTGGGGTACTGGTATGGGCTGGTATTATTAAAGATGAACTAGTTGGACCTTTTCCAGTTGAAGGTGCTTAAAATCAACTGCCAAACCTACTGCCACTTTTTAGAAGATACTTTTTTCAAGCAGTAGTACAGGAAGGAGTCTGCATCTTTCAAGAAGACCATGATTTTTATCCAGGACAATGCTCCATCGCATGCATCTAAATACTCCACTGTGTGGCTAGCCAGTAAAGACCTTAAAGATGAAAGAATAATGACATGGCCCCCATCCTCACCTGACCTAAACCCTATTGAGAACTTGTGGGCCCTTCTTAAACAGGAGATTTACAGTGAAGAAAAACAGTACACCGCTCTGATAGTGTCTGGGAGACTGTGGTTGCTGCTGCACAAAAAATTGATCATCAACAGATCAAGAAACTGATAGAGTCCATGAATGAAAGGCTTATGACTGTTATTGAAGAGAAGGAGCTCATGTTCAGAAAATATCCCAGTGCTAATTTCTGAGCAAAGAAAATGTGCCAAAGTAGCTGACTGTTAAGAAAACAGAGGAAGGAAGGTCTTATCAAAAGTGTGTCTACAGATACATATACATTTTTTCTCTATTAGATTAGAGGGTTCATTGTTGATGTGGTTGCTTTGCCTAGCATTATGCTCTCAATCATTCAAGCCTTGGTCATCTCACATTTGGACTACTGCAATGTGCTCTACATAGGACTACCCTTGAAGAGCATTTGGAGGTTTCAACTGGTGTAGCGTGTGGTGGTGTGGGCAGTCTTTGGGAGCCCCTAGAAGGGTCCATATTACACTGCTGTTCTGTGAGTTACACTAACTGCCAGTTTATACTTCTGAGTGCAATTCAATTTGTTGGTTATTACCTATAAAGTCTGCAGAGCATGGATCCAGCTTACTTGAGGAACCATTTAACCCCTCTGAGACTGGCCCACTCCACCCATGCTGGCGGGGGAGGGGGGGATTGGCATGCTGCGGATTCCATCTGTCAAGGAATTCCAGCTGACAGGATCCAGGAGAAGCCTTTTCTGCCATGGACCTGGCCCTTTGGAAGATCTTGCCCCCTGAGGTGAGATTGATTCCTACCCTCCTAATCTTCCACAAGAGTCTGAAAACTTGGCTCTGCCAGTTGGCTTGCAGTCTTAATGGGGGAGTACCATACTGGAAGTGGTTGGTCAACTAATAGCAGCTCCCATCTCTCCCCACATACATTCTGCTCCTTTCCTCCCCATCTTTTAGTCTTAGTTATAATCTAACTAAACGTGTCCTCCATAATTCGCGGTGCAAATTATGGAGGACATGAGGCCTGACTTCCGGAGGCCCATGTTAAGACCTTCTGTTGTGGATAAAGTCGAGCTGACTGAGGGGAGGCTAAGGACAGATTGTATACGATCGCATTCAGTAACAGAGTTATGGATTTTGAAGGACCATCCTCTTGCACGACATGTCCACCCTCCTCGCTGGATGGGGGGTTGGACCGTCCGATTGGTATGGGGCGGGGGAAATAGGGGTGGGGAAAGATAGGACTCCGAAGGGAACAGAGGGTTATTCTATCATTATGGTGATTGGAAGGGGCAGGTATGGTGGGAGCAGAAGGTCTGGCTGCACCCGGGGGGCATGCACCCGCTACCTTCAGAAGGTTGCCGGTCCCCGGGACTTCCGGCGTAACGTCATAAGCAAGTGGAACGGTAGGGAAAGTTCTCCCGAGCCGCGAAACTCTTATTTCTCTTCGCTGAGCGGCTAAAGAAGGATGAAGGTCCGGGCTAGTCGGGAGTAGTGCAAACTCCCGACGAAGCAAAGGAATATCCTGATCTCCGGCGAGAGAAAAGGGCCCTGCAGAGAGGGCAGAGGCCTCATTGCCATGACAGAGCACTTTTGGGGGAAGGGAGTAGAAGTAGCGCTGGCGGTGAAATAAATAAACTGGAATGGACTGCGAGAAAGGAACAGATTGTTCCCTCAGGATCAATGCTGAAGATTCGGGGGGGGGGGGCGCAAAGCTTATTTTTGGCTGGAAACGGTAGATTGGCTGCGTGAGTAACTTGGAGGCAAGATTGGAAGACTGGCGAGATCGGGTGCCGAGTGGCTTGCTAGGTCAGATGGGTGCTGTTTCTTTTGAATCTTGGGTGTAACTGGCTAGAACTTCTTTAGACTTTACTCTATATATTATTAGTATTGCTGTGCTCCTTAAAAGTGATTTGACAATTAATTGGTAAGTGCTGAAAGAGCTTCTTCAGGAGGATTTTTCTCCTGACGTGGAGGTGGATTCGGTGGTGACTGAGATATTTCAACGTGAACAGCGCTTCTTCTTTCGAACTCTTTTGTCAAGAGTAACTTTGCTCTACCTACTGACTCTTAGATCATTTCTCTTAATGGACTGATTGAAAGTATAAGTAACTTGTTGGGATATATTGGCTTTGGAAAACTAAGTGTTAAATTTATAAGTGTGATTTAAGTTTAAGTGGACTAACTGATTTTTTTAGGGTATTAATTAATTCTGAAATACCAATTAGATAATTAACTGATTTAACATTAATCTAATATTAAGCAGATTAATTGATTACTAAGTTAAATTGACTAATTACTATTAACTACTTGAGAATATTGAAGGGGGGATAGGGAGCAACGTAGATAAGTGACTAAATACCAAAGTAACACATTAATAGACTAGAATATCTATTACCTATTAGGACAGGGTAGAATAATAATTAATACTCTTGGGTTCAACTTAGTTATATGCTACCTTGGAGGAGCCTCCTCTGCTTAACAGAAATGTCTAGCTCCTCAATTAAGACCAAAAAGAAGCTCCCAATATCAACAGCAGCTATGGCACCAATCATGACTCCTCCTACTCTGCATAAATCTATGGAGGCGGTAGCTGTGGCCCAGAAGACCTCTACGCTTCAAGGAATTCAGAACTTACTATATGCCATACAGGAAACTATGACAAAAAAACAGGAGGCCACAGCGAAGGGCCTGGCTGAATTGAAACAGGAGATGGGCAGTATGTGAGGGGAAGTGAAACAAATCTATGAGAGATTGAATGAAGTGTGTGTGACAATCGAAAAGCATGAGGGCCAGATCCAGGAGGTAGCTACAAAGGTGGAGAAGGTGGAGGCAGTGATAGAGAGGCGTGAGTTGCGACAGCTATTGGTTAATAAGCAGCTTGAAGATGATACAGTTTTGCTTGAGATGGAGAAGTCTGCCCACATTCTGAGATTTCAAAATATTAGGGAGGAGTCAGAAGAAAGCTTGGAAGATAAGATGGTTGAGATGGTCGCAGGGATGCTGCAGAAAGACACGCAAATGGTACACAATGGCATTGACGGATGTTTCCGGATTTTTACATCATTTACCAGGAGACAGAATCTCCCGAGGGAAGTTCATGTAAAATTTAGTAAGAGATCTTTACGGGAGGAAGTATATCAGAGATCGAAGGACCAGGTGATAAAATATGCTGGCAAACAGGTCACTGTTTTGAGACAGGTGCTGAAGAAAGTGCAAGATCGAAGACGAAACTACCAGCATTGACAACACAACTAAGGAAATATGATGTGAAATATAAATGGCTACTTCCAGATGGGCTGATGGTGACATGGCAGGGAAAGAGAGTATGTCTTGAAACCCCACAAGAAGCTGATGAATTTCTTGAAAGTGAATTTCCAACTTGGGAAAGGGAAGGAGGAAGGCAAAGTGAATATGTGGCAGATAGTAAGGGTCAGGCAGGAGGGCAGGAGGAGAAAGGAGCAGCAGGAGTAAGAGAAGAAGAAGAGATTAACCAATGGGGAACTAGACAGACAACTAGAGCAAAGAACGCAGATAAGTAAAGATGGGGGAGGAAATATGTTTGTTTTCACTAAATATAAATGGTTTGAATGCACAGGTGAAGAGAAGGTGGGTTTTTAAGAATTTAATAAAACTAAAAATGGATGTCATATGCCTCCAGGAAGTGCATATTAAAAAACAATGTGAATGCGTTTTGCAATGTCCTGAACTGGGTAAGCTGTATGCTACATTAGCTGACGAGAAGCAAAGAGATGTGGCCTTCTATGTTAGGAATTGCCTGGATTCTAAATTAAGAGCCTTGGATAGTACAGTGGTCTAAAGCCCTGTTATTAACATCAGCTGCCTGCAATTATTGCAGGTTCGAATCTCACCAAGGCTCAAGGTTGACTCAGCCTTCCATCCTTTCTAAGGTAGGTAAATTGAGGACCCAGTTTGTGGGGGCAATAAGCTGACTTTGTGTAAATTATACAAAAGTATGAAGGCTATTGCTTAATGCATTGTAAGCCGCCCTGAGTCTCCGGAGAAGGGCGGCATATAAGTCAAATTAAAAAAAAAATCTATATGGATGACGAAGGCAGAATTCTAATGCTGGAGATATGTATAGGCTGGCTACGGGTCCTCCTGGTGGGAATATATTCCCCAAATAATGGACAGTCTGATTTCTATCAAAAGGTGTATCAAAAACTTATTGAGTTGCAATATGATCATATAGCCATACTGGGCGATTTTAATGCAGTAATTGACAGGGATTTGGACTACTTACCAGGAAATACTCAAAAGTAGGAGAATACTTCCAAAAGTATGTGCAGATATGAAGAATGAGTTAGGTCTTACGGATCTATGGCGAATATTCCACCCTCAGACAAATCAATATACCTTCTTCTCTCCCAGGCATAAATCTTGGTCGAGGCTGGATATGATGTGGGCAAGTACAGATTTAAAGACCAGAACAGTAGCGATAGAGATAGAACCTAATACCTGGGCAGACCATAATCCATTATTGGTTAGGTGGAAAAGGGATATAATTAAAAGAAATAAAAGGTGAATGTTGAGAGCAAGCATTTTAACAGAGATGGAATTTCAACAAATGGTAAAAAGAGAAATGGAAGCCTTCTTTAGGGTCAACGACAATAAGGAAACCTCGATACAGATTTTGTGGGATACAGCGAAAGCCTATATGAGAGGGTTAGCGATTAAATACATTGCGGGGAAGAAAAGACAGAAACTTAAGGAGAGGGAAATATGGACAACGAAGCTACGGAATGCAGAGAGGAATTTACAGACTAACCACTAGATGCTAAAGCTAAGGAAGCAGTAGATGCAAGTAAACATCAACTCATATTACTAGATCAGAAGATAGCTGGATCAGGAAATAGCACATAATATTAGAATAGCCAGACAGCATCACTTTGAACATGCCAATAGGGCCGGCCGGTGGCTTACTTATAAACTAAAGAAGGAAAGGGAAAGTAGGTGGATAGTTCAATTACAGGACAGGATGTGAGTCGTATGGGTAGATAATAAACAGAAAAAAGGGATTGCACAGGAATTCTTTTCACAACTGTATGCTAGTGAGCAAGTGCCGGATGAGAAAATTAAGGTATATTTGGAACAGTTGGATCTTCCCAAATTCCCAGAATCAGTTAAGGAGTTGTTGAATAAGGAGATTAGGGAAGGAGAGCGATCAAGAGGCAGAAGACTGGTAAAACCCCTGGCACTGATTGCTTGCCTGCAGAGATTTATAAAACCTTTCCAGATTTGTATATAAAATATATGAAGGAAATTTTTAATATGGTGTTGATGAAGTCTAAGGCCCCCAAATCATGACTAGAGGCCTATATCTCCCTAATACCTAAGAAAGGAGTGGACCAAACACTTACACATAACTATAGATCTATCTCACTTTTAAACGCCGACTATAAAATTTTTGCAGCTGTAATGGCAGCTAGATTTAAGAAATATCTTAGTGAATTTATCCACATAGATCAAAATGATTTTCTACCAGCTAGTCAGTTGAAAGATAATGTACGGATTATAATGGATGCCCTGGAATATTACGAGGCCCACCCTGAGAAGCAGGCGGCGTTCCTTTTTTGGGATGCCCAGAAAGCCTTCGATAGGGTCAACTGGAATTATCTAATATTACAACTGAAACAGATGGAGGCTGGCGATTATTTCATTAATGCAATCCAGGCAATTTATAATCAAGAGAAGGCCAAGATTTTGGTTAATGGAGAAGAGTCAGAGGAGGTGATGATAGCGAAGGGAACAAGACAAGGCTGCCCACTCTCCCCATTATTGTTTATATTCACGCTAGAACCTCTGCTTAGGATAATAAGACGAGGTGAGCATAAGAGGACTAAGGATCCACGAACAAGAATATAAGGTCCAGGCGTACCCGGACGACCTGGTCTTTCTCCTGGAAGATCCACTAATCTCCGGAGGGCGACTTATCGATATAATACAGAAATTTGGTGAAGTAGCTGGATTACAAATAAATAGGACAAAAACAAATATTATAGCAAAAAATATGACAGAAAGACAAAAATTAGAACTACAAAATACTTGGGGCCTACAGGTAGTTCGTAAAGTCAAATATTTAGGGATCTGGCTGTCTGATAGATGTTCATCAAGAAAGGTAGATAACCATTTAAAATTAATTGAACAACTAGACAAAGATTTGGAGAAATGGGGGAAGATACAGCTGTCACTAATGGGATGGATAGCATTAATTAAGACCTACACAGTGCCCAGAATGGTATTTCTTTTTCAAACAGCCCCAGTTAGGTTGGATAAAACCTTCTTTAAGAATTTGGACAGGGAGGACTTCCGGCTGGAACTGCAAGCGCTGCAGATGCTTCTCCCGGAGCATCCGTCCCCCGATTGTGTGAAGCCGCCAGAACGGCCGAAAAACAGCTGTCTGGTGGCTTGGAAACTCTCTCCCCGGGCAAAGGGGAGAGAGGCGAGCAGACAGGCTTGGGTAGAGCTCCCCAAGAGCCCCAGGGAAAATCCTGGGGCGCAAAGGGTGAGAGCCCCCTGGGAAGCCTGTCAAAACTCCGGATCTGGGGACGCCTCTGCTAAGAGCAGAGCAAAACGCTGTGACCACCTCTGCAAGCAACGTGCCTAATAAAGAATTGAAACTGTAGCAGACAGAGCAGAAACAGGAGAATTCAGACCGCAAGTATCCAAACTTAACTCCAATGTGTATTACATTCCTCTGAGTTATTAAGAAACGAAAGTGGCAACAAAATGGAGACTGAGATTTAGTGGGTGTGGAAAGTGAAAGTTAACAAGCTAACAAGCAAGTTCTGTTTGGCGCTTAGCCCTTGGTTAAAATAGATTCAGATACTGAAAGAAGAAAAAGGATTTTTAGGTTCCAAAAGACTGTGAAATAATTTCTGGACTCTCAATTTGTTGTTTTGACAGCTGTAAGAATTTTAAAAAATAAATAGAAATGGCTTCAAAGCCAATAAAGACTGTGAAAGGATCGGGCAGCGCTGGCAGTTCTCCTGCCCACACCTCTAAATTACAAGCTTTTGTCCCAGAAACAGAGCCACAGATTTTAACATTTGAAATGTTGCAGGAAGCTTTAAAAGGCACAGAAAGTAAGATTGCTTCTGTGGACCAAAAGATGCAGAATGTGGCAGAGGAAATGACTGATATTAAGGATTTGATTTTAACCAAAAACCAGGAAATCAGAGAAGATATAATTTTGGCATTTACAGGTTTAGCTGGACACATTGAGATTTTGGAGGAAAAAGTTGTACAGATAAAGCAATCTGAAGAGATTCTGGAAAGCAAGCTGGGAGAGGCAGAGAATAAAATTCAAAAGGTTGAATTAGACATAACAATGATTCAATGTAGAGACATGGAATTTGCTTTAAGAATAAGAGGTGTGAAGGAAAACAAACAAGAGAACTTGAACGAGATGATGGTAGAAGCATTGGCTCAAATGTTGGGAGATCAAAAAGTTAACCTAGAATGGCAGATTGACAAGATTTTTCGCGTTAACTCATGGATGGCAAGGCAGAAACATCTACCAAGAGATATTGTAATGTATTTTACTACAAGGAAAATACGTAATGAAATTTTACAAGCCACCTTTAAGAACAAGTTGCAAGTTGAAGGTCAGGAAGTTATGACAATGAAAGAAATTCCCCTTAAAATGTTAAGAGCCAGAAAGGATTATGCCTTTCTGGTGGATGAAACCGCCAGATAAAGTATAGATGGGAGGTGCCAGTTGGATTGGTGTTGACTTACTCTGGAGAAAGATATCGTTTAAACACAGTATGGAAAGCTAGAGATTTTTATGTCAACGTACTGAAGGCTGGACCCTCAAAATCTCCAGAGGTTAGAAGAGATAAGGAAGAACTGGTGATAAGAAAGCCAGAGAATGAAGAATTACTGGCACAAGCACAAGGGGGGGGGGGGTTTCAAATATTCAAGAAGACTTAATGCAAACTCTGACTATTGTTCAAGATCTGGATGTACTTGAGGTAACAAAGTTACTTAGAGAACAAAGACAGACCAGAGCAGCAGCAGCTAGACATAAAGATGAGCTAAGGTTGCAGCAACCCCAGATGGTAACTCAAGAATCTACAAAAACAGAAGCAGTGGGAGAAGCCAGACCTAAAGGTCAAATGCATCAAGAACACCAGCAAATACTCCAGAGGCTTCAGAGGTCCAGGGATGGCCACTAGATTTTTAACCTGGAATGTCAATGATTTGAATTCACCACAAAAGAGGAGGAAAATATTTCATTATTTGAAACAATTCAAAAATGATGTAATTTGTCTTCAAGAGACTCATATTAGAAGTCAAGATCAAAAATATTTAATAAATGCAAGATTAGGAACACATTTTGTTGCGTCGGCACAAGACAAGAAAAATGGTATAGTTGTATATCTTAAACCAGATTTAATTGCTAACTTAATCGAAGCAGATGACCAAGGAAGATTTATAGCAATTGAAATTTTAATAAAAGGTGAAAAAATACTTTTATTGGATTATATGCCCCGAATCAGCAACAGGAAAAATTTTATAATCTTTTACATTCCAAGCTGTTACAGTGGGATTATAGAACTTGTATTTTACTGGGCGACTGGAATGGAGTCTTGGATACCAAAAAAGACAAAAAGGGACTTAAGCAAAATGTATCAACACATGCAAGATTACCAAAACCCTTTTTTGAAATGATGGAAGATATGGAATTGAGGGATATTTGGCGAGAGAAGAACCCAGAAGAAAATGACTTTACTTTACTTTCTTTTCAAATAGGCATCAATCCTTTATTCTAGGGTGAAGAGCATGAAGATATGCCCGAGAACTTTAACGGATCACAGTCCAGTGTGGATGGAATTGGAGTATGGCAAGGGACACAAGAGATCCTGGAGGCTGAATGAAAATTTGTTTAGATATGAGGAAAATGTAATTGAATGTAAAAAATTTATGAAAGAATTTTTTATTATGAATATGCATAAGGGTACATCGATGGAAATGGTTTGGGATGCGAGTAAAGCTTATATGAGAGGTATATTGATATTTCTGAACAACAAACATAGAAAGAAATGGGAAGAAAAGGAAAGAATTAGAAGAGGAAATTAAAAAGAGAGAACAAGCTTTAATAGTCAATCCAGCAGATAAGAAAACTGAGGAGGTAATTAACCTACTGAAGGGCCAATTTGACATGTTGATGGCAGATCAAGTTGCAACAAACTTACAATATGCTAAACATAATACTTTTTGAAATGCTAACAAACCAGGTAGATGGTTAGCATATTTATTAAGGAAGAAACAAAAATCAGGGACGATAGAGAAAATAAACTATAAATGTAAAGAGGTTTATCAGCAAGAGAAAATTAAGAAAGCATTTTTGGAATTTTGTACTAAATTATATACTAGTGAGAAAATTCAGGATATAGATATAGATAGTTATCTACAGAAAGAGAATATTGGTATAATTTCAAAAGAGCAAAGGGATAGTTTAAATCAACCGATAACTGCTGAAGAAATTTTGTTTGCAATTAAACAGTTAAAGGTGGGCAAAGCACCCGGGACGGATGGTTTGATAGCTGTATATTACAAACATTTACAGTTGGAAATGGTGGAACCACTCAAGGAATTATTTAATAATATACAACTTGGAGGAGGGATACCCCCGTCATGGAAAACAGCTTTCATTTCCTAAATTCCAAACGAGGAACAAGACCATACGCAACCTAAAAATTATAGGCCAATATTACTTTTAAATACAGATTATAAAATTTTTGCCAATATATTAGCAAATAGATTAATGATAGTTATGCAACAGATGATTCATCATGATCAAACGGGTTTCATAAGTGGTAGACAAATTAAAAGTAATGTAAGGCAAATTGTTAATTTATTAGAATATCTGGGAAAGCACAACCAAATCCCTGCAGTGCTAATATTTTTGGATATGGAGAAAGCATTCGATAGATTGAACTGGCAATTTTTATTGAAATTAATAGAAAAGATGCAGTTTGGGGAATATTTTACACAATCTATCAAGGCAATATACCAGAAACAAACAGTGCAAATAATAATTAATGGTAGCTTAACAGACACTTTTAATATAGAAAAAGGAACAAGGCAAGGATGCCCTTTGTCCCCACTGTTGTTTATTTTGTCGCTGGAAGTTTTACTGAGTAAAATACGTGGGTTAGATGAAATAAAAGGAATTAAAATTAGGCAAGATGAGTATAAATTAAGAGCATTTGCAGACGATTTGGTTGTCACTTTGACACAACCGGTACAATCGGTTATAGGTTTAATGGAAATAATTAATCAATATGGACAAGTTTCTGGATTTAAAATAAATGCAGGCAAACAAAGATAATAACTAAAAATATGACTAGGAATCAAAAAGAGGAAGTAGAGAAACTTTCAGGATTTGAAATGGCTCAGAAGGTCAAATACTTAGGGGTTTATGTTACAACTTCCAATGTGAAACTATATAAGCATAATTATGAATTGTTGTGGCAAAAAATACAGAGAGAGTTGGAAAACTGGAAAAAACTTCAATTGTCTTTGCTGGGAAGAATAGCAGCAGTAAAAATGAATGTTTTACCAAAGTTTTTATTTCTTTTTCAAATGATTCCAACACTTCAAAAAGATGAAAATTTAAAGGAATGGCAGCAGGGTATTAATAATTTTGTTTGGGCAGGAAAGAGACCCTGAGTTAAACAGAAGATAATGCAAGATACACACGAAAGAAGGGGTCTCAAAATGCCCAATTTAAGACTATATTATGAGGCAGCCGCCTTATCAGCAATTAGTGATTGGATGAATTTGACAGAGGAAAGAATATTGAATATTGAAGGGTATGTTTTGCTGTATGGATGGCATGCTTACTTAATATATGATAAAAGAGTGGATAGGACTTTTAAAAGTCATATATTGAGGAATGCTCTATAGCATGTCTGGAAAAAGTATCGATATAAATTAAACAATAAGTTACCAATCTGGACAGCACCCAGGCACGCTATAGAACAAAAATAAGATGATATTACTTATAAAGAACTTCTTTATAAAGAAGGAGTTAGGTTACAACTAAAAGCTATGAATCAATTAAGGGAAGAAGGAATAATTAAAACATGGTTTCAATTTGGGCAAATACAAACTAGATGGAGACAAGATCAAAAAATTGGTATTTTGCAAGGGGATGAAAATTTGGTAAAACAAATCAGAGATCAAAGTCAAATGCATATAAAAAGGTTGTATAATGCATTGGTAGAAATAAATTCAGAAACAGAGCTAGTTAAGGACTGTATGATAAAATGGGCACAAACTATTGGAGAACCTATAATGATGGAGATGTGGGAAAGCATTTGGGTTAGAAATATAAAGTTTACGCAGGCCCAAAACTTAAGAGAGAATTTTTACAAAATGTTTCATAGATGGCATTTAGATCCAAAAAAACTAGCTTGTATGTATCCAAGTTTACAGCCAAAGTGTTGGAGATGTGATTGCGAGGATGCTATGCATTATCATATACGGTGGACTTGTAAAAAAATTAAGGCTTTTTTTAAAATTATTATTATTATTATTATTATTATTATTATTATTATTTATTAAATTTATATACCGCCCTACTCCCGAAGGACTCAGGGCGGTGTACAGTTGAACAAAATATACATGTAATAAAGGAATTGAAAAAACCAATTTAAAATATAATTAAATAGTTAGGTTCGGATATAGTATTGAATTAGATCATTTCAAGTTTCTGGGGCAGATTCAGAATATAAAATTTAAAGTAGTTTTTAGACAAGGTTAGGTTAGGTCAGGCCGGTCTGCTTGAAAAGAAATGTTTTGAGGGCACGGTGGAATGTACAAAGATCCGAGATTATCCGAATCTCTGAGGGCAGCTCATTCCAGATGGTAGATGCTCCCACAGAGAAGGCTCTCCCCCTGGGGGCCGCCAGCCGACACTGTTTGACCGACGGTACCCTGAGAAGTCCCTCTCTATGGGAGCGTACTGGTCTGTGGGAGGTTATTGGTGACAGAAGGTGATCTCGTAGGTATCCCGGTCCTAAGCCATGGAGCGCTTTAAAGATGGTAACCAAAACCTTGAAGCGCACCCGGAAGACCACAGGGAGCCAGTGCAGCTCGCGTAGCAGGGGAGCCACATGGGAATGCCATGTCGCTCCCATAACAACCCATGCGGCCGCATTCTGGACCAACTGAAGCCTCCGGGTGCTCCTCAGGGGGAGCCCCATGTAGAGAGCATTGCAGTAGTCCATGCGGGAAGAGACGAGGGCATGAGTAACTGTCATTAACAAATCCCGATCCAGAAAGGGACGCAACTGGCGTATCAGGCGAACCTGATAAAAAGCTCTCCTGGCCACAACTGTCAGATGTTCTTCTAAGGACAGCTGTGAGTCCAGGAGGACACCTAAGTTGCGAGCCCTCTCTGTGGGGGCCAATGACTCGCCCCCAATAGTCAGTGATGGTGCCAACTGACTATATCGGGATGACGGAAACCACAGCCACTCGGTCTTGGATGGGTTTAGTCTGAGTCTGTTTCTCCCCATCCAGATCCGTACAGCCTCCAGGCACCGGGACATCACTTCAAGAGCATCATTGGGGTGGTTCGGGGTGGAGATGTACAGCTGGGTGTCATCAGCGTACTGGTGGTACTTCACCCCGAAGCCACTGATGATCTCACCCAGTGGCTTCACATAAATGTTGAACAGGAGGGGTGAAAGAACCGACCCTTGTGGCACCCCGCAAACAAGAGACCTTGGGGTTGACCTCTGCCCTCCCGTCAACACAGTCTGCGATCGGTTAGAGAGAAAGGAGGAGAACCATCATAGTACGGTGCCCCCCACTCCCAGCCCCTCCAACCGATGCAGCATGATACCATGGTTGATGGTATCAAAAGCCGCTGAGAGGTCTAATAGGACCAGGATAGAGGAGCAGCCTCTGTCCCGAGCTCTCCAGAGATCATCTACCAATGCGACCAATGCCGTTTCTGTGCTGTATCCAGGCCTGAAGCCAGACTGGAACAGATCCAGATAAGCCGATTCATCCAAGTACTGAGGGAGCTGTCGTGCCACCACACTCTCAACAACCTTCGCAACAAAGTGAAGGTTGGAGACTGGACGGTAATTAGCCAATACTACCGGGTCCAGGGAAGGCTTCTTGAGGAGAGGTCTCACCACTGCCTCTTTCAAGGCAGTAGGAAAAACACCTTCACTCAGAGAAGCATTTATGATTCCCTGGAGCCAGCCTCGTGTGAACTCCCGGGCAGCCAGTACTAACCAGGAGGGACACGGGTCCAATAAACATGTGGTAGCATTCAGTCTCCCTAGTATCCTGTCCACGTTTTCGAGAGTCACAGAGTCAAACTCTTCCCAGATAATATTCTCAAGACCTGCCTCCATCCCTTCCCCTGAATCTACTATGTCAGAGACCAGATGTTCTTTTTTTTTTATTGAAAAAGTTTTAACAATACAAATTTTTCCCCCTTTTTCCCCCCCCCTCCCTAACCACAGATTGTAGAATACATATAAAAACAATATATAAATCCTTCCCGTCCCCACCCTAACCCTCCCCCTCCTCCCTCTTCCCTCCCCCCCTTGACTTCCATTATATGCAATATTAATATTCCCAAACAATATATATGTTATTCAAACTTCCATATCTTTTTTCTATATTTACTAAGATACTAACATAATCATCTCAGCTAAAAGCGATATAATATTTTCTAGTCTGATACTTATTCTGTACATACTCAATCCATAATTTCCATTCCTGTATATACTTCTCATGCGTCTGGTCTTTTAAAAAAGCTGAAACCTTTGCCATTTCTGCAAATTCAGCCATCTTCTGGGTCCATTGGTCAACCGTCGGTAAAACATCACTCTTCCAATGTTGGGCAATCAACAACCTAGCTGCTGTCACCATATACAAAATCAATTTAGTTTCACCCAGTGTAAAATCTTTAACTATACCCAATAAAAAAAATTGCGGAGAAAATTGTATTTTTTTCTTTAAAACATTTTGCATAACCCACCAGATTTTTATCCAAAAAGCCCTCACTTTCCTGCAGGTCCACCAGATGTGATAATATGTAGCATCTAAACAATCACATCTCCAACATTTTGGCTGCACATTAGGGTACATGCAAGACAATTTCTTGGGGTCTAAGTGCCATCTATAAAACATTTTATAAAAATTTTCTTGTAAATTTAACGTTCTGAACCCATATTTTTTCCCATGTTTCCAACATAACTGGTTGAGAGAAATTTTGTGCCCATTTAATCATACAATCTTTAACTAGCTCATTTTCTGAGTCTCTCTCTAACAGAACATTATAAACTCTCTTAATATGCATTGGACCTGTCCGCTTTATCTGTTCAACCAATTCTACTTCATATTCCATTAAACCAGTTTGTTGATCTTCTTTCCATCTCATCTGTAATTGATTGTACTGCAACCAAGTCAACGATTTCCCTTCTTCCAACAGCATATCCAAAGTCTTCAGTCGCCACCTGCCCTCTTCAAAGTAAAGTAACTCTTTATATAAGAAACCCCCGAGTGACTTAATATTTGTATTCCACATGGTATCAGCGAGATCCAGCCAAAACGGAATCTTATAATCCCAATTAGTTCGGTGCCTTCTCCAGACTCTCAGCAAGGCATTTCTAAGTAGATGACTGTTAAACACTTTATCCACTTTGTTATCATAAAATAAGTATGCATGCCAACCCCAGACCAGGTCATGACTTTCTATATTCAACAAGTCAGTCTTAGTTTTCCCAAACCAATCACTTAATTGTATCAATGCAGTTGCTTCATAATATAGTCGAAGGTTTGGGAGTTTAAGACCACCTCTGTCACGAATGTCTTGCATTATTTTCAGTTTAACTCTTGGCTTTTTATCATTCCAAATGAATTTGTTCAGTCCTTTTTGCCATTCTAGCAATGGTTTGTCTGATTTAAGCACCGGTATCATTTGAAATAAAAAGATCAGTCTAGGTAAAACATTCATCTTTACTGCTGATATTCTTCCAAGCAGTGATAACTGCAGTTTCTTCCAGTTTTGCATATCTTTTTGTATCTTTTGCCACAGAACCTCATAGTTATTTTGAAACAGTTTAGCATTGGAGTCTGTGATTTGTACTCCTAAATATTTGACCTTTGAAACAATCTCGAAGCCTGCCATTCTTTCCAGTTCCTTTTTTTTGCTCTCTATCAGATTTTTGACAATCATTTTAGTTTTCTTCTGATTCAACCTAAAACCGGATACCATGCCATAATCTTCTATGATATTTTTCATCTGGATTATTGAGTTCATAGGTTGTGATAGGGTTACAACCAGGTCATCTGCAAATGCCTTAGTTCTGTAGTCCTCTTGCCTTATAACTATTCCAGTCAAGGAATTCGAATCCCGTATTGCGTTGAGTAAGACTTCTAAAGTTAAAATAAATAATAACGGGGATAATGGACAACCTTGCCTGGTGCCTTTTTGTATGTTGAAATTCGATGTTAAACATCCATTAATAATAAGTTGTGCATATTGTTCTTGATAGATTGCACCAATCGCTTGTATAAACCGCTCCCCCAGATCCATTTTTTCCAAAGTCTTAATTATAAAGTTCCAATTCACTCGATCAAAGGCTTTTTCCGCATCAAAAAAAACCAGCACTGCAGAGATCTGTTTATTCTTATCTAGATAGTCCATTAAATCTATAACTTGCCTAACATTCTCTTTCATATATCTGCCTTCAATAAATCCTGCTTGGTCATGATGAATTATCTTTTGAATAACTGGCATCAATCTGTTGGCTAGTACTTTTGCAAAGATTTTATAGTCTGTGTTTAATAAAGATATTGGTCTGTAATTTTCTGGTTTCTTAGGACCTGATTCTTCTTTCGGAATCAATGAAACAAAAGCTGTTTTCCATGAGGAAGGTATCTTACCTCCTAGTTGTATATTGCAAAATAAATCTTTAAGATGCTGAATCATTTCTTCCTGTAAAGTTTTATAATAAATTGCAGTTAAGCCATCCGTCCCTGGAGCTTTAGCTGTTTTTAATTGTTTTATAGCAAAACTGATCTCTTCCACTGTTATCAATTGTTCCAAGCTTTTCTTTTGAGTCGTTGAAATTTTTGAAATTCTCTTGTTTTCTAAATATTCATCTATGGTAATATTCTGTATGTCATCTTTAGCATATAACTTAGTATAATATTCCAAAAAGGCTTTTTTAATTAGATCTTGTTGATAAACTTCTTTATCAGCATATTCAGTACTATCAATAATTCGTGTCGATGCTTGTTTCCTCAGAGTATACGCCAACCACCTGCCCAGTTTGTTAGCATTGGAAAAGGTATTATGCTTTGCAAATTGTAAGTTAGTTGCCGTTTGGTCTGCTATAAGCATTTGAAATTGATCCTTCAGAAGTTTTATAGCCATTTGCAATTTTCCGTCTGTTGGTTTTTGTATCAATTGTTGTTCTTTCTTTTTTATCTCAGATTCCAATTGTAGTCTTTTCTTCTGCTGATTCTGCCTGTGTTTAGAATTCATTTGAATTAGTACTCCCCGCATATATGCTTTACCTGCATCCCAAACTGTTTCAATAGGGGTACCTTTGTTCAGGTTAAATTTAAAAAACTCCTTTAAATGCTTTTTAAGTTCAATTATATTTTTTTCATATCTGAATAGATTCTCATTTACTCTCCAGGATCTTCTTTCTCTTTTGCCCATCTCGATTTCCATCCAGACCAGACTGTGGTCAGTCAAAGTCCTAGGACAGTGATGGCTAACCTTTTTGACGTCGCGTGCCAAAAATGGGGGGAGCGTGTGGGGTCGTGGGTGCCTGTGCCCACATCCATAATTCAATGCGCCCCACCCTCCCGCTCATGTGCATGTGACCCCCCCACACTTCCCTCTGCTTTTGGCACGTGATGGCACGGTGGGCCCAGTAGTCCCGTTTTTCCCCCTCCCCAGACTCCAGCAGTTTTCTAGGAGCCTGGGGAGGGCAAAAACAGCCTTCCCCATCCTTCCGGAGGCTGGAAACAGCCAGTTTCCTGACTTCCGGTGGGATCGGAAGGCCTGAAAATCAATTGGCCGGTGCGCGCATGCACGCTGGATCTGAGCTAGGGCAACACTTGTGTGCCCACCAATATGGCTCCGCGTGCCGCCTGTGGCACCCGTGCCATAGGTTCGCCATCACGGTCCTAGGAAATATCTTTATTTTCTTTACTTTAGAAAGTAAATTAGAAGTTAAGAGAAAAAAGTCTATTCTGGAAAAGGATTTGTGCCTGTCTGAGTAAAAAGTAAAGTCCAGTTCATTTGGATTTCGAATTCTCCAAATATCTTTCAATTCCAAATCCTCTTTCAGTTCAAAAAAAGCTTGTGGTAATTTATTCCCTATTTTGGCCGTGGTTTTTTTATCCAATCTAGGTTGGATTACTCCATTCCAGTCGCCCATTATTATAATGTTTGAATAGTCCCAATCCAAAATTTTTAAATGAAGTAACTTGTAAAAGTTTTCCTGCTGTTGATTTGGGGCATATATTCCGACCAACAAGATTGGTCCACCATCTGTAATAACTTCAATTGCAATATATCTTCCATCTTTATCTGCTTCTATAATTTTAGCTACAAGTTTCTTATTTATATATATCACCACTCCATTCTTCTTTTCCAGATTTGAAGCAGCAAATTGCGTTCCCAATTTTGAATTTATCAAGTATTTCTGATCTTGCAATTTTACATGAGTCTCCTGTAAACAGATAACATCATTATGAAATTGTCTCAAATAGTGAAATATCTTCCTTCTTTTTTGCGGAGAATTCAATCCGTTAACATTCCAAGACAAAAATTTAAGTGCCAATTGACCCTGTCTGAAGTTTTGAGAGCAATTGTTGAAGATTCTCTCCTACGGTAGCAATCTTCGGTTTAGCTCCTCCCATGACTTCAGCTTGCTGCTTATCTTTAGGTCTTTTCTCACGCTGTGGCTTTATGTATTCTTGCTGCTGTTGCTTCATTTGTTTAGACATTGCTCTGGTTATGCGTTGCTCTTCCACTTTGGATGTTGTTACTTCCAAAGCCATCGCCTCCTCTGTAATGGTTTTAGACATTTCTTCCAAAGGAGAAGCTTCAAATGGTGCAAAAGGGTCAACCACAACACCACCTACTGCTCCCATTAATTCTCTTGCCTCCCTTTGCGACTGCCTTATTTGTGCTTCTGTTTCTTGATCAATCTCAGCTTGTAATTGAGCTTCCTTATCTATTGGTGAAGATGTGCGTGGAGGAGGAGAGCCCGCTTTCAAAACGTTGTAATAAAATTCTTCTGCTTTTTCAATAGTGTTAAGACGGTATCTCACTCCTCGCAGCCTGAGTATTACACCTATTGGCGCATCCCACCTAAATTGTATATTCTGTCTTTTCAATTCTGTCACCAAAAATCCAAAATCCTTTCTATCTCTTAACATTTTAGGTGGTAGTTCTTTAAAAACTCCAATCTCACTTCCATCAACTTGAACTGTTGTAACAAAAGAATTTTGCAAGATTTCATTTCTCATTCTTCTATCTGTAAAGTATATAACCACATCTCTAGGCAGTTGTCTTTGTACCGCCACACGAGAATTAACTCTGTATACCTTGTCCATCTTGCACAAGACCAGATCTGGTTCCACTTTCAACATAACTGCCAAAGCCTCTGCACAAATTTTCCTAAGATCTTCCCTGGTGTTCTCTTTTACACCTCTCAATCTGATAGCATATTCCATTGATCGAAATTGCATCATAGTAATCTCATTTTGCATTTTTTGTGTAACTTCTTCAATTTCTATAATTTTTGAGTCAGAAGCTCTGAATTTGGTCTCCATCTCTGAGGCAAGATTCTCCACTTTTTTATCAATCTGCAACACTACCTCAGACAGGCCTTTAACCACTATTTGAATATCTTGTTTAACTGCATCATATTTCTCTTGAACCATTCCTTTAACCTCCTTCTCTGATCTTTGAATTTCTTTAATAATAAGATCATATTGGCTTTCTTCCTTTGTCTGAGATTGCAACTGCGCTGTTTGAGGCTGTTTCTGTTTATGTGTGGGGGAGCCCCCCCCGGTTGCTTTGTTGCCATTTTACCTCTTAAGAATCTTCCTTTTCCACAAACTCTAGCAACTTTTCCCAAAAAGTTCTCCAGATTCAATCAGGTCTATAAAAGTCAATTGGTATTTTTATTTTATATTATTTTGTTTTTTGGATACTTCTGCCTCTTCCAGCCAGGTTTGTTACTTTAAAATGTAGCCGGATACAATGATCAGATTACTTTTGCTTTCAGCTTTCTCCACTGAAAGCAAGCGCCATTTTTTTTCCTCCCCCTTTCTCAGAGCCAAATTACTTTCACTTTAAGAACTCTTTAAAATAGTCCAAAAAGCTTCCAATACTTGCTGTTTAGTGAGAAGTTTGAAATCTTCCTTATTTTTCGTTATTATTGGTAATGCTGCCGCGCTGTCTTGTTCTGCTTTGAAGCAGAGTTTCCCAGTCGTCCGGAGCTTCAGCGGGGTGGATAGGGAGTCCCACCCTGTTAACTCCCCAGAAGCAAGAAAAGCTTTCTGGGGGTCTCACAGGGGACTCTACCTGCAGCCGCCGGCTCTCCTCACAAGCACCTCAGGTCTCGGAGCCCTTCGAGCCGTTTCAATTGCCGAAACGGCTCTTTTACGGGCGATCGGGCTGGCGGTCTTCAAAGGACCGTCCGCAACAGCTGACGGCAACAGCGGAAGTCAGAGTCCAGATGTTCTTGAATTTGAGCGATTTTATCATACAGATATTGTACAAAGTCCTCGGCTCTACCTGCCAAGGGGTCATCCCGCGCTTCCTGAAGTAACAGGGAGCGTGTCACCCTAAACAGTGTAGCCAGGCGGTTATCTGATGATGCAATAAGAGCGCAAAAATAGTTATACTTTGCCGCTTTTATCGCCACTAGATAAGTCTTAATGTGAGATCTTATAGTGCTCGGTCAGATTCAGTTCGGCTGGTCCTCCAATCACTCTCCAGGCGTCTTTTCCGATGTTTCATCTCCCTCAGCTCCTCAGTGAACCAAGGAGCTAAGCGAGATTGGCGTCGGGTCAGAGGCCGCAAAGGCACGACTCGATTCAAGGCTCCGGCAGCCGCCCTGTCCCAAGCGGCCACCAGGTCCTCGGTCGAGCCGTGAGTCAGAGATTCAGGAAATGGCCCGAGCTCCGTCTGGAACTGCTCCGGGTCCATCAGGCGCCTGGGGTGGAACCATTTCATCGGTTCCGCCTCCCTGCAATGAGGTGTAGCGGTTCACAGGTCAAAACGAAGGAGGGAATGATCTGACCGTGACAAGGGTTCAGTTTCTATATCCCCGATATTAAGATCATTCGAACACTGACCAGAGACAAAAATCAAGTCTAGAGTGTTTCCCTCAATGTGAGTGGGGTCATGCACTAATTGGGTCAGGTTCATAGCCGTCATGGAAGCCATGAACTCCCTCGCTGCCTCAGACGCTTCACCGATGGATGGCAGGTTAAAATCCCCCATGACCATAAGCCTCGGGGTATCAACCGCCACCCCGGCTATAACGTTGAGCAGTTCGGGCAGGGTTGTTGCCACGTGGTAGGGAGCCAGGTACGTGATCAGCAAATCCACCTGTACCCTATGACCCCACTTCACCAGGACGGACTCGCATCCAGCAGTCTGAGGAACAGTGACGTCCTTTGGATTAAGTCCTTCTTTTATGATAACCGCTACCCCCCCGCCCCTTCCTTGGTTGATGAAATGCACGGAAGCCAGGAGGGCATATTTCAACGAGGGGGACTCCTCCCTCTTGGCCCAACCAGGTTTCCGTGATTCCTGCCAGATCCGCTCCCCTATCCTGAATAAGATCACAAAATAGGGGGGCCTTATTTACAACGGATCTGGCATTGCACAACATCAACCGAAGGTCAAGGGCCTGAGAATCTGAGCTACCTGGGGAATGAGAGGAGCATTGGGGGTCGGACCATGCCACTGCTCGGAGACAGCGGGTGCGCACTCCCATAATCTGGTTTGGCCCCCTGCTCCCGCCATATCTGCCCCTCCCACTCACAGTACTGATGTGTTGGCCCTCGTCTTGAGCTCTGACCTCCTCATCAACCCAGAGTTCTATGTCTCCTGAGTCCTGGCCCGTCCTGGTCCCTCCGTCAGTGGGTTATCCCCCAAACCCACCACCCTATTTTTGATCCGATTTTCCCTCCCCCTAGGGTCCCTTAAAAATTTAGCTAAAGTTTTGGAAAGGAAACTCCTCAGTCTCCTTTTTGCTGCATACCACCTCTCTGGGTTCCAAAACCCGTCATCAAGGTAGGCCCTCGGTAATGTGGAGGGCCAGATCTGCGAGAGGGGGGAGTCTCGCAGAGCAAGAAGTTTGTTGGTTGAATACATCTACAATGGGATAGGAGTAAATGACCGCTGGCAAGAGTACTATAGAGATAAAAAGTCTAAGGACAAAGGCAGCAAACTTCAAGGTATGGGTAATTGGATTCTACTGTCTTCCTAAGACAGTGAGGGAGTTTTAAGTCAATACGGTATGATCTAGGGATACTTCTTCCAGGCATCCTCTCATGATGTCTGGTCAGATGATATATGTTGTATAAAAGGTCAAGAAATGTCCCTTCTATTCAATGATAGAATATTCCAGACTCCCTCAGAACCCATGTCATGGCTGTCCTTTTGTCCGATAGTCTGGGGTATGGTTGGAATATATAGGTGAAATAAGCCAGTCCAGGCGGCAGAAGTAGATGGTAAATAGTAAACCAGGGGTAGAATTTGATGATATATGAAAAGATGGAAAAGTGGTTTACTAGGTAAAGGCAACTGGGTTAGAGATCATAAAAGGCCAGCATATGCCAATGAAGGGAGGGGTATGGCTCAAGGTATTCCAACAGCCCTAGGTCATCTGTATTAAAGGCCATCCATAATTAGCCTCTCCCCATCCCTATATGTCTGACCTAGACAGTTGTTAATCGCTTGATTCCATTAATATCTAAGAGACACTCGAACACCTCAAGGCATCATCATCGCTGGTATCGTTGTTTTCATCAGGGATCCCTCCACGCTCTAGAAATGCTGGGGGCCTTTTTTTAAAAAAACCCAGAGAAGCCAGAGAGCTAGGGAACCCTCGTATCTCCGTCGCTGTCCTCATAGAACTGCTGCCGCTGTTCCTAATGCTGCCCAGCATATTAAAGGGAGGGAAAAGTTGCTGAGTATTTGTTTCTGTCGCCATCTCCCGATGCCTTCTGATGATCGATTCTTCTCCCCTGCTGTTTCAGAGGAGTTCCCTTTCCACTCCAGAAACGCTGGGGGTTTCAAAATACCCCAGAGAAGCCAGACAGCTGGGGGAAGCCCTCGTATCGCCGTCGTCGTTTCGAGGCTGCTGCTAATTCCCCGTCCGCCGCCAGTCATATTGAAGAGAGAAAGCAAACCGCCGAACAGCTGTTCTTGCCGTTATTCCGTGGTGCTTTCTAACTGCCATTTCCTCTAACGGCTGTTTCTGAGAGGGGCCCCGTGGCATCTTTTAATAGCCATTTCTGCTCTTTCTTGGTGTTCCGGTACCCCTCAAAGTATAGAAAAGAAGCCCCATCTCTAGTACTGGGGGTAGGATGGATGTATTTAATCCCCCAAGGTCTTAAAGTGCCAGAGGTCGTCCCCCATTCCCGGGAACGCATCAAACCAGAACCGCCTTCCTGGGCGCCATCTTGAGTCTATTTGGATAAAAATATGTTGGATCCTTCAAAATATTCTAAAGAAAAAGATAAAATTTGCTCCACAGTTTTTATGTTGGGTATATTTAAATTTAATAACAGCAGCCAGACTTTTGGTGGCACAGTATTGGAAGAAGGAAGAATTACCTACTATTGAAGAGTGGATTTTAGAAGTAGGGAATTTGGCAGATATGGCGAAAATTTCTGCATACCTGAAAGATCATTCAAATGAAAGATATGTATTGGAGTGGAGAGGATGGATCGACTATATTCAAAATAGATATCAAACTAAAAAATTCCAAATAGCCTTTGAATGAAATATTATTAATTTTTTAGTTTAGGATTGTAGTTATTTGAACTATATGGAGTTAAAGACCTAGTGAGAATTTGGAACTTATAAAATGTTAGCTTATTTTAGCTTATGATTGTTAAATGCTTTACCCTGTATTTGTTCTGGGAAGTCCGGGGAGGGGGGAGGGGGGGAGGGGGGAGGGAAGGGGGAGGGCGAGTGGGATGGGGGGGAAATGTTTGTATTTTTGAAAAACTTTTTAAATAAAAAAGAATTTGGACAGGGCCACAAATAGATTTATTTGGCAGGGCAAGAAGCCTCGAATTAGGCTGAAGGTGATGCAGAAACCGAAAGAACAAGGTAGGTTAGGGGTCCCAAATTGGAAATATTATTATAATTCAGCGGTTTTGGTTTGGATCCGTGAATGGATTACACTACAAAGGAGACGTCTGCTGGCAATCGAAGGTCACGATCTCCAACAGGGGTGGCATACCCACCTTTGGTGGGAGAGAGGCAAACCTCCAGCATACTTTATAAAACACCATGTGCGAGGAGTCTTGATTGAGAGCTGGATGGAAATTAGGAAAACATACTATAATAACGTACCACTCTGGGTTTCACTTGTGAAAGCGGTGACTTACCCGATTCTGTATAACCCAGAGAAAAAATTGACCTACAAAGAAATATTAGATACGACTGGGAAGCTAAAAACAAAAGTGGCACTTCAGGAACAAGGGGTGAACCTAGACTGGTGGACATACACGCAAATTAGTAGTAAATACACAAGAGATAGACAGAGAGAGAGTGGGGATTAGCCGAGAGGTGCAGATTTTAGATAAGATATTAATGGGGTGGACGAAAAGGTGCTATGTAGATGCTATAAATTCTTTATGGCTATGGAGGTAGGAGAGGAAGGTGCGAAGACCTCAATTCATGCTTGGGAAAAAAATCTGGGTTATCCAATAGAGCCTGAGAGGTGGAATGAAATCTGGACTAAGAATCTGAAATTAACCTGGTCAATAGGATATAAAGAAAATATATATAAAATGGCATATCGATGACATTTGCTGCTGTCCAGACTTGCCAAAATGTTCCTTGGAACATCCTCAACCTGTTGGAAATGTGGTGTTAAAGAAGGCACATATTTCCACCAATGGTGGACCTGTTGAGAGGCAATGAAATTTTGGAAGATTATTCAGAAGTGGCTTAATGAGATGTTGGGGCAACATATACAACTGTTTCCTGAGGTATTTTTATTAGGGATAAGACCCGTAGATATTAATAGAATGGCATGGTACCTGTTTCTACACATAACAATAGCTGCAAGACTGGCATGGGCCCAATACTGGAAGATGGATGTTAGCCCACCCAAACAAGTAATAATTCAGAAAATAATGAACTGTGCGGAATCGGATCGGCTTATTATGATGCTGAAAGAACGAGGGGACACAGACTATTATATAGCCTGGAGTATAACTGGATTTCAAATAAAGCTGTAAATAGAGATATTAGATAAATATGTTATTTGGTATATGTAATAGATTTTTGCAGGTTACCCTATATATGTAATGGGACAAGTTTATTTCCTTCTCACGATGTGATGTAGACCGCCATAGAGTTAACGTTTGTTGGATGTATAAGAAAAAAAAAAAAAAGGTTGTCGGTCCCGACCCTTATTACCCTTCTCGCAGTCCAGGTGATAAGGGTTCACAGGGTTCCGGACATAGGCTGGTTTTGTTCAATGCCCGGTCCGTGGTAAATAAGGCCCCGCTCATTTACGATCTTATTCAGGAGGAGAATGCGGACCTAGCCTGCATCACAGAGACCTGGTTGGGCCAAGAAGGGGGCACCTCGCTCTCCGAACTGTGCCCACCAGGCTTCCGGGTGCTTCACCAGCATAGGGCCCAGGGTAGGGGCGGTGGAGTGGCGGTTGTGGTTAAAGAGAGCCTCAGACCTCGAGTGGTCACTACTCCTCAGATAGGCAGGTTGAGTCCCTCTGCTTGAGGTTGGGTTCAGGGGTTCAGATGCGTCTGTTGCTTACATACCTGCCTCCCAGCTGTGTAGCTTCAGCCCTGCCTGAGCTGCTCGAAGTGATAGCCGGGTTGGCAGTTGAATTCCCCAAGCTTATTGTTCTGGGGGATTTCAACTTGCCTTCTCTCGGCGGATCATCGGAGTTGGCTCAGGAGTTCTTGGCCTCTATGGCAGCCTTGGACCTGACCCAGGTAATTCAGAACCCAACTCATAGCGGGGGACACACTCTTGACCTGGTTTTTGTCTCTGGGCAGTGGCTTAATGACCTGCATATGGGGGATATAGCCACCTATCCCTTATCATGGTTGGATCATTTTCTCCTTTGACTGGACTTTCTGACCATACTTCCGTCTGCAGGGAGGCGGGACTGATTAAGTGGTTCCACCCCAGGCGCCTGATGGATCCTGAAAGGTTCCAAACAGAACTCGGGACTTTTCCTGTTTCCTTTGCATATAGCTCGGCCAAGGCCCTGGTAAAGGCCTGGGATAAGGCGGCTGCCGGGGCCTTGGACCGAACTCTGCCTTTACTGCCTTTGACCTGGAGCGGATCCCGGGTTGCCCCTTGGTTTACTGAGGAGCTCCGGGAGATAAAGCGCCGGAAAAGACTCCTAGAGTGCTGCTGGAGAACTAGCAAGTCCGAATCTGATCGAATACAGTTAAGAACTCATATTCAGTCCTACCTAGTGGCGATAAAAGCGGCAAAATGCTTTTCCGGTCTTATTACATCTGCGGACAATCGCCCGGCCGCCCTGTTTAGGGTGACTCGCTCCCTTCTTAATGTGGGAGTGAGGGATGATCCTTTGCAGGGTAAGGCTGAAGAATTTGCTCAATATTTACAGGATAAAATTGCTCAGATTCGGGGGGGGGCTGGACTCTGACTGGGCAGGGTCCGTTGAGTTGATGGGGACTGTCCTGAGCATGTTATCTGGGATGAGTTTGAGCTTACGACTCCTGATGATGTGGACCGGATTGTGGGTAGATTGAGCACTGCCACATGTCTGCTGGACCCGTGTCTCTCCTGGTTGGTCTCGACCTCCCAAGAGGTTACATGAGGCTGGGTTCAGGCAGTAATTAATGCCTCGTTGAGAGAGGGAATCTTTCCTTCTGCCTTGAAGGAGGCGGTGGTGAGACCTCTCCTCAAGAAGCCTGCCTTGAATCTGGCTCTCTTTAAGAACTATCGCCCAGTTTCTAACCTTCGCCTTATGGCGAAGGCAGTTGAAAGCGCGGTGGCACGTCAGCTCCCACAATTCCTGGATGAAGCGGATTACCTGGACCTGTTTCAGTCCGGCTTCAGGCCCGGTCACAGCATAGAAACGGCATTGGTCGCGTTGATAGATGATCTCTGGCATGCCCGGGATAGGGGTTACTCCTCTGTCCTGGTCTTACTTGACCTCTCAGCGGCTTTTGATACCATCGACCATGGTATCTTACTGCGACGGCTAAGGGGGTTGGGAGTGGGAGGCACTGTTTTTCAGTGGTTCTCCTCCTACCTCTCGAGTCATTTGTGCTGGCAGGGGAGCAGAGGATGACCCCTGGGCCCCTATCTTGTGGGGTGCTGCAGGGGTCGGTTCTCTCGCCTCTCCTGTTCAACATACACATGAAACCACTGGGTGAGATCATCTGGGAATTCGGGGTGCAGTATCACCAATATGCTGATGATACCCAACTTTTCATCTCCACCCCGCATCACCCCAACAATACCCTTGACGTGATGTCCCGATCTTGGAGGCTATACGGGTCTGGATGGGGACGAACAGACTTTGACTCAACCCCGACAAGACCGAGTGGCTGTGGTTACTGGCACTCCGTTTTGTCCACTATGTTCCATCGCTATCCTTGGGGGGGAGGTGTTGACCCCCTCAGAGAAGGTACGCAATTTGGGAGTCCTCCTAGACCCATGGCTTAGCTTGGAAGATCATTTGACTGCCGTGGCCAGGGGAACCTTTGTCCAGGTGCACCTGGTTCGCCAATTGTGCCCCTTTCTAGATTGAGATGCCTTACACACAGTTGCTCATGCCCTCATCACCTCTCGTTTGGACTACTGCGATGCCCTTTACATGGGGCTGCCCTTGAGGAGCACTCAGAGACTTCAACTGGTGCAGAATGCGGCCATGCGGGTTGTCATGGGGGTGCCTCGGTATCCCATGTTACACCACTCCTTCGCAGTCTGCATTGGCTCCCGGTTGTTTTCCGAGTGCAATTCAAGGTGCTGGTGATCACATTTAAAGCTCTGCGTGGCCTAGGACCAGAGTACTTGCGACACCACCTCCTGCCACTGGTAGCCTTCCATCGCCTGGTTCGCTCCCACAGAGTTGGCCTCCTCAGGGTACCTTTGGCTAGACAATGTTGATTGGTGACCCCTAGGGGGAGAGCCTTCTCTCTGGGAGCCCCTACCCTCTGGAATATGTTAACCCTGGAGCTCCGGATAATCCCCGACCTCTGAACCTTCCGCTGGGCCTTGAAGACCTGGCTCTTCCACCGGGCGGGCCTGGGTTGACTCTAAACTGATTTTGTAGCTTTTTAAATTCTTAAATCTCAAATTTGAATTGGTATTCCCATGTTTAACCTTATTTATTGAATATTCTGTTTTAATTTGTCTTTTAACTTTTGTATTCTCTGTTTCTTATTGTTGTGAGCCACCCTGAGTCCTTCGGGAGAAGGGCGGCATACAAATCCAATCAATTCAGTGTGGGTTGCTCCCGGTTCGCACCGGTTCCCACGAGCCGGTAGCGGTGACGATATGACGTCACCGAACCGGTTCTCCCCCCCTCCATCACCCCCCCCCCGCATTATTCTTACCCTTTATTTGGCCCCACTCCCAAACTATTGCTGCCTCTTGAGTCCCAGCTGATGGTTAGAGGGAAAAAAACTGTTTAAACTCTTGCCGCGGGGCTTCAAAGGGCCGTCCTACAGCTGATCAGTGTTAAAAGAAAACAAATGAGTAGCTATGCTAGGGAAAAAATGAAACTGAAAGTAAAGCAAGCTCTGCTGCAACGTGACAAAATGAGGCAGGGAGAGATTTCTTTTTCTTTTTGCTCACCAAAAAAGGTAGGTGCAAACAATGGGAAATTTAGGGCAAAAGAGGAGAGTTCAAGATTTTAAAACACAAAAGAAAAAAAGCTCTATTTAACTAGGGAATTGTAAAAATTGAGATACTATTAATTGTATATTGTGTTGAAAGCAGAAATGGTTAAGTTGTGGTTTGGAAGAATATATGGGGGAAATTATTTGGTTTATTATTATTGGTAAATATAATTAATTGATTTGTCAGAAATTGGATTGCATGGAAATAATTGGAATATTCATGCTCATATTGATTAATATACAAAAAAGATAGTTATATAACTGATTGATTTATATTAAAATGTTGAATTTGTATTGAACAACTGTAATATTACATAATTAACCAATGTGAGGATGGATATAAAAATAGATGACAATGGGAAGGGGTATAATATAGAAAGGGAAAATTTGAATTTGATTAAGATTAGAGATGAGGATGAAGGGTAATATTGTTTTTTTTAAAAAATAGATGAGGAATAAATATGGCAAAAAGGAAATATAGAAATTGTAAATTTAATTGAAATGATTAAACACTGTTTAAATTTGTGAACCGGCCAAATACTCTGTTCAAAGAAAATACATTGTATGTTTGTATGTGTGTTTCTAATTATTTCTATTTATTTATATTTGTTCTCTTTTATTCTTTAAAGTTCAACAATTCATTCTTTATCTTAATATCTTTATATTTGTTTGTTATATTGTTTGGGGTTGCCTTTCTTCCCTTTCATCTTTTTTATTGTACAGCAATCTTTCTCCTCAAGCCTACCACCTCTCTCTTTTCTTTCCTTCTTACTTTCTCTTCCTCCCTCTTCTTCTCTTCCCTACTTCATGGTTGTTAAGAATGCTACACGGGCATAAATGTGAGGATGGTCATAAGTGTGAGGACCAGTCAAAAGTGCGAGGACCTGTCAGAAATGACTTTTTTCAGCAGTCTGAGTAGTCCCTATAGACCTAGCCATGGCCACCCGGTCACATGACCAGCTAGCCACGCCCACCAGTCACATGACCTCCAAGCCACGCCCACAAAATAAGCCACGCCCGCAGAACTGGTAGTAAAAAAATTTAGAACCCACCCCTGAATCAGTCAATCAATCAATCAATAATAATCTGTATTTTCATTGTTATTTCATTGTGGTTTTTATACATTGGTGTGTGTGTGTGTGTGTGTGTGTGTGTGTGTACACATACACATACATATATACAATATCAAAATAAAAACATATACTGTATGTCAGTTGCCCAGAGTCATTCTGCATGAGACAGGCAGAAAAAAAAATTAATAAATAAAATTATAAGATGCTGCAAGTAAAAAAGAACAGAATTCTTGAATGTTTCTAAAACTGTAAACTCTCTGAACTGAACCTAGAATAGTAGAAGTCCTTGATTTTTCTGACTGCTTAGAGTTAAAATAGCTGGCATTAATTCCAAGTTGATTCTTTTTTTAGTTTACCTTCTCCAGGAACCCTTTGGGGTGACAATAAGAAACTCTTTGTAAGAATAGGATTTATAAGAAACATTCCATCTTACTGCATGATATGTGAACTCTATTGGGTTAAATTATAAATTCCATTACGAAAAAAAGTATGTGTGTTTTTGTGGGTCTAGGTCTGGGTTTGATTATATTTTTATTGGTCAACAACCAAAATAAAGTTCTATTAGTTTTCAGTAGATGTCAGAGAAAGTTGGCTTTTGATAACAACTTAAATAGTTAGAATTTTATGTTAAGATTAAGATAAATTTTCCACTAACTGGAGATATATAATGATACGTGATAGCAACATGACGCTGCGAAATTGACAACTGTGACAGTGAGATTTCCACAATTTACCACATCTTGAAAACATGATCATTACCTCATTTATCTTTCTGCAGAATGGTCCAACAGTTTGCAGTTGATTTTGAGAAGAGAATTGAAGGGTCAGGAGACCAAGTGGATACACTAGAACTCTCAGGTGGAGCCCGAATAAATCGCATTTTTCATGAGAGATTCCCCTTTGAGTTAGTCAAGGTAAAGTGCTAAAAACTATTCTCCTTAGTGGAATGTATATATGATTTTCAAATATGTTGTTCACCAAAATTGAATCTGGATTTCATGCTGTTTGGTTTTAGCTAACCTTGATAACAAATCCATTTCAATGTTATTCTGTGCGTAGAAAGTAGAATTTATTTTTGTTGGAAATGTTTTGGAAACATCCTGGCAGTAAGAATGTAAACAAAATATGTATCTTTGTCTTTCTGTTAAAGTCTGAGTATGATGCAGAGGCATTTGTCTATATTAAGAGGTACATGAGTGGAAGCAGGGGTGGATTCTACTTACCTTTACTACTGGTTCGCAACGGGCATGCACGTGCATGCGCAAATCATCCATGATGACATCATGGCGGGTGGGTGGAGCCTCCCGCCGGTTTTACTACCGGTTCTATAGAACCGCACCGAACCGGGAGCAACCCACCATTGAGTGGAAGGTATATAATCTTAAAAATACCTTATGCGTTAGGAAATTCAGATCCATTTAACCAGTCTATACTGTATATCTAATATTTACAGAGTTCTTTTTATAATGCTTTAAAGTGGTAGCATAAAGAGGAATTCTTACATATGTCTAATTTTGGCTGATTTAAGAATTTCCAGTTTTCACTTGTCTATATTACTAGAATCTGAAGTCCAGTTTACAACAATTTACAACAATAAAAATATAGAAATACAGTTAAAAACACTTCTTCTTCTTCTTGTGCCATATCCGTCACCGGACATTGGCGATCATGTTGGCCATCCTATTTTTGTCAACAGCCGTATGAAAAAGTGCTGCTGAGTTTTTTCCAAACCAGTCCCTTAGGTTTTGAAGACATGATGTTCTTCTTCTGCCTGGACCTTGTTTGCCTTCAATCTTTCCCTGGAGGATTAAGTGAAGGATGCCGTATTTTTCTGGGTGTCGCATCACATGTCCAAAATATTCTAACTTTCACTTTTTAATGGCTTTGATTATTTCCCTTTGCTTTCCCAAGCGGCTTATCACCTTCTCATTTGTGATTTTGTTAACCCAGCTTATACATAACAGTTGTCTGTAAATCCACATTTAAAATGCTTCTAGTTTCTTCAAGTGGTTTTCTGTCAGAGACCAACTCTCTACTCCAGGGACTCTCTACTGCCGCTACTGTTTTTTTCGCCGTTCCGACGAACAGCTGATTTCTCCGGAGCCGAAGCGGCAGGGGGTTTGATTGGCGCGACCCTCTCATCATCGGTGGCCTGTACGCAACATCGCTTGCCTCTGGGGAGTTTTGCTCGCCTCCCCCTTCGATCTAACGCTGGGCTTATTGCGAGCGGCGGCCATTAGTGGAGCCTCGCGCTCCCGTGCCTGATGTGGATTGGCCCCGCCTTCTGCTGCAAGTTGGCCGTTGCAGCTAATTTCGCACCTTTGGGCTGCCGGAGATTTTTCTGTGGAGTCTAGCGCTCCCGTTTGCCAGCAACTTGGGGCCACGCCTCCTTGAGCCATTGTGCCTGGTGGAGCTTTGCGCTCCCGCAGCGTTGTTGTGTGAGGATTGCCCGAAAATTCAGAGCGCCTCTTTATTTAGGGATTGAGTTTTACTGTCTCTCCCTGTTGGCCTCTCCTAGCCTTCCCTGGGTGGAGCTTCGCGCTCCCTTTATTGTGGACCTGTCAACTAGTTTCTACGGCTTACCTGCCTTTCAATCATGCCCAAAAGCCTGCAAAAATCCAAGCATGGACGGAGGGCTTCCAGTTCTACTCGAGAGGCTCACTCTGCTTTGACCATTGATTCTGCCAAATTACCATCTGTGGTTCCTGCGCGCCCCAGTCACAGAGCGTCTGGTCATGCTACATCTTCTAAGGCAGAATGGCGCCGTGATAAGGTGCTACAAAAAATTTGCGCCAAGGTGGAAACAGCGCAACATCCAAGGATGTGATGCCGCCATCCAAGGGTGTGGCGGCTTCTGGCCCGGCAGAGGATCACTCTGACCAAGCATCTTTAAAGGATTGCCCAGTTGTTATCCGGCTGGACACACTGTGGGGCACTTCTCCTGAAACACCTGCTTCTGCGCCCCCATCTGAGGCTCCTGCCCCTGCCGTTTCACTGCCTACATCGGAACCTTCCCCTGTTCCACCTTCTGCTACTCCACAGGTTCCGGCTCCCCCTCCATCTGCGGCATCTCCTGGTTCCAGCGTTCCTCAAGCTGCAACTTTCTTGTCTCCAGCTCAGATTCAGCAGTTTATCGCAGCGGCCGTGCAGCAGTCTCTGGCGGAGCAGTTTCGCCCCTCCAGTAGGGCTTTCTCTGTGTCATCTGGGGCTCGGTCTAGACGAACTGTTTCCTGTCACGAGGTTGCCCGTTCTGCTGAGGCTCCAGCTTCGCCCGTATCGTCGGCGGGGTCTCACGCTTCTTCTGCTCCCGATTTGGACCTTCAGGATTTTGACCTGTCGGAGGACGAAGGTCTCCCATCGGACCAGCCCGCATTCACGGGACTCTTCCCGCAGTCATTATTTAAATCTCTGCTGTTTAAAGCGGTGAACACTGCAGGATTCAGGCCTCCGGCCCCAGCACAGTCTTCTACCCCGGGTCCTTCAGGGGCATTGGATCCTTTATTTGCTGAGCCATCCAGACCAGTGGACTTCATTCCTACCCCGCCATTGTTCCTGGATGTCATTAAGAGACAGTGGAGTGCTCCGGGGGCGGGCCCTTCTCCTTCTACGACTGACCGTCGGAATTTTAATGTTGCCTCTGAGCTGGCCTCATTGCTTGAGGTTCCCTCCATCGACACACCGGTGGCAGCACTACTCCCGAATGCTTCTGTTCCTGGCCATCCCGATGAAGGTCTTCGTCCGGAGGAGCGCCGCTCTGACCAAGTTCTGCAACGATCCTTTCAAGGGGCGGCTTGGGCCGTCCGCTCGGCATCTACCACCTCGTTCTTTAACCGGACTTCTTTACTCTGGCTCCGTCAATTGCAGGACAATTTGACATCGGCGGATGTCCGAATAAAACAGGACTTGAATAAGATCATAGCTGCTCTACAATTTTCTGCAGATGCCACCCTCCATGCAGCTCGTTTTGCAGCCAAGTTGTTAGCATCTTCGGTGGTAGCTCGCCGTTTGATCTGGCTGCGCCATTGGCAGGCGGATGCCCGCCATAAGTGGCGTTTGGCATCGGTTCCCTTTACGGGTTCCAAATTGTTTGGTGATTCCTTGGACGCCTTTCTCGTGGAAACGAGGGATAAACGGAAAGTCCTGCCAGCCGCCTACCGTAGAGGGGAATCCAGATTTGCTCCCTACCCGTCCCGTTCCCATTCACGAGGGTGGGATGGGGCTAGCACTTCCTTTGCCCCTCCTAGACAACAGAGCTCCTTCAACAACAGGTCCCGTGGTTCTCAGGATAGATCATTCAGAGGTAGGACCCTTCTATCCAAACGGCCCTTTCGAGGGGGAGGAGGTCGTTCTTTCCGACGCCGTCGTTGACTGCATTCCTGACCCCCCCATCGGTGGCAGATTGGCCCTTTTTGTCCACCGTTGGGAATGTTCTACTTCCGATCAGTGGGTCCTGGCCACCCTTAGATCCGGGTTGGCCATAGAGTTTGTCTCCACTCCCCCGATGTCTTTTGTCTGCTGTCCGCTTTCGAATTCTTCTGCTAAACGATCCCTTATGACCTCGGCGGTTCAGCACCTTCTGTCCATCAGGGCTATTCAGAAAGTCCCTGAGGGTCAGGAAGGTTTGGGGTTTTACTCCCGGGTGTTTTTGGTACCTAAGTCATCGGGGGGGTGGCGACCTATTCTAGATCTTAAGCGTCTCAACCGGTATGTTGTTTACCGAAAATTTAAAATGCAGTCTTTGAGAACGATACTTGACGGTGTTCGGAGGGGCGATCTCCTTTCCTCCATTGATCTTACAGAGGCTTACCTCCATATTCCGATTCTTACTTCACATAGGTGTTTTCTCCGTTTTTATTATGCCGGTTCCCACTACCAGTATAGGGCTCTCCCCTTTGGCCTTTCCTCGGCCCCTCGGACCTTTACCAAGGTCTTAGCGGCTTTAGCTGCTTCCCTTCGGGCCCGGCCCATTCGTCTCCAGTGTTACCTGGATGACATCTTAATTTTGTCTTCTTCCCCCGAGCAGGCAGCAGCGGATGTGTGTGCCACGGTCCAGGCGTTGGCTTCTCACGGATTTTCCGTTAATACGGAAAAGAGTCACCTTACTCCTTCCACCCGTTTGGTTCATTTGGGGGCACTGATAGATTCAGTGGCGGGGAAGGTGTATCTTTCCCAGGAACGTCAGGGCAGTTTGAGGACATTAGTGACTAAGGTTCAGGGCTCCTGTACGGTCTCTCCCTTTGTTTTGTCTCAACTTTTGGGGAAAACGATCTCCGCTATTTCTCTTGTCCCGTGGGCTCAGCTTCACTCCCGTGAGCTTCAATGGTTTCTTTTGCCATTGCAGAAGGCTGGCAAAGGGACTTCCTCCGCCAAGATTCCACTACCTCAGACTGTTCGCAGGTCCCTTCATTGGTGGCGCTCGTCGGCGATTTCAGCAGGCTGCCTTTTCATCGACCCTCAGAGAATAGTAGTGACTTCGGATGCCAGTCTTCTCGGTTGGGGGGCCCATTGCCAAGGGCAGATGGCCCAGGGCCGGTGGACTTCCAGCGAGACTCGCAGACCGATCAATTGGCTGGAGTTGAGGGCGGTATTTCTGGCACTTCGCTCTTTCCGTCATCTTCTGGCCGGGGCCCATGTTCTAGTCTGCACGGACAATATGACCGCGAAAGCGCACATCAATCGTCACGGGGGCACGCGGTCCAAGACTCTAATGGCAGTTTCCATGAAATTGGGGATCTGGGCAGAGCGGCACCTGGCTTCCATCAGGGTGGAGCACATCTCCGGGACTGCAAACAGCCAGGCAGATTGGTTGAGTCGCCAGCAGGTAGACCATGCGGAATGGCATCTTCATCCCCGAATTTTCCGGAACCTGACAGATCGCTATGGTCTCCCGCAGGTCGATCTATTTGCGACCTCAGCGAACGCTCAGCTCCCTCGCTTTTTCGCACGCTACCCATCTCCACGAGCGGAAGCCGTCGACGCACTTCGGTCCCCGTGGCCCGCGGGGCTCCTGTATGTGTTTCCACCGATCCCTCTGCTGGCCAAGGTCATCCGAAAACTGTTGATGGAACGTGCGGAGGTGATCCTGGTGGCCCCCCACTGGCCTCGGAGGCCCTGGTTTGCGGACCTTCTCTCCTTGTCTGTCGCCCCCTCTTGGCGCCTTCCCCAGGAAGCGGACGTTCTGACGCAAGGGGAGCTGAAACATCCGGACCTCCCTTGGCTCAATTTGACCGCTTGGCGGTTGAGCGGGGCATGTTGACTGACGCTCATATTCCTCTGGAGGTAGTCTATACAATTCAAGCTGCTCGGCGGCCGTCCACAGACCGCATCTATTCGGCCACTTGGCGGGCCTTTTGTACTTGGTGTGAGCAGCACGAGGTCTGTCCTATTCAGGCATCTATTGTGAATATCTTAGTGTTTCTGCAGGACGGCCTATCCAAGGGCCTCTCCCCGAACACTTTGCGACGTCAGGTGGCAGCTATTTCCTCGGTCCTTACCTGTGGCAACTTGACGTCCTTGTCCCAACACCCTCTTATTCGGCGTTTTTTACGTGGGGCTGTGAATTTGTGTCCGCCTGTTATCCATCGCTACCCTACGTGGGACCTTTCGCTTGTCTTGAACTCTCTGGCGGGCCCGCCATACGAACCTCTTCGATCGACAAGTCTACATCTACTATCGTGTAAAGTTGCCTTTTTAGTCGCCATAACTTCCGCACGTCGGATTTCAGAAATCGCGGCTCTCTCCATTCGCTCGGATCTTTGTGTGTTCCATTCGGACCGGGTCGTCCTCCGGTTGGATCCGACCTTTGTACCCAAAGTCAACACGACATTCCACCGGTTGCAGGAACTTATCCTGCCTGATTTCTGCCCTCACCCCGTTCATCCTCGGGAGCGTAAGTGGCATCTGCTAGATGTTCGCCGGGCACTTCGAGTGTATCTGAAACGGACTGCTTCGTTCCGCCGCACAGAGGCTCTGTTTGTCTCCTTCTTACCGACCTCCTTGGGGACTAAAGTGTCATCCTCCACCATCGGTCGCTGGATCCGTCATGCTATTTCTTTTGCTTACGAACTGCGCACTTTACCAAGGCCTCCTCATGTCACGGCTCATTCGACATGCAGCGCGGCGACTTCAGTGGCTTGGGCTACTCAAGCGTCTTTACTCGAGATCTGCAGGGCGGCTACCTGGACTTCTCCGTCTCCTTTTATCCATCATTACAAACTGGACACATTTGCCTCAGCAGACGCCGCGTTTGGTCGTCGTGTATTGCAGAGGGTTCTTTCTAGGGAGGGTTCTACGGACCAGACTGGTCCCCCCCTGGTTTAGGGACAATGAACTTGGGTATGTCCCATGCTGGCTGCTGTCTCCACTCTCAATGGAGAAGGGGCGTTGGTCCTACCTGAGATGCACCTTCTCGTTGAGTGGAGACAGCAGCCAGACCCTCCCTTCTTCAGTCTGGTGTTTGTTTATTGCTGTTACTTTCTCCGCTATACTTACCTTTCATATTCTCCCACACGCCGAGTCTGTCCTTGTCCTTCCCCAAAAGCTGGATCTGCCCGGCAACATAGGCGGGACTTAAGATCTATGACAGACTCAGTCCTTCAATCTGATTGGGCTGGGACAACCCATGCTGGCTGCTGTCTCCACTCAACGAGAAGGTGCGTCTCAGGTAGGACCAACGCCCCTTTTCGTCAGAAGAGGTTGTAGAAAAAATGCTTTGAAAAGTAAAAAAAAAGCCTCTGATGATCCTGTGGCTCACCTGGGCATGGTGGGGGAGGGGGGGGCACAGGGATTTTTGCTACCGGTTCTCCGAACCACCCGCCACCATCGCTACCAGATCGGGTGACCCGGTCCAAACCGGTAACATTTCACCCCTGCTTTAGACATAGCCTTTTACTGCTATATTAGCAAGACTTTTATACCTAAGTTCCCTTGGAGATGCACATAGCTTTACTATATATGTCCTCAAGGAAACGGTGTAAAAAAACTGCCACAGGGATCTCCATTCTCCATTCTTGTAGAATGGATTGTAACTTATAATATTAATCATAAACATAGAAAACATACCACGAGATGCACCTTAATAATGTAGCAGTGAAAGCACTATGTCTAAAGGTGGCCTGCTTGAAGGATAGTCTGTTAAACAGAAAGTCCTAATCCTAGTTTTACGAAGAAGATACATTGCTCTGAATGTATCCACCCTATGCCAAACCTTATCCAGAGAAATCTAGGCTTAGTACAAATATATAACATTTAAATATAAAGCTACTTGATGGGTTTCCTGTGTCTTGGAAAAAAGAAATTTTTTGAAATACTTGCACTTTCCTGGGGGTCTTTTTCATGTCAATGTATGTATGTATGTATGTATGTATGTATGTGTTTATGTATTTAATTTATTGCTGCCCATTTTGACAAGTATTAGGGTATCCTCATGTATTATAGGAAAATGGATCATTGAACTTGACTGAAGATTCCTCTTCTACCATAAATAGAGCATCCCACCCTAGTAAAATATTGATATTATATTTCATTTTATTTTTGTTATTTTTTTCTCAGACATTGTTTTGGAATTCCTGCTGCTTTTTGCTTTCATAAATAGAAAGGAAGTTATCTTCCCTACCTCATACATTAGGGATTGTTACTGTTTTTCTGTCTGCCTGCTGGAGAAAATGACAGAAGCAATCTAATTTCAGGATGGCCTATATCAGTGATGGTTAACTTTTTTGGTGCCGAGTGCCAGAAGCATGTGTGTGTGCGCATGAATGCACACGTGCATGCCCCAATCCCCAAAATGCAATGCAAGTGCCCCCTGCGCATGTGGCTGGCCCCCGTTTTGGCTTCCAGGTTGGTGCAAGAGGCTTTTCCGACCCAAAACGGGGTGCAGGGTATGTGTGTGGCTCGCAATCTCCACAGTTTCTTTTTCCCCCCTCCTTGTGCGCCCAGGCTGTCTTCTCCATTTCTGCCTTCCCCACTCCTGGAGTTTCTCCCTGCATGCCCAGGCTGTCTCCTCCATTTCTGCCTTCCCCAATCTCTGGAATTTCTCCCTGCACACCCAGGCTTTCTCCTCCATTTCTGTCTTCCCCAATCTCTGGAATTTCTCCCTGCATGCCCAGGCTTTCTCCTCCATTTCTGCCACAGAGAGGGTGGAGCTTGTAGAGATCAGGGAAGGCCCCACCCTTGCACATGCACGACAGGGACCCGAAGACCAGCTGGCTGGCAGGAGGCGTGCGCGCATGCATGATGGAACTGGGCTGGGCGATGGTTGGTGTGCCCGCAGAGAGAGCTCTACGTGCCACCTGTGGCATGCGTGCCATAGGTTCGCCATCATGGACCTATATCCACTGTTGAAAAGGAACCTTTATAGTAAATCCAGTGTCTTATAGGCTTGTCCAATATTTTTAGACTTACATACGCAAAGGCTCATTTATGCTGGTCGGGTGATTCCAAAGAGTAAGACACTTTATTAAATAGTTATAGCTGAGAGTGATACTATGAAGCATTTAGTAGGCCAGGATGATATTCCTGTTGATAACATGTGGTTAAAGTGGTTTTTAAAACTATTTCTCACTCAGTTCATAAAGGTAACCCTTTGTTTATCCTGTCACAATGGAAAAATGAGAGTTTGCTGAACATTTTTCATCACACTCCTTAGAAATATTAAAGACATAAGAAATGTTACAAATGAAGGTAAATATATGTGTCCCAGGATAATGTTGCAGGATCCAGTCTGGGTCGGTCACCAGGACCAGAGTTTTGTCTTCTGAGCTTTTGTACTCGTGCTGGACTCCATTTTCAGGGAATGTCTCTGTGTCCTCTGAGCTGTTCTGTGTGTAGTATCTACATTTAAAAAGCTATACAGAACACCCACCATATAAATGAATATTTTAATTCCATCCATTCTTTTAACCAGGATAAACCAGCTGCTTGATAATAAATTTCCCATTCTGGGAGTGCTGTTCCTCCTCTATCTTTTGTGTCCTGTAGTAATTTAAGTTTAATTCATGGGCGCTTCCCCTGCCATATAAATTTGGATGTTATTTTATTCAATGTTTCAAAAAGTTTTTTTCCCAATTTTATTGGTATAACCTGAAATAAAAATAAAAGTTTTGGTAAAATATTCATTTTAATGGTAGAGATCCTTCCCATTAGTGATATCTGTAAATTTCTCCAATTGTCTAAATCTTTCTTTATCTGTGTTATTAATTTATCGTAATTGTTTTCTTTTATTGACGAACCTGTTGCTGATAGCCAAATCCCTAGGTATTTTATTTTCTTAGTTGTTTGAATTTGTATAATGTTCTCCAACTCTTTTTCTTGTTCCTTTGTGAGATTTTTTGTTATTAATTTTGATTTATTTTTATTTATTTTTAATCCTGCCACTTCTCCAAATTCTTCTAATTTCTTAAACAGTTTTGGTGCTGACTCTAGTGGTTCTTTTCCTATCTCACTGCTCAGACATTCCTACATCTGGGTTCAGCTCACTCCTATTTGCTCGACTGAGTGTCAATCATTTCCCTCTGGAGCTGGTCACGCCCACCTCTTTGGCCATTCCTGCAGTCTTTTCACTCAGTCGCTTGTGATAGACTTGAGTGTCAGTTCTTGTGGTGAATTTTGCTCTTTTTTGGTCAAATTTGTGTTTTTTCTGGACTTTTTTTAAAATTTGATTTATATGCCGCCCTTCTTCGGAGACTCAGGGCGGCTTACAATGCGTTAAGCAATAGCCTTCATACTTTTGTATATTTATACAAAGTCATCTTATTGCCCCCACAAACTGGGTCCTCATTTAACCTACCTTAGAAAGGATGGAAGGCTGAGTCAACCTTGAGCCTGGTGAGATTCGAACTTACAGTAATTGCAGACAGCTGGTGTTGATCATTATGCTTTTAGTCTGCTGAGCTAAACCAGGCTAAACCAGACTTGTGAGGGCTGCGCTATGTGGGATCTCTTTTGGTGGTGCTCCTGTGTGCGAGGAGGCGTTCCGGGGCTCCAGACGTTGTTCGCAGCTTCGCCTGTGTGTCGGCGGCTGGAAGATCGTTTTGCCGCCATTCACTGCTGGCGTAGCTTTGCTGGGCTCAGCAATCCAGTCTCGCCCTCGCAGCCCTCACCAACGGCATTAGCGGCTTGAGTCCCTGCCGGCTGGCATACTCATTAGGAGAGGAGGCAGGCTCATGGCGGTTGATCGTTCCCGCCGATTGCCTGGGATTGCAGCTGCCTTTTGACAGGCTTCCTGGCCAGTTCGCTTGTTTCACCTGGCTTGTGTGTGCTGTGTTCCTTCGACAACAGGACACCATTTTGTTTACCTACTGTCACCCGCCATTTTGTTGACTTGCCGCCTTTCTGCTGCATCCTGGGCTTTGGTTCTCAGGGACGCTAGCGGCGCTGCAGACTTTGGACGCTGTCCAGTGCTGCCCTGTCACCGGTCTCTTCCTGGATCATCGCTGCTGACCTGCTGGGAAGTGACCTTTTCTTTTATTTGTGGGCTCTGACTGCTGTAGTTCCCTTATATTAAAAAAAAAGATTAAAAAAAGAGGGGGGGTTAGGAGTATTCCTATTATTCCCACTCCTTTATATTTATAATGGTGGAGCCTGATTTATCCTCAGACCTGGAACAGGCCCCTTTTCCACCTCCAGTTCCTTCTCCCAAACTGGCTAAGGGGAGGAAGGCCAAAGCACTTAAGGCAGCTAAGGCCTTGCCTGTCCAGGACAGAGAGGCCCAATGGAGGCACAATGCCTTGGAGAAACAGTTTTCTAAAGCTCAGCGTCAGGCCCAAATGGATCTTTTCCCTGAGCCACCTGAGGAGGAGGTAGGCCCTCAGGAAGAGATTGTTACAGTTGTCACCCAGGATGTGGACCAGGGTGCTGGGCCCCAGTGGAATATGGCATCTGCTCCACGGGGGCACGCTTTACCATCTGCCAATCCTGTCCATGTAGCTGCCAGGTCACGCTCATCAAGCCCTACCAGTCACGTCTCTCCTTTATCTAGACCTGCCCCTGAGGCCACTTTCATGCCTACTGCTGCCGGGCTCCGTGCAAATGAGGGCCTTAATGCTGGTCAGTTCCTGGATTTTAACTCATTGGTATCACAAGCTATCACCCACATTTTCCAGGCTGGGTTGCAGCAAACTGGCTGTATGTTACCTCCCGAGTGCAATGCAGCAGCTTCTTGTCATATGCAGCCTGCCTCCATGCATCACCCCTCATCTTCCTATGGTCTGGTGACTGAACTGGTCCGGGAGGAAGAATTTCTGGACGATTTCGAGTTATCAGATGATGAAGAGACAGCCCCAGAGAAATCAGCCTTTCCAGGAGTGTTTAAACCTTCTTTGTTTAAATCTCTCTTGCACAAAGCTAAGGTGGCCACGAATATGGACACTAGTCTGGCTCAGCCATCTTCTTCCCAAGCTCAAGCTGGTCCTAACAGCAATCTGTTTTTCTTGCCTAAACCGGATTATGATTTTGTTCCTTGTCCTGACCTGTTCTCACAGGTCATTCAGAAGCTGTGGGAACACCCCGCTTCCCTTTCAGGTCCTAACTCTTTTGATAGAAAACTGTATTGTTCGGCTCTGGAGCTGGATGCTCTGCTTCAATTGCCTACTGTTGACGATCCAGTGGCCAGCCTTACCTCATCTTCTGTCCTCATGGGAGAAGCTAATGATGGCCTCAAATTTGAGGACAAGAGAGCAGAGATGGCCTTCTGTAAAACACACCAGGTGGCTGCCTGGGCTATTCGGGCTGCTACTTCGGCCTCGTTTTTCAACCGAGCGTCGCTGGTTTGGCTACACCAATTGAGAGACAGACTGCCGCCGGAGGACGCACGACTGCAACAGGATATGGCCAAGTTGGTAGTGGCTGCTGAATATTCTGCAGACGTGTCTTTAGATGCAGCCAAGTTTGCTTCCTGGGCCTTGGCATCTACGGTCTCATCCAGGCGCCTCCTGTGGCTCCATAATTGGAGAGCCGATATGAAATCGAAATGGCAGCTGACCGCGGCCCCCTACAAAGGCTCTTCTTCATTTGGACCATCCCTGGATTCTGTGCTAGTTGAGAATAGGGACAAGAAAAAGGTGTTACCTACGACGTTCCGACGCCAGGATCGGCGGTACTCACCATACCTGAGACAGCCATTTTGTCAGGATCAAGGCGCCGGAGGCACCTCATATCATCATTCCACACAGTTTCCCTATCAGCCTGCTTCCGATCGGTCTTCTTTTTGGGACTGGGGCCGCCGCCAATCTAGCTTTCGACGTCCCTTCAGGGCCGCCGCTTTGTGCTACTCCCGACGGGGGAAGTGACTCGCTGTCCCGGATCCCCATTGGCGGCAAACTTCAGGCCTTTTCTCCTGCATGGGAAACTACCACTTCAGATGTCTGGATTGTCCGCACCATCACCAACGGACTTTCTTTGGAGTTCACCTCCACTCCCAGAACTTTTATGTTCCATGCCTGTGGCCCTCCCAACCGGCTAAACGACTACTGTTGGCTTTCGAAATTCAACATCTGTTACAAATAGAGGCCGGTCCCGACAGATCAAATACGGACCGGGTTTTATTCAACTCTGTTTCTTGTCCCGAAGAGCTCCAGGAGTTGGAGGGGTATTCTGAACTTGAGATGACTCAACCAACACATACTATATCGTCGCTTCAAAATGCATTCCCTCAAGTCTCTGCTGGGGTGCATCCGCCAAGGGGATTTCATACAATCCGTAGATTTGAAGGAGGTATATCTGCATGTCCCCATCCAACCAGCGCACAGAAAGTTTCTGCGGTTTACCTTCGGGGACAGTCACTTTCAATACCAGGCAATGCCCTTTGGCCTCTCGTCTGCACCACGGACCTTCACAAAGCTCCTGGCCACCTTGGTGTCGTCGCTCAGGGAGCTCCCTGTTTGCCTGGCTTGTTACCTCAACGATATTTTGGTCCTGTCGTCCTCACAAGACCAGGCGGCCCACGACAGACAACTTGTGATTCAAGCTCTACAGAGCCACGGCTTCACCCTGAATTTTGACAAGAGTCATCTCTGCCTCACGACCTGCATCTTACACCTCGGGGCGATGATAGATTCTGCTCAGGGTCTGGTGTTCATTTCTCCTGACAGCATTCGGCAGCTGGTGTCTCAGGTGTTGTCACAAAAGAAAGTGCCTTTGTTCCTTCTCTCTCAGCTTCTGGGCAAGCTCATATCGTGGAAAACCATAGTTCCTTGGGCGCGCCACCACCTGCGTCGTCTTCAATGGTTTCTCCTCCCTTTCCAGAAGCAAGGCTGGGCAGAATCTCCCTCCAAGGTGGTAGTACCGGCTCCAGTCCATCTTTCGCTTCGTTGGTGGCTCTCTCCGGCTCTCCGCCAGGGCTCCCTCTTTCTGGAACCGGAATGGATTGTCCTGACCACAGGCGCGAGTCTTCACAGCAGGAGGGCCCATCTTCATTCTCAGCTGGCCCAGGGTACCTGGAATCTATCGGAAAAGCTCCACAACATCAATTGACTAGAGCTGAGGGCTGTCTGGTTGGCACTTCTACACTTCAGCCAACAGGTGCATCATCAACATCTTCTCATATTAACCAACAATATGGCCACCAAGGCCCATGTCAATAAGCAGGGGGGCACTCGTTCCTGGGTGCTGATGGAGGAGATGGAAAGGTTGATGTCGTAGGCGGAGCACCACGTCTTATCTCTAAAGGCTGAGCACATCTCCGGCGCAATCAATCGGGAGGCGGATTGGCTCAGCCGGGACCCGTTGGACCATTCCTAGTGGCAATTAGATCCTCGTCTGTTCCAGGCCTTGTCTCGCCGGTTCGGGCTCCCGGTGGTGGACTTGTTTGCCACAGTTCACAACGCACAGCTGCCGAGGTTCTTCTCCCGCTTCCTGTCTCCGAAGGCAGAGGGTCAGGATGCTCTTCAGACTCCGTGGCCTCGGGGACTCCCTTACGCCTTTCTCCCTATCCCAATCATCCCCAAGGTGATTCGGAAGTTGATCAAGGAAAGGGCGAATCTCCTGCTGGTGGCACCACATTGGCCTCGTTGGGAGTGATTCACCGATCTCAGGACTCTGTCAGTTGAGCCTCCATGGTGGATTCCTCCAGACCAGGGCGCAGTACGTCATCCAGAGCCAGAATGGCTCCGGTTGACCGTGTGGCGCTTGAAAGGATACGGTTGATTAAAGGCCACCTATCCAGCGAAGTCATCTCGATCATTCAAGCTGCCAGACTTGCAGTTCAAACTGTCAACCGTCTGTATTTACAACGCATCCTAGAATGCCTTTGCCAGGTGGTGTGTCATGAATCATGTAAACCTGACGACTGCTTCTGTTCCGGATGTCCTCCAATTCCTCCAATCTGGCTTTTCCAAAGGCCTGGCACCTGCGACTCTTCGGCGACAGGTTGTTGCTTTAGCTACTGTTCTGAATGGGGACAGTCAACAGTCTTTGTCTCATGACCCCAGAATCCGTTCTTTTCTCCAAGAGGCAACGAACTTACGGCCTCCAACGATTCATCATTATCCTACATGGGATCTTACGTTAGTTCTACAAGTTTTGACTTCAACCCCCCCCCCCCTTTGAACCTCTGGACTCTGTCAGTCTGCGCTATCTCTCCTTGAAGATGGCCTTTTTGTTGGCAATAACATCGGCTCTCTGGGTCTCCGAAATTGCGGCACTTTCTATACAGAGTGATCTTTGTGTCTTCTATCAAGACCATGTGGTGCTTTGAAATAACTGGTGGTCTATATCTTCTTTGGGTATGATAGTAATTATTGCTTCTGTCCAGGTTGTCGGAATTTTTGCCTTCTCCAAAGCCTCATTATATAGTTCTAACATGGTTTCTCCCAATATTTCCTGTATGTTTTTGTATAATTCCACCGGTAGCCCATCTGGCCCCAGTGTTTTATTGTTTTATTGTTTTTTCAGTGCCAATTCAAATTCAGGTTTAATTATCGGTCCGTTTAATATTTCTCTTTGTTCTTCTGTGGATTGTTGCCATTTCTGATCCTTCTATATATTGTTTTACTTTTTCTTCCTCTACTACTTCTTGTTTGTATAAATTTGAAAAGAATGTCTGAATAATTTCCTTTTTAGCTTCTCCTCTATATTGAATTTCCCCTTTTTCGTCTCTAAATTGGTATATCATTCTTTTATCTTTTTCTTTTTTCAATTTATATGCCAACCATCTGCCTGTTTTATTCGCAAACTCAAAATAGTTTTGTTTTGCCATTTTTATTTTCTGGGCTATTTCTTTTTGATTTGTCAAATTTAATTTATGTTTGATTATATTCCATTCCTCTTTTATTTTTTTATTTTGGGGATCTTTTTGTAATTTATATTCTGTGGTTTTTAATTCTTCATATAGTTTGTCTAGCTGTTGTCTCCTGTCTTTGTTTTTGTTCCCTATATATGCAATCATCAGTCCTCTTATGTATGCTTTTGTTGTATCCCAAGTATTCTGTAAGGAAGTATCCTCTCTTTTATTTATCTTAAAAAATGATTCTAATTCCTTTTCTAGCATTTGTTTAAATCCTTTTTCTTTACATATTTTTTGATTCATTGTCCATCGCCTAAATCTTTTCCCCCCCTTCCATTTTATGAGTATTGGGTTGTGATCTGCCCATTCATTTACTCCTATCTCTATTGTTTCTACGCCTGTCCTAATATCTACTGTCATCCAAGCCATATCAATTCTAGACCAGGATTGGTGTAGATGAGAGTAAAATGTATATTGATTCTCATTTTCATGTGTTTCCCTCCAAACATCTCTCAGATTTATTTCCACGGCCATATTGAAGAATTCTTTTGGAAGTGTTTCTTTCTTTTTAAAATTTTTCTTACCACTTTTGTAATCTTTTTTGGCATCTACTTTAGTGTTAATCTCCAATTAGGCAGATATTTTCATATTCTAATTCTAATATTTTTTGTGTATTCCTTTAAAAAATTTCTGTTATTTTGATTAGGGGCATATATTACTACTAATAGTGGTTTTTTCTTTTCTACTTCTAACTCGACCATCACAGTTCTTCCTTCCTCGTCTGCATATATTAATTTCGATTCTATCCTTTCTTTTACATAAACCGCTACTCCTCTCTCTTTTTTTTGCATCAGAGATGTATATAGTTTTCCTAATTTTGGGTTTTCTAATATTTTTTTGGTATCCTTTTTTGATATGTATCTCCTGGAGGCATATCACATCTGCTTCTATTTTTCATAGTTTTGTAAATGTTTGTGTTCTTTTCTTCGGTGTGTTTAATCCATTTATGTTTACCGAGAGAAGTTTAATTGCCTCTTCCATTGCCTAGTGTATCTGTTTTTTGGAGTGTCTTTTCTCCATCCGTCTTTTTGCTTTCGCACCATCTCTTTCCTCTCGTTCTTTTTCTTGACTCTTTCTTACTTCTCTCTCTTGCGCCGCTTCTTCTATTTGTTCTTCTTCCTGGCTTCTACTTTCTGTTTCTTCTTTACTTTCCTGTTCTTCTTCCTGTGTAAAATGCAAGTTATAGAATTCTCTTGCTTTCTCTAGTGTGTCTACTTTATACTTTTTGTCTTGCCATGTGATTAAGATCCCATCCGGTGTTAGCCATCTAAACATTATTGTATATCTGATCAGTTGGGTTCTTAAGAACTGGTATTGTTGGCGTTGGTTTCTAATTCTTCGAGGTATTTGTTTTAAAATTATGATTTCTTTACCCTTATATGTCAAAGTTTCTTCTCTTGATTTTCTGTATACTTCATTTCTAATTGTTCGTTTTGAGAATCTAACATGCACTTCCCTCACCAATCGGTGTCTTCTTATGTAATTAGTATGTACCCGGTATATTTCCTCCAACTGTCCTTTTATTTCTGACTTGTCTCTTTGATTTATTTCTGATACTATCTCCGCCATTTTTTCTCCCAGATCTTCATCTTTTTCTTCTATTATATTTTGAAAGCGCAAGAAGTATGAAGCTTTCTCCATCTCAAGCATCGCTATTGAGTCAGACAATTCCTTATTTAGTTGAAAAGCTTTTTGCTCCATTGCCTCCACATTTGTCTCTACTTGGTCTATTTTTGTTTCTGCTTTTTTAATTCTTTGTTTGTTTTCTGTTATTGTTTGGACAGCCCCAATTTTATCATTCATATTTTTAATATCCTCTTTTTCTCCTATTTTGTTTTTAATTTCTGCATAAAACATTCTCATTTTTTCTTGTGTTTAATAGCATTTCTTGAATCATTTGAAACATATTCTGCATAGCATTTAGTGTCATTTCCGGCTTTTCTTTTTCTTTTCCTATCATGTTGTCTATTGTTCTTTGCTGTAGTGGTGATGCCACTGTTGTTGTAGGATTTACAGTTGGGTTTTTTTTCCTGTTTTCACTATAGTGGTTATAGTTGACATTTTTAATGCTCGTGTGAAGTTTTCCCACACTAACATATAAATATTAATCATTGATCTTTCTCCCCGGGGTTTTTTTTTTTTTTGGATATACTTTTTTCTCTACCTTTTGCTTATTCAACACAATTTTAGATATACACACCTTTATCTTTATTTTATATATGTTTCCAGTTATTCTCAATTTATCTATTTATGCAAATATACACTATAGTATAGCACTATGATACTCTAACAACATCACAATATAATTAATTATTATCTTGCAAATTATCAATTATTACTCTATAATATTTTCAATCAATGTAGTTATAATTTACTTTTCTTTTCTTTTATATTCCGTAATTATAAAATTAATAAGTATCTTTTCTTCTTTAATTCCTTATCCTCTATAACATTCTGCCTTTTCAAACTTTATAAATTCACAATGCAATAAATAATTATAACTGTAATACAATCCCTCCCCCCCTTACTTTACTGTTTATGTATATATTTTTGTATATAGGAATAAAAGTATGTTTTATTCTTTCTTTCTTGTTGTTTGATGCTCCTTCCCTTCTCCAATCTTGCTTCTAGTTGTAATTGTGGTTATTTTCTATCGTGCAATAATGTCAGTCCTCTTTCCAGTCTTAGTCTCTCTCCTTAAGTCCGTTACAGTCACACTTTAAGTCCCACAAATTTTTCAAAAGTTCCTTAATTTTTTCTTTACCTTTTAAAATTATTTAGTTTCTCCAGTTTTTGGCCATCTCCAATTCTCTCCGTCTCCATCTCGGGGTCTTAACTCTGTCACTCCTCTGATTCTGCTGACTCACTCCCTGGGATCCTCCTTCCCTCGTGCTGTTCTCTTTTCTCTCCTGCTGCGCTTCCCCTTTAATCTGCCGCTGCTTGTTAGTCTGTCTTTTTTGCGCCCACCTATCAAGTTGCGAGCCCTCTCCGTGGGGGCCAGTGATTCGCCCCCAATAGTCAGAGATGGCGTCAGCTGACTATATCGGGACATCGGAAACCACAGCCACTCAGTCTTGGATGGGTTAAGCCTGAGCCTGTTCCTCCCCATCCAGATCCGCACGGCCTCCAGACACCAGGACATCACTTCAAGGGCATCGTTGGGGTGGTCCAGGGTGGAGATGTACAGCTGGGTGTCATCAGCGTACAGATGGTACTTCACCCCAAAACCACGGATGATCTCACCCAGCGGCTTTACATAAATGTTGAACAGAAGGGGCAAGAGGACCGACCCTTGTGGCACTCCACATATGAGGTGCCTCGGGGTCAACCTCTGCCCCCCTGCCAACACGGACTGCAACCGTTCGGAGAGAAAGGAGGAGAACCACCGTAAAACCGTGCCCCCCACCCCTAACTCTTCCAACCGGTTCAGCATGATACCATGGTCGATGGTATCAAAAGCTGCTGAGAGATCTAATAGGACCAGGACAGAGGAACAACCCCTGTCCTGCGCCCAATAGAGATCATCAACCAACGTGACCAATGCTGTTTCCGTACTGTGCCAGGCCTGAAGCCCGACTGGAACGGATCCAGATACGTCGCTTCATCCAGATACCGGGGGAACTGTCGTACAACCACACTCTCAACAACCTTCGCAATAAAGCGAAAGTTGGAGACCGGACGATAATTAGCCAACACTGCCAGGTCCAGGGAAGGCTTCTTGAGGAGGGGCCTCACCACCGCCTCTTTCAAGGTGGCGGGGAAGTCACCCTCACCCAACGAAACATTTATAATCCCCTGGAGCCAGACTCACGTCACCTCCTGGGAAGCCAGCACTAACCAGGAGGGGCATGGGTCCAATAAACATGTGGTCGCGTTCAGTCCACCCAGAATCCTGTCCACGTCGTCAGGGGTCACAGGATCAAACTCATCCCAGGTGACAATCTCAGGACCTGCCTCAGTCATCCCCTCTGAGACTACCCAGTCGGAGTCCAAGTCTTCCCGAATCTGAGTGATTTTGTCATGCAGATATTGAACAAAATCCTCGGCTGTACCCTCCAAGGGGTCCTCCTGCGCTTCCTGGTGGAGCAGGGAGCGGGTCACCCTAAACAGGGCGGCCGGGCAATTATCTGATGACACAGTAAGAGCAGCAAAATACGTACGTTTTGCTGCTTTTATTGCCACTAGGTAATTCTTAATATGAGATCTTACCAGTGTCCAGTCGGATTCAGAAAGACTGGCCCTCCAACTACTCTCTAGGCATCTTTTCCGGCGCTTCATCTCCCTCAGCTCTTCAGTGAACCAAGGAGCTAGGTAAGATTGGCGCCAGGTCAGAGGCCGCAAAGGCACGACCCGATCCAGGGCTCCAGCAGCCACCCTATCCCAGGCGGCCACTAGGTCCCTAATCGAGGCGGGTGTTAGAGCCTCAGGAAATGGCCCAAGCTCCATCTGGAACCTATCCGGTTCCATCAGGTGCATGGGGCGGAACCATCTTACCGGCTCCACCTCCCTGCGACAGGGTATAGCGGTTCGAAGGTCAAGGCGAAGGAGAGAGTGATCCGACCATGACAAGGGCTCAGTGACTATGTCCCTTATCTCAAGATCACTCAACCACTGTCCAGAGACAAAACAAGATCCAGCGTCTTTCCCCCCGTGTGAGTAGGGCCATGAATTAACTGGGTCAGGTCCATAGCTGTCATGGAAGCCATGAACTCCCGAGCCACCTCCAACGTCTCACCCACGGACGGCAGGTTGAAGTCCCCCATGACCATAAGTCTGGGGGTATCAACCGCCACCGCGGCGATAACGTCGAGGAGCTCGGGCAGGGCTGTTGCCACGTGGCAGGGAGCCAGGTACGTGATCAGCAAACCCATCTGAGCCCCATGACCCCACTTCACAAGGAGGGACTCACAGCCGGCCATCTGAGGAACAGTGGCCTCCCTCGGTCTCAGACCTTCTTTAATAATAACCGCTACTCCGCCGCCCCTGCCCTGTGGCCTCAGCTGATGGAATGCAAGGAAACCTGGTGGGCACATTTCAACGAGGGGAACCCCCCCTCCTGGCCCAACCAGGTCTCCGTGATACCTGCCAGGTCCGTTCCCCCCTCGCAGATAAGATCACAAATGAGGGGGGCTTTATTTACTACGGACCTGGCATTGCATAACATCAGCTGAAGGACCGGGCCCTGAGGGTCTGTGCAACCTGGGGAACGGGTGGAGCCTTGGGGGCCGGAACGCACCACCGCTCATAAACAGCGGGTGTGCACTCCCCTAACTCGATACGGCCCCGTGCTTCCGCCATATCTACCCCTCCCACTCACGGTAGAGATGTTCAAAGCACTATCCGGACAGCCTCTGGCTCCCCTTTCGACCCCAGGATCCCCCCTCCCACACCGTGCTTCCTTGCCAGGCCCGCCCCTCCCCCTCCCCTCCCTTCCCTCTCCTCCGCCCCAAAACCCCTTAAAAATTAGTTAATGCCAATTTTAAAAAAACCCTTAGCTCTTGGCCGCATGCCACCTCTCGGGGTTCCAAAACCCGTCATCAAGGTAGGCCCTTGATAGAGTAGGAGGCCAATCCTGTGAGAGGGGGGAATCTCGCAGGCCAAGAAGCTCAGCTGCCGAATACATCTTGCCACAAGAGGATAAGTGACTATGTCCCTGGGTCCAGATAGAAAATAAAAAGGTCCAGGGGGAAGCAAATAGGATGGGGGGCATCCCAAACCCAAGTCCAGGACCACTGTCCCCTCACAACAGTGGGCCGGGTCTCTTGCCAAGTTGACACAGTTCAAGGGGGATACAATCCAACCGCCCTCTCACAATGGTTGGTCTGATGGTCGGTCCCCTCTACTGGTGAAAAGGAAGTAGTAAACCAATGCAGGCTATCGAGCACAGTCCAAGGGGATTAAAGTCCAAAACCGCCCTCTCACGGTGGTTGGTCTGATGGTCAGTCCCCTCTGCTGATGAGATGGAAAAAATACACTGGCTCCCATAGCAACCCCAACGTAATTGACAATTCCCCAAACGACTAGGGGGAGTGGCTCAGATGGAAATAAGCCTTGGTTTAGGTGTCAGCAAGTCAGAAAGGGCTCAGATGGAAGTGAGCCATAGTTTTGGTGTCAGAGAGTCGGTAAAGCGGCAACCGGTCCAAGATGGACAGAGTCCGAAGGGGAACGATGGAAAATAGGGGGGAGAAATAATCTCCAACCCCCAGTCCCCATAATCATGACGGAGGCCTCCCAAAATTTTTGAGGAGCTGACCCATCCGCTGGGCAGCCCTCATACAGGTCCCAGCCAATCCCGGACTGTGGATGTTTGTATGCCACATTGTCTCGTTGATCCCATCGGCCGCAGCAGCAGGGCTAGCAGCGGGTGTTCTCCTCCCTACCATTGCTGGATTGCCGCCATTACGGCCATTGCAGCTGTGGCCAAAAATCGCCGTTGCCATTGCCGCTACCGCTGCCAGAGCAAGAAGTTCTGGCAGAATCCCAGAACTCATGAGGGAATCCGGCAGTCCCCAAGGCATCCAGAAGAAACCCCCGGGGCCTGAGGGGGATTGCTGGGTCGCGAATGGCCCCAGGAAATCCATTGGCCGCCGCCGCTCCAACCTCCGGGAGCCTCCGGCTTGAAACGCCGTCACCGCCGATGCCCAGCTGATGCGGGCGGTGGGATCCGCCTTCTGGAGTCTCACCGCCACCGCCGATACCACCACCGCCGCACTCTTCTCCCAGCCGCGATGTCCTGGGGGGTGAAACCCCCCCCCCCGACCGGCTGGCAGAGAGCTCCCCTAGCCGGGCCAGGGGTCGCAGATGTCAAAACGACCCTCTGAAAGACCGATGGGGCAGAAAGACCACCATCCTTAAGCCGCGGTTCAGGCAAGCACCGCCATCTTGGGCATGCGCATGTATTTATTTATATTTATGGTCACTATGGAATTATATTTAAAGTCTAATGTGTTAGAATACAATAGTATTTTTTTTAAATAACGAAGTAGTAATACTTGGGTATACTGTAGTATAAACTTAGCATAGACTAAATGGTAGAGAAAATACCAGATTGCATGTTAAAAAAACTGCCTCCTCTGCTATTACATACTCTATTGCTGGTAAGATCCTTGGGTTAAAGCAAGATTGTAGAGGGGAAACCATTTGGAAATCCCGTAGGTTAGACTGAGATATTAAAAATAATAAATCAGAAGATGGCAGTGAAGATACAATGTAGGAAATTACCAGGCTGAGCCTGAGAGAGAGGTTTTGAGTCCCTTCATGCCCACAAAAGATCTAAGTGTAGCCCACCTTGAATTCCACTGACTTTTATCTACCACCTATTTGCTAGTTCAGATTCTTGTAGAAGCTTGCAGTAAATCTTTATATTTCTTTGAACTGCCTGGACCTCCTGATTTTCCCATCCTTGACACACAAGCCAATTGATATGGAGAGTTGCTTCCTTAAGTGTTTTGTTAGTTAACCACTCAGTGCTTTAGAGCAGAGTTCCCCAACCTTTCTGGGTTGGTGGCCCTGACTATGGGGGAGTGGGGAAAGGCGCCCGCATGTGCGCACACAATCACTCATTGCTCGTGTGAGTGGGACTGCGAGTGTCCACGACGCACATGCAAGTAGATCCCTGAGCCCTTGTGACACTCAAGCTAGTGGGCTTGTGTGCATGCAAATGTATGCATGCACCAGTCAGCCACTCACACGGCTGGTGCACAGGTTGAGGTAAGTACAACATTTCATGTTTCCAAGTAAGGCATGTACTTATTTTTTAAGATCAATGTGAGGAAATACATAAACATGGTGTGAAGAAATACTTTACATCAGATCTGCTTCGATTTGATGGCAGCCTGCCATAATGTATGGGGGGGTAGAGGGATACAGGGAGGGGCATAACAGGAACCAGAAGTGCCAACCAGAGACAATGGCTGAATGATCCAAGGACACAAACATGGGAATGAAATGCGAACACCCACCAAAGAGGCACCAAACTTCAGAACTGATACCAAAATAATTACTGTATTTTTCAGTCTATAAGACATGCTTTTTTCTCCCCCAAAAGTGGGTGGAAATGTCTGTGTGTCTTATAGAGCGAATGTTGCCGAAGCCCCACCCACCCTTCGGCCTCTGCCTCCCAGCAATTTGCCTCCTTGCAGTAAACCTAATTTAGCACGAGCAGCTGATTGGTGGTTGGATTGGCTCCAAATTTTGCCCCAATGCCCTTTAATCTCCGGTTTGGAGAAAAACACTTCCACAAACCTGTAAGCAGACAAAACTTCCAACTATAAATCTCACAGGGCAAGATAAGGTAATTAATCCGGCAGGGCAAGCAAGGTAAGAAGTCCAGACTTGAAATAGCACAGCAGTAAATCAAACCAGTTGGGAGGATGCCAGGAACTCAGATAAAACAGCAAACACAAACTCAGTGTTTGTTCCCGACAACTGCCCCTCCCATTTTCCTCTCTTTTAAACTCCATGTCGAGGTGTATCTTGTAAAGGGAGTTGAGGCCCTCTCCTCCCTCGTAAGCCACGACCCACGTTGCTCTCTTCTCTGTTCTTCCCTACGTGCCCTAGGATGAGGAAGGGGTGTGCCTTGGTCTTCATCAGAACCCCCTCTCCCTTGTTCTAGCTCTCCCCTGCTCTGCCCAGCCTGACTTTGCCCTACCCAAGTTTCCTCCACAGCCAACGGAGCCACTCTCTCATTCACTGTCAGCTGTTCCTGTTCTATCTGAGACTCCGACAGGGGCATGACAGCCACGTTTGTCTGCTTGCTGGTTGTCTCCGAGGAGGGAGCTGCGCTCAGGCTGCCCGCCCCCCCCCCCCCGTAGGGGAAGAGAGGGAGAGGGAAGGGGGGTCTCCTTGACAGGATCCAGGTTGGAGTTGCCTTATTTGTGTGGATCTGTAATGCTTGGCTTTGCCTGCCAGCCTCCACTTCCCCAAGTGGTTGGATTCACACAACACGTGAAGTTGGACAGGAGAGCATGGATTGAAGGATGGATGGATAGATTGATGGATAGTGAGAGAGAGATAAAGAGAGGGAAGGAGGGAAAGAGAGAGGGAGAGAGAAACAGAGAGGCAGAGAGAGGGAAGCAAAGAGAGAGAAAGACAGAGAGAGGGAAGAAAAAAGAGAGAGGGAGGAAAAGGAAGAAAAAAGAGAGGGCGGGAAATAGAGAAAGGGAGAAAGACAGAGAGAGGGAGGGAAAAAGAGAGAGAAAGAGAGACAGAGGGAGGGAAAGAAAGAAAAAAGAGGGCAGGAAATAGAGAGAGGGAGGGAAAGAGAAAAAGAGGGAGGGAAAGAGAAAGACAGATGGGAGAAAGAGAGAGAGGGAGGGAAAGGGAGAGAGAAAGAAAGATGATATTACAAAAGTTTTTCTTTTTTATTGTTGCTAAAAGCAAAAACAGGAAAAAAATGAAGGAGCATAAAAGTGCATTTATCACATTTTTCTTAGAACAATTAGCTGAACTCTGCATTGTTTATCACTATTTTAGGTAGTAAAACCTCATTATTCAGGTTAAATTGCCATGTTGGCAATTTTGATAAATCAGTGGGTTTTGGGTTGTAGTTTGGGCACTCGGTCTCTAAAAGGTTCGCCATCACTGGGATAGAGGGATACAGGGAGGGGGGAATGACAGGAACCAGAGGTGCTAATAAGGGCAATGGTTGAACAATCCATGGGAACGGAATGCCAACTTCCACCAGAGAGACACCAAACTTTAGAACTGTTACCAAAGCAACTAATTTGAACCTTATTGGACGCTAACAAGATGACCAAGGGAGGAGGGCCTGGGAGAAGGGAAAAATACCAGTTTTACATGGGAATCCTCAGATCTGATTTTGCTTATGCTGTAACCACTTGGCTTTAGTAAAAGTATACCTTCACTGAAAAATGGAGTTGAAGGTCTTTCTCCGTAATGGTGGAGACAGCAGCCAGCATGGGTTGTTCCAGCCAATCAGATTGAAGGACTGAGTCTGACATAGATCTTAAGTCCCGCCTATGTTGCTGGGCAGATCCAGCTTCTGACTCAGTCCTTCAGTCTGGACTGGCGTGTGGGACTGTCTCTTTGGCAATTTGGAGAATATTTCTATTTCTCTCTGGACCTTTCTCCCTATATCCCCTTCCTTCTGCTGGATTTTATGGTTGACCTTGGATTGTGTTTTTGGACTTTGCCTTTGGACTTCGTTTCAAGCTTCTGACTTTGACAGTAAGACTGTTCCTCAGGAGCGGTTTGGCCGTTTCTGAGGGGTTTCCCCTCTCCTCACTTCCCTGCCCCCTGCTGACTCTTAGCTCCGGGGGGTTTTTTCCTGTGTGTCTATCTCCCTGTTGCGGCGCTTAGCTTGTCTCCCCACAGTGGCTGGTATTTTCTTCAAAGGGAACACATCGGCCGTTCCTCGTATTGCCGCCATTGCCACCATTTTCCCCCTCGCCATTGCTGGTCTTACCGCCTTCGTTATCAAAGCCGACGGTCAGCTGGGCTTAATTGGAGCGGCGGCGGCGGGTTTGTTTGCCTGCAGCGGAGCTTCGCGCTCCCTTCTATAGCGCTTGCATTCAGCAGCAGCTTTCTTAGGCGGCTCGGCGGGGGTTAATTGAAGCCGACAGCCAGCTGGACTTAATTGGAGCAGCGCCAGGGTTTTTTTGTAACAGCGGAGCTTCGCACTCCCCCCTTCAGCGCCTGGATTTGGCAGCAGGTTTGCGTGGAGTCTCGCGCTCCCATTGCCAGGCTTGGAGATCTGTCTCCTTCAGCGCCCATTGAAGGTATCGCGCCTTGGGAACTGACGCTGCTGATTCGTGGAGCTTCGCGCTCCCTTCTAATTCAGCGGATTGAGCCCATATCGGCTGTGAGTGGAGCGCTGCGCTCCCGCCTTATTGTTTTTTGGTGATTAATTGCAGTTTGCAGCCTTTCTCCCTAATGCTTGGCCACGCTTATTGCAGCGCCCCCTGTCTGCAGAAATTGAGAGTTGCAGCCTCTCTTTAATTGGCTCTCTTGCTTAATTTGTGTGGAGCTTCGCGCTCCCCCCCGTTTTTTCTCTTGACTCTGTCATTAATCCCTGAGGGTGCCTGACATCCAAGCATGCCCAAGAGCTTGTATAAGTCTAAGCATGGCCGGAAGGCCTCCAGCTCATGTGCAGCAGTCCCGTCGGCTTCGGTCACGTCTGCTATCATTTCACCCAAGGCTGCTCATTCGCGCCCTAGTCACAGGGCGTCTGGCCATTCCGTCTCTTCTAAGGCAGAGAGGAGACGTGACAAGGTGTTACAAAAACTTTGTGCCAAGGCTAGTGACAGCTGCAAGGCCATGAACAATACAGTGTCTCCCCCTGGGCGTGAGGCGGCTCCCGACCCGACTGCAAACCAATCGGATCAAGCCTCACTGAAGGATTGCCCGGTTGTTATACAAACAGACATGCTGTGGGGCTCCTCGTCTGTCATGCCAGCTCCTGAGCACTCCTCTGAGACCTCAGCTCCCGCTGTTGCACTGCCTCCATCTGGGCCTGTCCCTGTTCCTCCTGCGGGTGCTCCACATGAACCGGCTCCTTCCCCGTCTTCTGTGGTTCCTGACTCTGGCGCTCCTCAAGCTGCGGCTTTTTTGTCTCCGGAGCAGATTCAACGCTTCATCGCGGCAGCCGTGCAGCAATCTCTTGCGGCTCAGTTTCGACCTTCCAGCAGGGCGGCGTCAGTGTCATCCGGAGCTCGTTCTGTGCAGTCTGTCTCCTGTCATGAGGATGCCCGGTCTGGGGAGGCCCCGGCTTCTCCTGTGTCATCTGCAGGCTCTCATTCTTCTTCGGCACCTGACATGGACTTACAGGATTCCGTCGGGGCCGTTGGATCCGCTATTCGCTGAACCAGCCAAGGCGGTGGACATTATTCCTACCCCTCCCTTGTTCCTAGATGTCATCAAGAGACAGTGGACTGCCCCTGGGGCTGCGCCTTCGGCTACAGAACGACGGAACTTTAATGTCGCATCCGAGCTGTCCTCGTTACTTGAAACTCCTTCTATAGATGCTCCTGTGGCGGCACTGCTCCCGAATGCTGCGGTACCTGGCCATCCAGATGAGGGTCTACGTCCGGATGAGCGACGCTCCGACCAAGTTTTACAATGTGCCTTTCAAGGGGCAGCTTGGGCAGTCCGTTCGGCATCTACCGCTTCCTTTTTTAATCGCACTTCATTGCTCTGGCTCCGTCAATTGCAGGACAATCTGACATCAGAGGATGTCCGAGTGAAGCAGGACCTAAATAAGATCATAGCGTCCCTGCAATTTTCCGCAGATGCTACCCTTCACGCAGCACGTTTTGCGGCTAAGTCCCTGGTATCCTCGGTGGTGGCGCGCCGTTTAGTCTGGTTGCGTCATTGGCAGGCAGATGCCCGCCATAAATGGCGTCTGGCATCGGTTCCCTTTACGGGTTCCAAATTATTTGGCGAACCTCTGGATGCTTTCCTCGTGGAAACGAGGGATAAACGGAAAGTTCTGCTGGCTGCATTCCGTAGAGGAGATTCCAGATTTGTCCCTTATCCTTCCCGTCCTCACGCACGGGGCTTAGATGGGCCTAGCACCTCCTTTGCCCCCAATAGACAACAGGGGTCTTTCAACACCAGACCTCGTGGTTTTCAGGATAGACCTGCCAGAGGTAGGCCTTTTCTGTCCAAATGGCCCTTTCGGGGGGGAGGAGGTCGTTCTTTCCGACGCCGCCATTAACTGCATTCCAGACCCTCCCATTGGTGGCAGATTGGCCCTCTTTGTCCACCTCTGGGAACGTTCAACATCTGATCAGTGGGTCCTGGCCACCTTACGATCTGGGTTGGCCATCAAATTTGTCTCCGTCCCCCCGGTGTCCTTTGTCTGCTGTCTGTCTGCAAGTTCTTCCTCTAAACGTTCTCTTATGAACTCGGCGGTTCAACACCTTCTTTCCATCAAGGCAATTCAAAAGGTCCCAGACGGTCAGCAAGGCACGGGATTTTACTCCCACGTCTTTTTAGTACCTAAGTCATCAGGGGGGTGGCGTCCTATTCTTGATCTTAAGCGCTTAAACAGGTATGTCGTTTACCGAAAATTTAAAATGCAGTCTTTAAGAACTATACTTGACGGCGTTCGGAGAGGCGATCTCCTCTCTTCCATCGACCTTACGGAGGCCTATCTCCATATCCCGATCCTACCTTCCCACAGAAGGTTTCTCCGTTTTTACTATCAGGGTTCCCATTACCAGTATAGGGCCCTCCCCTTTGGCCTCTCCTCAGCCCCCCGGACCTTTACCAAGGTCTTAGCAGCTTTGGCTGCTTCCCTTCATACCCGGGCCATTCGTCTCCAGTGTTATCTGGATGACATTTTAATTTTGTCTTCCTCCCCTCAGCAAGCAGCACTTGACGTGCGTACTACTGTTCAGGTGCTAGCCTCCCATGGCTTCTCCGTTAATACGGACGAGTCACCTTGCTCCTTCGACACGTTTGGTGCACTTGGGTGCGTTGATTGATTCGGAGGCGGGGAAGGTGTTTCTCTCACAAGAACGCCAGGATAGTTTAAGGGCATTAGTAACCAAAGTTGAGGACTCCCGCTCTGTCTCTCCCTATGTTCTATCGCAACTTTTAGGGAAAATGATCTCCGCTATTTCTATTGTCCCTTGGGCTCAGCTCCACTCCCGCGAGCTTCAATGGTTTCTTTTGCCGTTGCAGAAGGCAGGCAAAGGGACGTCCTCTATCAAGATTCCTGTGCCTCTCAAGGTTCGCAGATCTCTCAGTTGGTGGCGCTCGTCGGCGATTTCAGCAGGTTGCCTTTTTCTAGAGCCCCAGCGAATTGTAGTGACTTCAGATGCCAGTCTTCAAGGTTGGGGGGCTCATTGCCAGGGACAGATGGCCCAGGGTCTGTGGACGTCTTCCGACTCTCGCAGGCCGATCAACTGGTTGGAATTGCAGGCGGTGTTTCTGGCTCTACGCTCCTTCAGTCATCTTCTGACCGGCTCCCACGTTTTAGTTCTCACGGACAATATGACCGCAAAAGTGCACGTCAATCGCCTCGGGGGCACGCGGTCCAAGACTCTGATGGAGGTTGCCATGAAGTTGGGGCTCTGGGCGGAACGTCACCTGGCTTCAATCAGGGCGGAACACATCTCCGGGACGGCCAACAGACAGGCGGACTGGTTGAGTCGCCAGCAGATAGACCATGCGGAGTGGCGGCTTCATCCCCGGGTCTTCCGGTCTCTGACGGATCGCTTCGGCCTTCCGGAGGTCGACCTCTTTGCGACCCCGGGAAACGCTCAGGTCCCTCGTTTCTTCACCCGTTATCCATCTCTACGGGCGGAGGCCATCGATGCGCTTCGGTCCCCTTGGCCCTCAGGACTTCTGTATGTGTTTCCACCGATCCCTCTGCTGGCCAGAGTCATTCGGAAACTTTTGTTGGAACGGGCGGAGGTGATCCTTGTGGCCCCCCACTGGCCTCGGAGGTCCTGGTTTGCGGACCTAGTCTCCTTGTCTGTCGCCCCCTCATGGCGCCTTCTCCAGGAAGCGGACGTCCTAACGCAAGGGGACCTGCAACATCCGGATCTCTCCTGGCTCAATCTGACCACTTGGCGGTTGAGCGGTGCGCACTGACTGACGCTGACATTCCTCTGGACGTGGTCCGCACGATTCAAGCTTCTCGCCACCCTTCAACGGACCGGATTTATTCGGCCACTTGGCGGGCCTTTTGTCGTTGGTGTGAGAAAAACGGGATGCTCCCTCTTCAGGCGACAATTGTGAATGTGCTAGTTTTCCTTCAAGCTGGCTTGGCTGATGGCCTCTCTCCCAACACCTTGCGAAGGCAGGTGGCAGCTATCTCTTCGGTCCTTACCTGCGGCAACTTAACTTCGTTGGCCCAACATCCTCTTATTCGACGTTTTTTACGTGGGGCTGCGAATTTGTGTCCTCCTGTTCTCCATCGCTACCCTACATGGGACCTTTCGCTGGTATTGAACTCACTAACGGGTCCGCCGTACGAACCTCTTCGATTGACGAGTCTACGCCTGCTATCGTGTAAAGTCTCCTTCTTAGTCGCCATAACTTCGGCACGGTGAATTTCAGAGATCGCAGCTCTTTCCACTCGCCCGGACCTCTGTGTATTCCACTCAGACCGGGTGGTTCTCAGATTGGATCCGACTTTTGTGCCTAAAGTCAACACGACCTTTCACCGACGGCAGGAACTAATCCTGCCTGACTTCTGTCCGCATCCCGTTCATTCCCGGGAGTGCAAGTGGCACATGTTGGATGTTCGGCGGGCGCTTCGAGTATATTTGAAACGGACCTCTTCGATTCGTCGCACGGAAGCCTTATTTGTCTCCTTCTTGCCCACTTCCCTAGGGTCTAAGGTGTCCTCCTCCACTATTGGGCGTTGGATTCGGCAAACGATTGCTGCAGCTTACAACCTTCGCTCATTGCCCAGGCCTCCTCGGGTGACAGCGCATTCGACCCGCAGTGCGGCGACGTCGGCAGCTTGGGCCACTCAGGCCTCCTTACTGGAAATCTGCAAAGCGGCTACTTGGTCTTCACCATCACCGTTTATTCAACATTACAAGCTGGACAAGTTTGCGTCGGCTGACGCCGCATTCGGTCGTCGAGTTCTACAGAGGGTCCTACCGGAGGAGATTTCTGTGGATCAGACTGGTCCCCCCCGTACTTAGGGACTGTGAACTTGGGTACGTCCCATGCTGGCTGCTGTCTCCACCATTACGGAGAAGGGGCGTTGGTTCTACCTGAGACACACCTTCTCGTTAAGTGGAGACAGCAGCCAGACCCTCCCTTCTTCAGTCTGATAATGACTGCTTTCTCTGTGTTACTTACCTTTCTCCTCTTCTCCCACACGCCGAGTCTGTCTTTTTCGTCCTTCGCCAAAAGCTGGATCTGCCCAGCAACATAGGCGGGACTTAAGTTCTATGTCAGACTCAGTCCTTCAATCTGATTGGCTGGAACAACCCATGCTGGCTGCTGTCTCCACTCAACGAGAAGGTGCGTCTCAGGTAGGACCAACGCCCCTTCTTCCTAAACTTCCAGTTGGGACAGACCTGACACTTTACTTTTTGGCAGCCAGAAATGTTGGCATTCAGAACTCTCTTCGTAATATGTTACAGCAGGGAATACAATATCACAATGGAGGCAAAAACTTCAGGTGACATCCTGCAATTATTTTTTAAATCAGAGTAATTAACATCGAAACAAGATTTTTGAGAGAGAGCACTAAGGAATCCATGAAATTGCACAATTGTACACATGCTATTCTCTTCTGTGACACAATAATATAACTAGGTAACAATCAACAATTATAGCTTTATAGCAATATATATGCACTGAATTGCAATAGAATTGTAAGGTGGATTGCTATAGATTCCATGACTTTGAATAGGCTTATATGTAATATGGAACTATACATTCCTTTAACCTTCTTGGAATATCAAGCTTACAATCCTCAAACAAGATTCTTCAAATGTAGATGCTGATTGCAGGTATAACAGCAGTTGGGTTTTGCATGCTTTCCTTCCTGATAAAAATCTTATCACAAACTTTCATGTTCTGAAGACTTTTGGTTGTTGAGAAATTTTGCAAATTATAGTACCTTTTTCTAAAACTAATACATATATAACATATAGTGTTCAAAAACATAGAATTATTACAATGACAATAAGACAGCAGACTAAATGTTAACCTAGAGTGGCAATTGGGATTTTTTTGTATAATCCTGCATCTTTCTTTTCATCCACGGGAGTGCCTGGAAGTCTTTAAGCCATTGGATTCCATCAACCTTCCAGCAAGGAGATCACTGCTAGGCTATTATAGCTAAGATGCTTGGCCCTGCCCCTTGCCCCAGAAACTCTGATGATGCCACCCACTCATCCATCCATTCTTAGCTCATGAGAACAGGTGTCATTCCAAATCAGGCTCACAGACTGTAACTTGTTGACCCTGAACTAGAGTGGAAATAATAGTGCCTTTTCAAATTTTGAAGACCTGTGCTAAATTATTTTATCTATGTTTTATAGATATTGGATCTAGCTATCATTAGATTAGCTCTTATTTAAATATGAAATGTTACATTGTCGGAAATTAAATAGAACTTCATAAATAAAATATGAACCACAGTGGTGCGGTGGTTAGAGTGCAGTACTGCAGGCTACTTCTGCTACCTGCCAGCTGCCTATAATTTGGCAGTTCAAATCTCACCAGGCTCAAGGTTGTCTCAGCCTTCCATCCTTCTGAGGTGGGTAAAATGAGGAGCAAAATTGTTGGGGGCAATATGTTGACTAAGTGTAAACCACTTAGAGAGGGCTGTAAAGCACTGTAAAGCGGTATATAAGTCTAAGTGTTATTGCTATTGCTAAAAGAATATTTTGCTTAGCTTGTATCCACCTTCCCACCTGATTCTAATTTTTAAGCAATTCTGTGGGCTCTTACTACTATCCTTAGCTTATTAGTCAGATACAATTGTTGGGATATGTAAATGTCCCCTTTTTAGAACGGACACAGTCCATTTTTTTGAACTTCATCTTGGGAGTGGATAATTTGACACCAATTCAAGAAGTAATAATATGAAATCATCTAGTAATTGAACTATTGAACATTGAACTATATGTTGAAGATTTTATCTATTGATCCAGATAAATTTTCCAAGCTCTGTTTTGAAGAACGGATGCATAATATGCTTCCTTACACTTAGGCTGTCCAACTTTCAATTGTCATATCATAATATGGATTCTCCATCCTATGCCAGGAAATCTGGAGAGTAATTATTAATAGACAGCATCATTGTTGCTATGACTTGAATATTGACTAAAGAGTAGGGTATATAGATGCTAACGTGTACAGTGAAATTCAGTGGCCCTCCTCCCACTAGATGGAAACAGAATTTATCCCTGAGATTGGATGAGAGGAGCTACCAGTTTCTCCTTCCACTGGTTATTATGGTGGGCACCTTGCTCTTGCTTATTATATCCTCAGGTCTTGCATTTTGACATAGATATTTGCACTATAAAATGGCTGTCAATTATGACCACATAAATGCAGATATTTTTGGAAAAGGTCTACACATGGAAGAAAAAGAGAAGTCTTTTTGTTAAATATCAGCATTTTTCTTTTAGATGGAGTTTGATGAGAAAGATTTGCGACGTGAAATCAGCTATGCAATCAAAAACATCCATGGTATAAGGCAAGTATTCAGACTGAATTGAATGTACATGGCATAAAATGTATATAATGATACTTATGTGGGGCATCCAAAGCAGCTGATAGTTTGGGAAGCTGCTTGCTACTGAAAATGTTTCCTATTATCTTGAAATCAAGAAAAATGTTGATGAGAATGTTGTGCTGAAACATTTATTTATTTTTATCCTACTTTTATTATTTTTATAAATAATTCAAAGCAGCGAACATCATTATTAGGCTGAGAGAGGGAGACTGGCCCAAAGTTATCCAGCCAGCTTTCCTGCCTAAGGCCAGCCAGCTTTCCTGCCTAATGTTCTGCTTGGCCACTGGCCTGGTGCCTTAAACCACCAGACCAAACTGATGATTGGCATGACTAGAGATTCACAAACCTAAACTACAACTACTTCCTGTTAATTAATTTCAGCTAGAGGTGAGGATGAAAAAAGTTTAGGACATCAGATTGTAAATCTACTGATAAGTTTTTTATTTCTGCTATAACAGGAGGGGAATGGTACAGCATTTATGTGATGATTCCCTCCCATCTAGAATTTTTTTATTTTGTTTATACTGCAAATGAAAATGTAACTGACAGAAAAGTATGTTGACTGTTGAGATTATATTGGTTTGTATTTATAGATTGCTACTCTGGAATGATTTTTAAAAGAATAAGCTATAGTTGGGATATATAGGTTAGGTGATTCTTGCTATTATACAAGAAAGGTAAGTTACTATTTCCTATTATTCCTAGCTACTTTGGGGGCAACAGCAAGCAAAATCCACTGCTTCCAGAACAGTTTTTTCTCTTATCCAACAAGAGTATCCATTGTGATCTATTTTGTAGCTAGCTGTTTTGCACACTTCCACATTCTAATTCTCTGATAACTAGTTAGTAAAGGGGGAAAACATTCTCCTAAAATACATGTTGGCATTTCCTTTCTTATATTCAAAGGTATTATAAAAGCATTATGAACAAGCATATTAGAAATTCAATTTGCAAAATACTTTTCAACAACAAATACGACTGTTCTTATCTCTTTCTATAATAATATTATAGAAATATTATATTATTTTCTGAAGTCCTTGTTCCATCCCTATATTACTTAACTAACATTACTAGCAAAAGGAGAGGTTTGTTGCCACAGAAAAGCTGTCTTGCTACGGGAGGGTATTGTGTTCTGGAATGTTGCCCATCTTTAAACCCCTTTTTTCCCCCTCCCCACTTATTTTTTCTCTGCTTTGTTTATGCTCTTCTATCCTCCTTGTGTTGATATAGGACGGGACTGTTCACACCAGACTTGGCATTTGAAGCCATTGTGAAAAAGCAGGTGGTGAAGCTGAAAGAGCCTTGTTTGAAGTGTGTCGACTTGGTTATTCAGGAATTAATCAATACAGTTAGGCAGTGTACCAGTAAGGTATTGAACTGGCTATTGTAGCTCTTACTTGACTGAGTTGGGAAAACCTAAAACTCTACTATTCTATTTTTCCCAACTTGCCAAATACAACCTCCAGGAATTGCTGCAAACTTCTAAAATCTTGATTCGCTAAAGTTGAGATTGTCCTGTTGCCTATATTTTTATAAAATGCTTAAATACAGCTTTATGTGGTCCAGACAACAATCTTGGCATCACATTTCAGTTAGCCCTAGCTCCCTCTTGTTTTCATCTTTTGATCTCAAACAGAAGCATTTGTGAGCTGTCTGGAGGTTGTTCAAACTAGTGAGCAGATTTCTTCTTGGATCCTGGCTTTCTATTAAGTGCATGGCTTCTTGATCTGCCATTTCAACCACTCTCTCTGAATTTTTTTCATAGCAACAGGGCCAATAAAGCTAAAGTTGTTTTAACAGTTTAATCTTAACTACATTGGCTGAAGTAAGGTGCTGTCTCTGATCTAAGTCTCCTTCAAATAGGAATTCCATTATTCCAGTATAATTGGCTTGGCCATATATTTAAAACCTGATTTGTCAGGAAACTGACTTCTCTATGATTATATTTTTGGACTCAAGCAGGCTGTCCAAACCAAGATTTCAGGATCTCATTGTCTGTGTATCTTCTTGTTATTTTTTTATAATTAGCAAAGTACTGAAGAACACTCTGTGAAGAGTAGTTTACATTGCTTGACTTTGCAGTGCTATACGTGATAGATTAAATCTGTTTCTGACTGAGGAATTGAGCTGTTGTTGATACACTGTGAAGAAGCCAGCACTTGCTGTCCAAGGTCCTTCAAGTCCCACTTACTCAAATGCAACAGGATCTCCGGTTGTCTGTCTGTCTCTCAGCCAGTCAGTCAGTCAGTCAGTCTGTTAGTCTGTTAGATTTATTTGCTGCCTATCTGGTATCGAAACAACTCTGGGAAGCTTATAGCATTAAAACATTAAAATCCTACAGATAAATATTTATAAAACAATGACATGGAAATAATAACAATAAAAATAAAATCGTAATTAAAATTATAGTTAAAAGATGGGGAGGGAGAGAGCGGAACGCATGGAGGTGGGATTGCCCCTTAATTCATTAACCACCTCCAGTGTGATGCTCCTCCATTGATGCCCCAAGCGATTTGGCAGAGCCAGGTCTTCAAGCTCTTGTGGAAGGTCAGAAGGGTGGGAGCCAATCTCATCTCAGACTCGGGGGGTAAGGTGTTTCAAAAGGCAGGAGCCATGGCAGAGAAGGTCCTTTTCCTGAATCCCACCAGCTGGAATTCCTTGACTAATGGGACCCACAACAGGCCTCCTCTCCCAGTGCAGTTGGGGCAGGCCAGTTCAGGGGGTGAGATGGTTCTTCAAGTAAGATGGACCCATGCCATGCAGGGATTTTACAATGGTAGTTGTCCAGCTGGCGTGTACTGAGATACCATAGGACTCATTACAGAAGTCTTTCCCCAAAAGTAGAATATAGGACATTTTTATGTTATAGAAATAACTTATCATTAATCTGAAAACAGGTACTGGCAAGATGACAGAAGAGATTATAAGAATGATAAAATAGGAATGCAAAGAGGGATTGGTTACTAGTTCTATTTTTTTAGTAGTGGCATTTCTTTCAACCTAAATGGCCCAAAATCATTGTTGGACTTTGTTCTGGGCAAACAGCGAGCACTGAAATGCAGTTGAAGTGCTGATTTCTGAAAGAAGTATCTTCTTTACTGATACAGCCACCATGTATATAAAGGCCTATATACTATACTGGGATTTTCTTAGTTCAAATCATTTGCTTTGCATATAAAAAATTTATATGTTCCACAAATATTTTTTTTCTTAAAAAGTTTTTTATTAGTAGTTCAAAATTAAAAATATTGGACATAGATATGACATCACTGGTCCCAAACATCTTCCAACACTTTAAATTAATACATAATATACTAATGATAATATAATAGCATATTCCTTACACCTTATACGTTATTTAAACTTAGTATAATAATAATAATTTATATCTTATTCCTATACAATTATACATATCTTTACCTACATATACCTATCTATACAATTCACATACATATTTATCTATAATAATGTATATAATTCTAGTCTAACACTACACATTTGTCTTGGCTATCCTCCTTTTATCTAACCATTCATAGAATTTTGCCCAGATTTTATAGTACCATGTTTCGCTTTTATCCTCCAGAGAGTCTGCCAATTGTCCAAATCAATACTATGCCCTAAATATTTACTCCAAATTATCAGTTTCTTTGACTTGTTCCTCAATCATGTCTCGTCCCAATAAATAGCAATATAATTTACTTATGGTCTTGCCCTTCCTGCTTAATAAAATCTTATCTAATTGTGATAATTCTTGCTTTGTATCCCATTCCATTTTGTCTTTGCTAAATTTAGATTGTATTTGGAGGTATGCCCACCATTCCAATTCAATTCCTTCTTCCTTTAAAATGTTTCTCACTTTCAATTCTCTAGCATCTTGTAATAACTTCAATCTAATTCTTGGTTTTTTCCCTTGCCAGATGAATTTTGAAATATGTCTATCCAAATTAGTAAAAAAATCTTTTTTGAGCCGAATTAGTATGCACTGGAATAGAAACAACATTTTCAGTAGGACATTCATCTTAATGGTGGCTATCCTGCCCATTAAAGATAGCTGTAATTTTCCCCATTTTTCCAAATCAGACCTAATTTGTGCCAGTAATTTATCATAATTATCTTCTTTGAGTGTGATGCATCTTGCAGTCAATTGAATTCCTAAATATCTAAGTTATTTCGTAGTCTGAATATTTATCTTTCCCTCCAATTCTTTTTTTTTTACTCTTCAGTTATATTTTTTACTATCATTTTCGTTTTTTCCTTATTTATTTTTAGGCCCGTTACTTCCCCATATTCCTCCAGTACTTCCATCAGCCTAACACTGGATTATACAGCTCTTCGATAAAAACAAGATCGTCCGCAAATGCCTGTACTTTAAAAAATTTCTTTTCTTATCTTTAAACCTTTGATCTGTACATCTTCTCGAATTGTTCTAATTAAAGTCTCTAATGATAAAATAAAGAAAATAAAGGTGATAGCGGACAACCTTGTCTTGTTCCTTTTTGGATTGGAAAATTCTTCGTCGTTTCCCCATTGATTACCACTTTGGCCTTCTGTCTAAAATAAATTGCTTTATACATTCTTATAAATTTTCCCCCCAAATCCATATAATTTAATTGTTCTAGCATAAAGTTTAGAACATAAAATTGTTCTAACATTTGACGTTATCGAACGCTTTTTGCACATCAATAAATATCAATGCCATCTGTTTTTCATTATGGACTTCATAATATTCTATGGTGTCTAAAATAGTCCTAATGTTCCTTATATGCCTTCTGGGCAGGAAGCCATTTTGGTCAGAATGAATAAAATTTTCTAGAAATTTCTTTAATCTGTCTGCCATGATTGTCATAAAAATTTTGTAATCTGAATTCAGTAAGGATATCGGCCTATAATTTTTAATATAAGTCAAATTGGAATTTTCCTTAGGAATCAATGTAATCATTGCTTCTTTCCACGATGCTGATATCCTGGCTTCAATCAATACATCATTATATACCTCTAGTAACAATGGACTTAGTATCTCCTGGTGATTTTTATAGATTTCTGACAGCAAACCATCAGGACCTGGTGCTTTATTACTTTTTTGTTGTTATCTCATTATTTAATAAACCTTTACTTTCCACCGAGATTTTTGGTAGTCCTATTTTTTGCAGATATTGCTATATCTTGCCTTCCTCAATCTTTTCTTTAATCTCATACAGATTTTTAAAGAACTCATAGGCCACCTTTCTCTTCCCCTCATTTTGACATATTAATTCTCCCTTATCATTATACAGTTTACTAATCCGACTTTTTTCCTTTTGTTTTTTTAATCTATAAGCCAACCAGTGTCCTGGCTTATTTGCATTCTCAAAAAATTTTTGTTTAATACTTTTTATTTGTTGCGCCATAATTTTCTTTTCAATAATATTCAATTTATGTTTAATTGTACCTATTTGTGTTTCAACTCCCATTTTTTTGGTTCTTTCTGCAATTCTTTTTCCATTTTACTGAGATCCTCCTCCAAATTTTTCTGCCGTTGCCTTTTTTGTTTATTATCCTTAGCCATATATGTTATTGCTATTCCTCTCATAAAAGCTTTTGCTGTATCCCACAAATTTTGATTATTCGTATCCTCTTTTTTATTACTTTGAAAAAACAAGCTCATTTGGTCATCCATCTTTAATTTAAACTTCTTTTGGTTCAAAATTGCTTTTTTTAGAGTCCACCTCTTCTTTTTTTTTGCCCTTTCCACTTAATTTTAATAGGATTGTGATCTGCCCACGGGTTTATGTCAATATTAATTTCCTCAGTTTCTAAATTTAACTCTGTTGATGCCAAAGCCATATCAATTCGAGACCAAGATTGATGTCTGCCAGAATAATATGTATATTGTTTCTGTTCCCATTTCTTTCCCTCCAACTATCCTTTATACTCAATTCTTCCATCATTTAAAAAAATGTATTGGGTAATATCCTTCTGACACCTTTTGTTAATCTATCATTTCTATAATCTAGTTCTCTCTCTACAATCATATTAAAATCACCAATTATGCACATCATGTTATGTAATTTCTTGTAAAATATTTTTTGATCCACATTTGGCACATATATTCCAACCAAGATCATTTTTCTTTCCTTCAACATTGTATCTACTATTAATATTCTACCCTCCTCATCTTTACACATTTGTTTGGCCGGCATTTCCTCCTTTACAAACATCACAATTCCCCCTTTCTTCTGCAATGATGAAGATATAAACACATTCCCTAACTTGTTACATTTTAATAAATGTTGATGTTGCTTTTTTATATGTGTCTCTTGCAAAACTATTATATCCAAATTCATCTTATACAATTTATTGAAATTTTTTTTCAATACAAATATTTTCATTGACATGGAGAATACATGTAGATATTGAAAAGCAGTAAGTTACGTGAGTCTTGTGTCTTTTGATTCAGTCAGACAAACAATAACTCAATTTCATGCTCCAGTGATGATGCTAATTATCTATTCCAGAAGTGGAAAGTCAATAATTCTATTTATTAAAAGTGGCAGTGCTGTTCTTCCAATGCCCTTCTCCTCTCCCCCCCCCCCCCCCCACTATTTGCCTTAGATGCCTGCTAGGTATCAGACATTGGCAGCCAACCACAAGTCAAACCTTAAGTATGAAGTGCTATTACTCTGTGCAGAGCACAATGTTTAAAGGAAATTTGAATATAGTCTTTTGAGATCAAAAGTTGATGCTCTTCAGTGAAGAAATACTTAAAAATATGCTTCTGACATAAGAAGCCTTTCTGCTCTTTTCTATGTTTATATTTGTGCTTGTAACCCATATGCCATAAGTTGGCTGATTATGCTCTAGACCAGGAATTTCAAACTCAATTTCATTGAGGGCCACATTAGGGTTGTGTTTGGCCTCAGGGGGTCAGGGTGGGCATGGCCAGGGTGGGCATGGCCAGCTGGACGTCGCTCGTGTTGGGGGCGCCTGTGGTGGCCCAAGCACTCTGCCAGCGAAAACAGGCTCCCGAGCTCCGTTTTTGGCTGCGATGGCCTTCTGCAACCCTCTGCCAGCGAAAACAGATCAGGAGAGCTGCCCAAGGCCCTCACATGCTCTGTTTTCGGCTGCGATGGCCTCCTGCAACCCTCTGCCAGCAAAAATGTAGCTCAGGAGGATTGCCCACAACCCTCCCGAGCTCCGTTTTTGCTGGCAGAGACACTGTGAGCCGGTCCTTCGCTGTTTCAAGGGCAGCCCCATGGGCCAGATCTAAGCACCCCATGGGCCGGATCCGGCCCCCAGGCCTTGAGTTTGACACCCCTGTTCTAGACCAACAGACTAGCTGTAAGCACAAGCTGTAGGGTTATGTAGGCCATAACTCCTTCCCTGCCACTATACTAAAACAGTTTTCATGAGTTTTGAGGATAGCAAGTAAGAGATGGACTTCCATGCCTTTACTGAAGACCTATTGTCACATGGAATACTTTACAAGGATGAGCCAGTTGGATTACAGTCCATTTGCTGCAGTATTTGAATCCTGTCTGAGGCTGCTGAGGAGCATAATTTTTGAAAGATCTTGGAAGGGAACTGCTCATTTTGACAATTCAAGAAGGATCTTCTTGAGGAAGTGCTGCTGCTTTTTCATTTTGCACATTACTAACCTTTTCAATCTCTTTTTCCCTCTCTGTCATTTTTCCTCTGTTCTTCGGAATCTCTCCTTTTGTGTTCATACTTTCTGCATGGTGCAGGACGGGGCTCTTCACACCTGATATGGCTTTTGAAGCAATAGTGAAAAAACAGATTATAAAGCTCAAAGAGCCCAGTTTGAAGTGTGTTGATCTGGTGGTCTCAGAACTGGCCATGGTCATTAAAAAGTGTTCAGAGAAGGTAATGGGTCTATACTCTTTTTTCCACTTTTCTGCTATCTCCCTAACTCTTGATAACACTTCAGGAGTATGGCTTCATATGACATCTAGCTAAATAAAAGCCTGAATGCATTCAAATAAGAAGCAATGGACACTACATGAAGTTCCATTCTTTTAGTTAATTATTACTGGTAGCTTAGTTCTTTTGACTCATTTGATTAATTGAGATGTAAGTTCCTTTCCTGTAGTTTATTGCACATGGATCAGCTATACAATTGGGTCCTATAGTAATGCTGTATTGGATCATAGCAACTATAATTGTATTTGATTTGAAATGGAACTAAAGGAATATTTTACATGACTTCCTGTGAGGTATTGTCTCTATATTAAACATGTATGTCATGAAAGATGCTTTGGAATATATACAATATTTAATGAACAATTCTCTCTAAGAGAATAATCATCTCCCTCTGATATTAAGAAGCCAGTCTTCTGTGTGCTCCTTTCTTCTACTAAACCCCTGAAGGATCTTGGGCTATTTCCCAGAAGATCATTGGGGGAGTATTAGGGAAATATTATGTCAAAATAGATTAATAAATTAAAATAGATCTGTTCTAAATTGGTAAAAATAAATTTCTTTTATTTGGTAAATCAATCCTTCCCCAGTGATAAAACAGGGAAGCAGCCCAACACAGATCTTCTTTTTTTCTTGTATGTCTGTGTAAATAGTGCTTAAAGCTGCAGAGATCTGATGTCTTATCTTATTGTCCTTAGCTTGGTTCCTATCCCAGGTTGCGAGAAGAGACAGAGAGAATTGTTACTACGTACATCAGAGAACGTGAAGGAAAAACTAAAGACCAGGTAAACAGTCAACTTCTTTATTTCTAGATAACCTTTTGGACTGGTCAAAATCAGAATTTCAAAAAGTATTTCTTAAAACAAAATGAACCTTTCCTTGGTTTTTCAATATTTGTAGTGAGCTGGAATTACTGTTAGATTAGCAATTTCAGTCTCAGCAACTTTGATGTGTGGACCAATTCCTCAGCATGCTCAACAATTGTGAAACAATGGACTAGGATTATGGAGTAGGATTTATAGTAGTTCTATTTGAGGGCAGTGCAAATAGTATTGAATACCCAGATTTTGAAGTCATAACTTTTAAAAATTAGTTTTAAAAAATTAGCTGAATTAGACCAGCTCTCTGCATTTTCTCCTGTAATTAGGAATTGCAATAGTAGAGAAAAATGCAAGCTTGGACTAGGATCTTTTTAAAATAATTTTTTTCAGCAAGCTAGTATAAGGTTAGTAGGGTATCCCAAAGGTGCTTTTTCAAGAGGCAACTGGACTTTCTTGTTTTTCTTTGAAGTCGTTTCACTTTTTATCCAGGAACCTTCTTCAGCTCTGACTGGATGTTGGGGAATGGAAGGATTTATATTCCTTGCAGACAACTGGTCATTTGCATTGTTTTAGAGAGTCATTGAGGCCACTTGGAGGTTTATTTGTGACCTCAGGGTCACCTGAGTAGTGCAAATGGATGTGGAGCCTTCTTGGAACTGCTTAAAGGACTGTGTTGTAGACTGGAGATAGATTTTTTATTTTTATTTTTATTTATTTATATTTATATGCCGCCCTTCTCCAGAGACTCAGGGCGGCTTACAATGCGTTAAGCAATAGCCTTCATACTTTTGTATATTTATACAAAGTCAGCTTATTGCCCCCAAAAAACGGGTCCTCATTTTACCCACCTTAGAAAGGATGGAAGGCTGAATCAACCTTGAGCCTGGTGAGATTAGAACTCGCAGTAATTGCAGGCAGCTGGATGTTAAATGCTGCCTTAATAGGAGGCATTAGCCTGCTACGCCACTCAGGCTGATGATGATGCTGTATCCCTCCCCCTCTTTGACATAGATGGCTCTTTGACCCCTCTTTCAAACCAACGGTCCTCTCTGTCCAAAATGTGGACTTTGCTGTCTTCAAAAGAACTTGACAGACTTGAACAATGGGCCCTATTCAAAATGAAATTTAATGTAGAGGAAAGCAAGGTTTTACACTTGGACAGGAAAAACCAAAGGTACAAGTACAGATTAGGTGAAACCTGGCTCAAAAACAGTAGGAAGTGGGAGGGGGACCTTGGAGTCTTAGTGGACGATCACTTAAACCTGAGTCAGCAATCTGCAGGAGCAGCCCAAAAAGCTAATGCTTGGTTGTATAAACAGAGGCATAGAACCAAAGTCCCGTGAAATATTAGTACCACTTTATAAAGCCTTAGTAAGACCACATCTGGACTACTGCATCCAGTTCTGGTCACTCCAGTACAAAAAAGAAGTTGAGCCTTTGGAAAAAAGGCAAAGAAGAGCAAGTAAGATGATTAAAGGCCTGGAGACTAAAACATATTAAGAACGCTTGCAGGATCTGGGTTGAGCTATATTAGAGAAAAGAAGGAGTAGGGGAGACATGATAGCAGTTTTCAGTTTTTGAGAGGCTGTGACAAAGAGGAGGGGGTCAATTTATTTTCCAAAGCAGCAGAGGGCAGGACAAGAAACAATGGATGGAAACTAATCAAGGAGAGAAGCAGTCTGGAATTAAGGACAATCACTTGTCTGAAATGGTATAGGACTGTGATGGCAAACCTATAGAACAAGGACATATGGGCTAGTTATTTTAGGGACCATTTATCACTTATTGTTTATGCACATCCTGTAAGATGTGGCAATGTGGGTACACTTCAGGTCCCTTCAGTTAAAACAATGTTATTTATTGGTGCTTTGGAATCATGCCCTTTCTATTGTGGTGCCTACCTTTGGAATAGCATTCTATCAGAGATTCATATGTTTCCCACCCTGTTAATGTTATGAAGGTACTGAGAAACTGGCTATTCTCTATTCTCCCAGAACTTGGAGTAGGGTGATGGGTGAATCCTGTAAAATTTGTATTCTTGTAAATCTATTCAGTATGTTTTTCTTCATTCATGTAGTCTGTTTCTTTATTTTATTGTTCTGGCTTTTATTTTGTTAAGTGTCCAGTATTGGTTGGAATTGGGTGTTCTTTAAATTTATGTGTGTATGTAAATAAATAAATGTTAATCTCCATAGTTGATCTTCCCTAAATGTAGAATAGACTAGATGGGTTAGTTTTTAATTCATGTTGTTTACAACTGAGAAACTCTTATCATTCTTTTTGCAGATTCTCTTGTTGATTGACATAGAGCTGTCCTATATCAACACAAACCATGAAGACTTCATTGGATTTGCCAAGTGAGTTTTTGCTATCTAATAAAGATCTAGAAAACATGTAGACTACATAGTGTCTCTGTTTTTCACTAAACACCAGAGACACCATCTATCTATCTGTTTTTCAGCTAGATCAAGTAGAAACTAAGAATATTTGATTTTAAGTTGTAAAGAAGCTTTGATGTTAAGACTTAGTTCAATTGAAATTGACTTTGAGTGGATTATAATGCCTATCATTTGAAAAACATGCTTAAAGCAAGAAATAAAATCAAAATAGCAGCAATTGAAAAGACTGACTTCCATGGTCTTTACTAATAAATTTCCTTGTGAGAAATTATCCAAGGAGCTATTCTATTTTCCCTTGTCTTATTGAGCAGGTATTGGGAACATTCACAAACATACCCAAGACACCCAGCCATTAAAGACATGAAACAACCAGCATCTTGCATTGCATCTCACTAATAACCAGTACAGTTCTCAGAGTTGAAGAAGTGTATGGGTGAACCAAGGAATGACCATAATTACCTAAGTTGCTGAATTCGGGACCAGCTTCCAAGTGGTCTTCAAAGGCAGTTCCATGTAGAGTGCATTGCAGTAGCTAAGTGAGAAGTGACAAGAAGCTTTTCGGCCCATATGTGCTATTTCTTTTTCTTTCTTTCTTTCTTTCTTTCTTTTTTATTTGATTTATATGCCGCCCTTCTCTGGAGACTCAGGGCTGCTTACAATGTATTATGCAATAGCCTTCATACTTTTGTATATATTTATACAAAGTCAGCTTATTGCCCTCATAATCCGGGTCCTCATTTTACCTACCTTTGAAAGGATGGAAGGCTGAGTCAACCTTGAGCCTGGTGAGATTTGAACTTGCAGTAATTGCAGACAGCTGATCTTAATAACAGTGCTTTAGTCTGTGCTTTAGTCTGCTGCACCACCAGGGCTCACTGGTGGCTTACTTTCTTCTTCAAGTAATGATCCACTTCAGTGTGATTAACACTGAGGGAACAGGGTCTCAACTAGAACCAGGGCCGGATTTAGATGAAAAGAGGCCCTAGGCCAGGGATGGCTAACCTTTTTGCCGTTGCGTGCCAAAAGCGGGGGGAGTGCGGGGAGGTCGCCCACATGTGTGCCCATATGCATGATACAATGTGCCCTGCCCTTGCGTATGTGTGTGCGCGCCCCCCCGCTTTTAGCATGTGATGGCCAAGTGGGCCTGGTAGACCTGTTTTTTTCACCCTCCCCAGGCTCCAGATGTTTTCTAGGAGCCTGGGGAGGGCAAAAACAGCCTTCCCCACTCCCCCGGAGGCCCTCTGGAGGCCAGAAATAGCCCATTTCCCAACTTCTGGTGGGACCAAAAGGCCCAAAAATCAGCTGGCCAGTGCACACATGCGTGCTGGAGCTGAGCTACGGCAACGCTCGCGTGCCCACTGATATGGCTCCATGTGCCACCTGTGGCACCCGTGCCATAGGTTCGCCATCACGGCCCTAGGCTATTGCACTTATGAGGCCCTTTCACCTCCCATTTTTAAGTTTGTAAATTACATGAGAGATAATAAAAGGCCCCTCTTGATCTTGAGGCCCTAGGCTGAAGCCTAGTTAGCCTAAAGGAAAATCCGGCCCTGACTAGAACCAAAGATGGAATATGTTTGGAATTGGGAGGTCTGAATCTGAACCTTTTCTTTTCTATCCAGATCTAATAATGGTCTCCAAACACCATAATTAGTGCCTCAAGGACATGCTGGTCTTGTATCTATAGATGACTTCCCACATTGGCTTCATGTAGATATTAAATACATGTGGAGAAAATGTCCACAAGAAGCCCACAAGAAAGTGACATGGGGCTCAGTCTCTTCCCTGCTTCTATTATCTGGAACTTTCCCATTCCTCAATTTCTGAACATTTCAAAAAAAATGCCTCTCATTATCAAAAGTAGCCAAAATACAAGTTTAATCCAACTTTGAAAACAATAGCAAGACACAAATGTAATAATTTAGAATGTGTAACCATGCTTTGAATGACTAGATTGTGAGGATCTGCATGAACAGCATTAAGAATATCCTTAGTTAAGCACTTAAATAATGTTGAGATGGAAGAAAAAGAATTGTTTATATATATGTAATCACCATGCTATCCTTTCAAGAAGCAAAACAAAGCAAACCCCTACTTCAGAGGGGTGATCACAGTGAAATGGATATTGAAGTAAGATGCTAGGGAATAGAACAGTGTTGTTATACTCTTTGCTGCTACTGCTTCTCTGATTACATTTAGTAATCAGTGTAATATTAAGTAACAGTGTAATATTATTTGCTCTGAATAATGAGATAGGCAGCATATAAATTAAATTAAATAAGTAAATAACTATTATTCTTTAATTTGTAATTCCAAGGTTCACTGTGAGCCTTGAAATTACAATTCAAAAATAACAGTTGCCATATTTGAGTACATATGAAAGGGAAGTATCTTCCTCTCTATGGTTTAAAGCAGGGGTCCTCAAACTTTTTAAACAGGGGGCCAATTCACAGTCCCTCAGACTGTTGGGGGGCCGGACCGGCTGGGTGGGCGTGGCTGGTGGTCTTGTGACTGAGTGGGCATGGCTAGGTGGCCATGTGACTGGGTGGGGGTGGCTAGGTGGTCTTGTGACTGGGTGGGCATGGCTAAGTGGCCATGTGACTGGGTGGGCATGGCCAATTTAGCAGTCCATTTTGCCAATTTAGCAGTCCATTAAACAATACACACACATGAAACTTTCCTGGGAATATTTTATTTGTTTTTGTTTTCATGTTGCTCTTTTAGTTGGCTTTTCTTTTTACTAGATCGTTTTTTAAGTTGTTTAATGGTCCACTTCAGAATACTCAATTTTGCAGCAATTCTTCTCAGCCCCAAAGAGCTTACAATCAACAAACCTGCCCCCCCTCTCTCTCATCTCTCATCTCTATATCTACCTATCTATCTGTGTGTGTGTGTGTGTGTGTGTGTGTGTCTTTCCATATCTCTCTCTTTCCAACTATCTCTCTCTCTCTCTCTCTCTCTCTCTCTCTCTCTCTCTCTCTCTCTCTCTCCCCTGGGGCATCTTCTGCAGGATCCCCTCCAATCCTGGCAGTGTACTGCGATACCTCATTGAATTCAGTTTCATTCCTTTCCATTTCCATTCCATCCCATCCCATTCCCATTCCCATTTCATCCTATTGCTATTGCTATTGCTATTGCTATTCCATCCCATCCCATCCCATCCCATCCCATCCCTATTCCCATTTCATTCTCTCCTTTACTATTCCATTCCATGCCCTTCCTGCCTCCCTCCCCAGGGGTAGAGACAGCTGTCCTCCTTCAGGGGCAGGCTGCCTCACCGACCAATGCCAGGACTGATATCTATGTGTGGTAGCTAAATTCCACAAAGGAAATACAGTAGATTTAAACGGAGGGAGATCTGGTCCGTCAAAAACAAAAAAATCCACCTGCGGAAGGAGCTGCCATGGGCAGGGGTGTTGTCCCAGCACGAGTAATGCCCCTTCGCTGACAGCGCACGATGCTTCATGGTGGCAACTTTGCTCAAACTGGTGGGGAGAGGGGTTCAGCTGTCACAAACATCCTGACTGTTTCTTCACGTATCAAGGGGGGAATCTTTGCTTGTTCGGAAGGCCAGTTTTCTCTGGCAACAGTAAGGCAATTTGAGTTTGGGAGAGATTTGGGGCTTGGAATGAGAATCAATCAGGAATCAGGTGAACCTCCCTCCTTTCTGTGGATCAGCGCAATGTGGGATTCTTTGAACACCCCCTACCCCGCTCCCATTTAACTAACTCCACATGAGTTTATGAGTTTATGAGTGAAAGTACATTTTATCTAATGGAGGGGAGGGGAGGGGGTGTGCGTGCCCCAACTTCTTCCATCCTCCTTGGAATCTGCCCTCCCGACCTCCTGAAGCCTCAGCCTAGCATCCTCCCCTGATCATTAGAACAAATGATAGGTTCCAGATGGAGCTTGGGCCAATTCCTGAGACTCTAGCTCATGACTCGGCTGAGGACTTGGTGGCCGCCTAGAACAGTGCGGCCGCCGGGGCCTTGGACCGCGTCGTGCCTTTGCGGCCTCTAACCCGGCATCGAACTCACCTAGCTCCTTGGTTTTCCAAGGAGCTGAGGGAGATGAAGCGCCGGAAAAGACGCCTGGAGAGCAGGTGGAGGACCAGCCGGTCTGAATCTGACCGATCGCTAGTGAGGTCTTATATTAAGACCTATCTAGTGGTGATAAAAGCGGCAAAATCTACCTATTTTGCTGCTCTTATTGCATCATCAGATAATCGCCCAGCCACCCTGTTTAGGGTGACCCGCTCCCTCCTACATCTGGAAGCGCGGGATGATCCCTTGCAGGGTCGAGCTGAGGACTTTGTGCAGTATCTGCATGACAAGATTGCTCAGATTCGGGAAGATCTGGCCTCCGACTGGGTAAGTTCAGATGGGATGATTGAGGCAGGTCTTGAGAATATTATCTGGGAGGAGTTTGATCCTGTGACTCCCGAGGACGTGGACAGGATTCTGGGACGGCTGAACGTGACCACATGTTTATTGGACCCGTGTCCCTCCTGGTTAGTGCTGGCTTCCCGGGAAGTTACACGAGGCTGGCTCCAGAGGATTATTAACGCTTCTTTGAGTGAGGGTGCCCTGCCGGTTGCTTTGAAAGAAGCGGTGGTGAGGCCCCTCCTCAAGAAGCCCTCTCTGGACCCGGCTCTTTTGGCCAACTATCGTCCAGTCTCCAACCTTCGTTTTATTGCGAAGGTTGTTGAGAGTGTGGTGGCGCGGCAGCTTCCACAGTACCTGGATGAAGCTGTCTATCTAGACCCGCTCCAGTCCGGCTTCAGTCCTGGGCACAGCACAGAAACGGCATTGGTCGCGTTGGTTGATGATCTCTGGAGGGCTCGGGATAGGGGTTGCTCCTCTATCCTGGTCCTATTAGATCTCTCAGCGGCTTTTGATACCATCAACCATGGTATCATGTTGCGCCGGTTGGAGGGGCTGGGGGTGGGGGGCACCGTTTTGCGGTGGTTCTCCTCCTACCTCTCCGACCGGTCGCAATCGGTGTTGGCAGGGGGGCAGCGGTCAACCCCGAGGTGCCTCGCTTGCGGGGTACCGCAGGGATCAGTCCTCTCGCCAGTCCTGTTCAACATTTATGTAAAGCCACTGGGTGAGATCATCCATGGCTTTGGGGTGGAATTCCACCAGTACGCTGATGATATTCAGCTGTACATCTCCACCCCAGGCCACCCCAACGATGCCCTTGAAGTGATGTCCCAGTGCCTGGAGGCCGTGCTGGCCTGGATGGGGAGGAACAGGCTTCGTCTCAACCCTTCCAAGACCGAGTGGCTGTGGCTTCCGGCGTCCCGATATAACCAGCTGGTGCCATCGCTGGTTATTGGGGGTGAATCATTGGCCCCCACGGAGAGGGCTCGCAATTTGGGCATCCTCCTGGATGCACGGCTGTCTTTAGAAGAGCATATGACAGCCGTGGCCAAGGGGGCTTTCTATCAGGTTCGCCTGATATGCCAATTGCGTCCCTTTCTGGATCGGGACTCCCTACGCACAGTCACTCAGGCACTCGTCACTTCCCGCCTGGACTACTGTAATGCTCTCTACATGGGGCTCCCCTTGAGGTGCATCCGGAGGCTCCAGTTGGTCCAGAACGCGGCCGCGCGGGGGATTATGGGAGCAACGGGACGCTCCCATGTGACACCTCTCCTGCGCGAGCTGCACTGGCTTCCTGTGGTCTTCCGGGTGCGCTTCAAGGTGTTGGTGACCACCTTTAAAGCGCTCCATGGCTTAGGGCCAGGGTACTTACGAGATCGCCTTCTGCCACCAATAGCCTCCCACCGGCCAGTATGTTCGCACAGAGAGGGCCTCCTTAGGGTGCCGTCTGCCAGACAATGCCGGCTGGCGACCCCCAAAGGGAGACCCTTTTCTGTAGCGGCACCCGCCCTGTGGAATGACCTACCCCCAGAGATACGCATGATACCTGACCTCCGGGCTTTCTGTCGAGCCCTGAAAACACATTTATTTCATCTAGCCGGCCTGGCTTAACCCTATTGTTCTGGTTTTAAATTGTAAATTGGTTTTAACTTGGTTGTTTTAAATTGTGGGCCAAAACTATTTAATTATTTTAAATTGTTTTTTAATTTTGTATGCTCTGTTTTTATTTTGGCTGTTCACCGCCCTGAGTCCAGCTGGAGAAGGGCGGTATACAAATTAAATAAATAAATAAATAAATAAATAAATAAATAAATAAATAAAGGCCAACAAATCCCGCTCTTTATCAGCGGAGGGTAGGGTGGGGACTATGCAAAAGAACGTTCGCCTTAATATGGAGTGGGGGGTGGGATATTTGAATTTGTGTCCACTGGTAGCGCTACCCCGATGGCTCCTATAGTCATAATGTGAGATTTGAGGGGGCAGCAGGGCAGAACCGCCCCCAAAAAAGAGTGAAGAAATTCAGCTGTTACAAGTGGATTATTGTGCATTTGAACATTCTGACGGAATGTTTCTTGTCCCATCCCCCCCCCCCCCCCCCCCGGTTTGGCTTCAGCTCTAAGTCTTTCATAGCCCTGAGAATTCTGAGAGTTGGAGTCCATCGGTCATAAAGGTGCAGGTAGCCCCCGTTTCTACCTGTCCCACGTGGGAGATCAGAAAGCACAAAAAACCCGGAAGCCCCAGAACAGAACGGCATCTGCGCACTGACATTTTCTCTGTGTGGCACAGCCTTTTTTCTTTTACTTTTGCTCCAGGTTCATCACCCTCTGGGCAGCCCTATCTGGGGAACTGCCAGCCCTTCCACCAGGGCTGTGAAGCAGTGCAAGGAGAGAAGCGGAAATGAGGGTGGGGGGTGTTCAAAGAATCCTACCTTGCGCAGATCCACAGAAAGAAGGGAGGTTCACCCGATTCCTGATTGATTCACATTCCAAGCCCCAAATCTCTCCCAAACTCAAATTGCCTTACCATTGCCAGAGAAAATTGACTTTCGAGCAAGCAGAGATCCCCCCCTTGATCCGTGAAGAAACAATCAGGAGACAGTTGTGACAGGTGAAACCCACACACACCCCCACCTCCGTTGGAGCAAAGCTGCCTCCACAAAGCATCACGTGGTGTTGCCTGTTGGGACCCTTCGGTTCCCCCTCACCCCAGAGGAGCGATGGTGGACCGAAGTCCCTAGCAAATCTTTTTTGCCAGCCGAGGAAAGAGTTCTTTTCTCTGCTGGCAAAAGGCGCGGCCCGTTTTCCCCCTGCGCCCTCCAGAAGCACTCTGTCAACCAAAAACAGGGCACGTGGACACTTTCTGGGGCCTCCACCCACCCCTTTTTTGGCCTCCCCCACCCCCCAGAAGCACTTTGCCGACCCTCACAAACCTAAGCCCTTCCCATGGCTGAAGGGTGGGGGCCGGCAGGTGGGTGTGGTGATGTGGGCAGGGCAGCCTCGTGGTCCCACATGGGCCGGATTAATGGCTTTGGTGGGCCAGATCTGTCCCACGGGCCGTAGTTTGAGGATACCTGGTAAAGTGAGTTAGATTACAATAATCTAATAATACAGCTAGTCCTTATTTAGTAATTACAATTGGGACTGACAACTTGATTGTCAGCTAAGTGGTTGCTAAATGAAACCGACTGTGTTTATGGTCTTATTTTTCTTTTGTTTTACAGACCTCTGAAGGTCATAAATGTGAGAATTGGTTGCAAAGTTACTATTTCATAACTTTCCTAACTGCAAATAGTTGCTATATGAAGCAGTCACTAAACAAGAACTAAGTATACCTTACAACTTGAAAAAGATTCTAATTCTGTCAATCTGGTTCTGATTAAAACTTGTGGTTTTTTTAAAAAATGACTTATCATTTCTGATGGTCAAGCTTTGAGAAAAAATATCCTGAAGGGGGGGCACTGATATTACAGATAGTCCCAGATTTACAACCATTCATTTAGTGACCATTTGAAGTTACAACAGCACTGAAATAAGTGACTTAGAACCATTTTTCACACTTACGACGATTGCAACATCTTTATAGTCACGTGATCAAAATTCAAATGTTTGGCAATTGGTTCATATTTATGACAGTTGCAGTGTTCTGGAATCACGTGATCATATTTTGCAACCTTCTGACAAGCAAAGCCAATGGAGAAATTAGATACACTTAACCATGCTTTTAACTTAACAATTGTAGTGATTCACTTAACAACTGTGACAAGAAATGTTGTAAAGTGTGGCAAAACTCACAAGAACTATCTCACTTAGCAACATAAATATTAGGCTGTTGTATTTCCTCAATGTATTTCAATGTATGAGCACTACCTGTAATGTGTTCAGAAAGATTAAAGTGAGAGTACCGTTTATACTGCACTGGTAAGACCACACTTGAAATACTGAGTCCATTTCTCGTCATCACGATACAAAAAAAATGTTGAGACACTAGAAAGAGTACAGGGAAGAGCAACAATGATGATTAGGGATCTGGAGGCTAAAGCATACAATGAATGATGGCAGGAACATGATATGTCTACCGTAATGAAGAGAAGGAATAGGAGCGACATCATAGCAGTCTTCCAATATTTGAGCGGCTGTCACAGAGAAGGTGGGGTAGACTTATTCTCCAAAGCATCTGAGGGCAGGACAAGAAGTAATGGATGCAAAGGTTATTAAAGAGAGATCCAACTTAGAATTAAGGAGAAATTTCCTGATAGTGACAACGAATAATTACTGGAATGGCTTGCCTCCAGAGGTTGTGTGTGCTTCATCGCTGGATGATTTCAAGAAGAGATTGGACAACCATTTGTTTGGAATGGTTAGGATTAGGCTCAAGCAGCAGGTTGGACTAGAAGACCACCAAGGTCTCTTCCATCTCTATTATTCTATGATTAGTGTCTCTTATTTCTCCAACTTTCCTAAATCATTGTTACTCAAGAAGTATACCACCAGCTTTGTAGCTAGATTTATGAGATTTGTTTATATTAGTTATTCTGAATGTTTGTTTATCCATGTATTTCCTTGATGGAATCACTGGAAATTACATTTGGTTTACCATATTTGGTTTTGCTTTTCTCTTCCCTTAAATACGTTATCAAGTTTGATAGTCTCCTTTTTAATTTTTTTTAAGTTTGTTGCTTCTTTACTGGGTTCAATGTTGTGTTTCTTTCTGCAGACAGATTGCAAAAGGAAAGTATAATACTTCACTTTTTGTGGCACTCTAGTGGCTATAGCTTCTGAGCATACTGTATACATATGCTCAGACAAGCTGCATCAAACTGTTGATTATTACATTCCATGGTAATAACATTTAGCTGTTACAGCCCACAAGAAATAAGATTCTCTTGAAATAGTTTGAGTTTTGTTCAGTTGGAACATAATTTACTCAGAATGTTCTAATGAAGTTTTTTGAATGAAACAACTTATTTAGAGTACACATTGAAATTATTTTTCGTCTTTGTGCATACTTCTGATTCTCTATTCAGTCTATTATTATTTAATTAACCCAAGGCTTGTCCAACAGTGTAAAGTTGGCAATTTTCTTATTTCTGTGAATATCTGTTCTGCATAACTTTGTCAATTTTCCCCTTTTCCTTCAACTCAGTCACTATAGCCTTAATTCCTCAGCAACTTGCTTGCATTGTATACATACTCCCATAACCTCTGCAAATGGCTGATGTAGTGCAAGTTGCAAAAGGCTGTACTGTTGATGTAACTTATTCTTTCATGTGCTGTTATATAACAGAATGACAGAATTGGAAGGAACCTCAGAGGTCTTGTAGTTCAGCCCCCTGCTCAAGCAGGAAATTCTCTGCCAGTTCATACAAGTTTTCCAGTGCGCTACTCCTACTCCATGGCTGGGGTTACTTCCTCATGTTTTGACAGGAACTGAATGAAAATTAAATAGAATTTCATCTCTTTGTGCTGTGGCCACGCCCAGCTATCTCATAATCATCCAGTTTTTCACTCAGTTGCTGACTGACTGACGTGTTTTTCTCTTCGTGTGGGGTCTTTACATTTGCCCCACTTTTTCTAGATTTGTCTAGGTATTTTATTTATATATATATATATATATATATATATATATATATATATATATATATATATTCGGTGGAGAGTAGAAGATCTTATTCAGCTGCAAAGGCGCATGTGACATGTCTGGGGCTCCAGGCTGTCCCGCGCCTCAGTGCTTCGCGCCATTAGCAATCACTGGATTCTGTCCCTTCAGGGCGGATCCAGTCAAAAAATCTAGCCGCCAATGCATAGCCGCCAGCACCATCGTCGTGGCTCTCCCTTAGTTTTAGCTTTAGTTTTATTTGATTTATATACTGCCCTACTCCCGAAGGACTCAGGGCGGTGAACAGCCACAAGATAAAACACATAAATACAAATTTTAAAAGCAAAATAAAACCAAATTAAACAATTTGGCCGAAGACAGATTTAAAACACCCCAATAATTTAGAACAGATTAAAATATACATTTTAAAAAGGAAAAAAGGGAAAAATTAGGCCAGACCAGCCTCATGGAATACAAAGGTCGTGAGAGTGCGGTGGAAGGTGCGTAGATCCGGGATCCTCCGTATCTCCGGGGGGAACTCATTCCAGATAGTAGGTGCCCCCACAGAGAAGGCTCTCCCCCTGGGGGCCGCCAGTCAACATTGTTTGGCCGACGGCACCCGGAGGAACCCCTCTCTATGACAGCATACCGTCCAGTGGGAGGCTACTGGTGGCAGCAGGTAGTCCTGTAAATAACCAGGTCCTAAGCCTTAGCGGGCGGCTCCGGAGTTCCTGCACGTTCTTCGTGCATACTCTGAGGTTTCTTGCTTTGAGTCATTGTGGAGGTGAAGGGATCGCCCTGCTGAGTGAGCGGCAGGCCTCCTGACCGAAGTGGCAGTTCGGATGCTGTCATCGCGGTGGCCATTGCCACAAGGCAGACGGGTCTTCCTGAACTCCAGGTGACGAGTGGCCGTCATATTGTTTCCGCTTCCATGGCCGCCATTTTGGACGCCCATCGAGCACGACGGCATTGCCGACCTTTGCGGCAGCCATTTTGGAGACTAGTCCAGTAGCGGCCTCCATTTGACAGCGCCAAGCGGCCTGACATTTCTTCCAGGGCGAAGTGGCACATTTGGCGCGTTTCCAGCTGGTGACCTTGCAATCCTGCTGCCTCTATTCTCCTGGCTTCCAGGAACGAGGACCGGAGTTGAGGAGGTTTGGGGCCAGGTACCGCTCGCAGGATTGTTTGAGACTGGTGGTGAACTTTGGGGATCCTTAGTCCCACCTCCGTTTTAGCCCCATTGTTTGCCCAGATTGAACCTCAGGGTTCCAATGGCAGATTCCTCATTGTCCTCCGACTTAGAACTGGAAGCCAGCCCACCCAGACCCACTAAGCCACATAAGAAAGTGTCGGGGAAGTGGACTGCTACCTCCAGTCGCAAGCCCAACCAACTTAAGGCACCCTCTGGTTTGGAAAGGATGCGTTGAGGCGTCACAGGGCCTTGGAGCACCATGGTATACAATAAGGCCAGGCATTCTGCCTCAGTTTCTTTGGGTCTGGCATCTCCGCCCTTACAGCTTGCCCCTTTAGCTACTGGGGAGACTGTTTCGGAGGCCCGTGCACCCACTGTGGTTCCGGACTACGCGTCCATGGAGGACTCCGCTCGCCCCAGTCAGCCACTGGGTGTCGCAAAAGGGGTCTCAAGATCCATGCCAGATGTCTCATCGGCTGGGTTGGCTGCCCCTCAGGCATCTCTCCGGGGTCCGCCGGAGGCCACATTCACCCTGATAGCTGCGGGCCTCCGCACAGCAGAGCCACCATCAGCAGGACCTCAATTTGACTTTCAGTCTATGCTGTCTACGGCATTGTCAACAATTCTGTCAGCTGGTCTACAACAGGCGGCTCAGGTACCCTTTCAACCCCTGTCCGCGCAGGACTTGTCCCAGGCTCAGTCGGCCTTCAGACCTCGCTCCCCTCACGGCGGGAAACCACGTCCTCCATAGACTCTGACCACAGGGAGGACTGTCCAGAGGATATCGAGTTCTCTGAGGATGAGGGCCTGTTGCCTGATTCACCAGCCTTCACTGGCCTTTTTCAGCCTTCGTTGTTTAAATCTCTCCTACACAAGGCAAGATTGACAACGAATCTCTCATGAGCCCCCCTCTGGTTCCCAGACTGCAGTAGGACCGCATGATGTGTTGGGGTGAAGGTCTCCAGACAGGAAAAGGATTTCATCCCCTGTCCCCAACTATTTTCTGATGTGATTCAAACGTCATGGGGTCAACCTGGGTCTTTAACTACACCCAGCAATCTAGACAAGAATTTGTATTGTTCTGCCCCTGAGTTGGAGGAGCTTTTGGTCTTACCTGCTGTCGATGCTCCTGTAGCGAGACTGTCTTCTGCATCACTTATCTCAACTGACTCCTTGGACGGCCTCAAATCAGAGGACCGGAAAGCGGAACTGGCCTTTTGGAAGTCGTACCAAGAGGTGGCCTGGGTGATCAAAATGGTGATGGCCATGTCATTCTTCAACAGAGCATCGCTCATTTGGTTGAGACAATTGCAGGAGGGGCTTCCCCCTGAGGAAACCAGACTGCACCAAGACATAAACAAAATTGTAGCAGCCACTGAATATTTGGCAGACGCTTCCTTGAACTCGGCCAAATTTGCATCGCGGGGTCTCGCCTCCACGGTCACCTCAAGGAGGCTCTTCTGGCTTCGTCATTGGAAAGCCGATGTCAAAGCCAAGTGGAAACTGGCAGCAGCCCCCTACAAAGCTCCCAACCTGTTCAGCGCCGCGCTGGATCTGGTCCTCGTCGAGGACAAAGACAAGTGCAAAGTCCTCCTATCGTTATCATACCGCAGACCAGAGCGCCGTTACACTCTGTACACCCAACGGCAGCCCTTTCGTGCCATCTCTGGACCCGGGGGGTCCTCTACTACCGTCCTTCCACGGAGGTGACCGCTTCTCAGACAGACAACAATTCTGTGACCATGGCACACCCCAGCAGTCCTCCAAGCGCTCCTTTTGCGGCTCTGGTTACAAGCCCTTCCAACAGGGCAAATGATGCCCGGTTGTCGGGTCCCATTGGCGGTTATCTCCAATCATTCCGCTGCCAGTGGAAACTATCGACATTGGATGTGTGAGTCTGTCAAACCGTGTCTCAGGGACTTTCCATCGAGTTCACTGGCTGCCCTCCAAGTCGCTTTTTACGGTGCCCGATCCCGACATCGCCCGAGAAGAGACTCCTCATGTCCAAGGAGATCCGACACCTTCTGGATATCAGGGCCATAGAGCGGGTGCCCAGAACCAGTTTCTACTTGGTTCTCTTTTTGGTGCCCAAGAGTTCGGGGGGCTGGAGAGGGATCCTAAATCTGAAACACCTGAATCTGGCAGTCTGCTATCGCAGATTCAAAATGCATTCTGTCTGGTTGATCCTCTGTGTGGTACGAAAGGGGGACCTCTTGCAGTCCGTGGACCTACGCGAAGCTTACCTGCACATGCCGATCCATCCTTCCCACCGGAAATTCCTGAGGTTCGAGTATGCGGGCAATCATTTCCAATACTATGCCATGCCCTTCGGGCTCTCGTCAGCGCCCAGAGCCTTCACCAAGCTGATGGCGGTGGTGGCAACGACTCTCAGGGCCATACTGGTGAGGGTCTTGTGTTACCTCGATGACATTCTGGTCCTCTCGTCATCTCAGGACCAGGCGGCATGCGACATGGAGCTGGTGATTAGGGCCTTCCAACTGCACGGCTTCTAGATCAACTGGGACAAGAGCCCTTTCACCCGTCTCCTTCACCTTGGGGCTGTCATAGACTCGAACAAAGGGCAAGTGTTCTTGTCTCCGGAGAGAACACAGAGCATCAGCGACTTGGTCTGCCAGGTCCTAGCTCAGAGGTCGGTCTCCCTGCTACTCCTGTCTCAACTGCTAGGGAAAATGGTGTCCTGCTTCACTATTGTTCCTGGGGCTCGCAGACACTCTCGCCCCTTGCAGTGGTTCCTCCTCCCTTTCCAGCGGATAGGACGCTGCAACACAATGCACAAGGTGTACTTGCCTCCGCAAATTCGCCTCTCCCTTCACTGGTGGACATCGCCAGCCCTTCTACAGGGCTGCCATTTTCTGGAACAGGACCAACTAATGCTAACCTCAGACGCCAGCCTTCAGGGCTGGGGTGCCCATCTTTTCAATCAGGTGGCCCAGGGACTGTTGTCACCTGCCGAGAGGCTGCACAGCATCAGCCTTCTGGAACTGAGGGTGATTCGACTGGCTCTGTGTCATTTCCGGCCCGCTTGGAAGGACATCACGTCCTGATACTCACAGACAACGTTTCTGCCAAGGCGCATGTAAATCGGGAAGGGGGCACAAAGTCCCGGTCCTTGGTGCTCGAGTCGGAGAGTCTCTTCAGTTGGGCAGAACATCATCTTCTATCGATCAGGGTGGACCATATCTCCAGGGTAGCCAATGTTTGAGCGGACTGGCTCAGCTGGGAACAATCGACCCGGTGGAATGGCAGCTCCACCCCCGGCTGTTTCAGGAATTCACGATTCGCTTCAGTACTCCGGTCATTGACCTGTTCGCAAGTCAGGCAAACGCTCAACTTCCTCGGTTTATGTCTCGCTACCCGAGCCTGTTGGTGGAGAACCACAATGCTCTGCGGTGTCACTGGCCCCCCGGTCTTCTATACGTGTTTCCGCCAATTCCAATCATTCAGCAGATCATTCAGAAGATGATCGTCAACAAAGCCGAACTTCTGTTGGTGGCCCCCAATTGGCAACGTCGCCCATGGTTCGCTGACCTCATGGAATTCTCCGTCAATCGCCCGTGGGTGATTCCACCACATCGGATATCTCTGTGCCAGGGGGCCATCTGTCATCCAGAGCCTCAGTGGTTCCGGTTGACCGTCTGGCGTTTGAGTGGGTCATCCTAAAGAAGGATCGCCTCTCGGACAAGGTGATTAGTACGATTCAGGCTTCCAGACGGCCGTCCACGGCTCGTATCTACGAGGCGTCTTGGAGGGCGTTTTGTGCCTGGTGCTCTGGACACCACGTAGACCGGACTTCAGCTGCCGTCCAGGACATTCTCGATTTCCTTCAGGTGGGCTTGGACAACGGCTTGGTTCCGGCCACCTTACGACGTCAAGCAGTGACCCTGTCCACAATGGTCTCGTGCTCTCCTTATCAGTCCTTGTCGCACTATCCTTGAATACAAGGGTTTCTCCATGGGGCCATGAATTTTGCCCACCTATGGTTCATCGGTACCTGTCATGGGATCTTCCGCTGGTTCTACAAGCGCTGACATTGCCGCCGTTTGAACCCCTCGGGTCCGTGGTGCTCAAGTTCCTTTTGTTCAAGGTAGCCTTCCTTGAGGAAGGTAGCCTTCCTCACATCGGCCAGGAGGATCTCGGAGCTCTCAGCATTATCCATCAGGAAAGATCTCTGTATCTTCCATGCCAACACGGTGGTTCTCCGGCTGGACCCTTCATGCCCAAAGTGAACTCCTGGTTTCACCGGGCCCAGGAGCTCATCCTACTGGACTTTTGTCCGTCACTTCGACACCACCGGGAAAGGCGTTGGCATACGTTGGATGTGCGAAGGGCCCTTCATCATTATATTCGTTTTACAGCCTCCTTTCGAAAGACTGAGGCCCTTCTGAGCATATGACGGCTGTGGCCGGGGGACTTTCTATCAGGTTCGCCTGATTCGCTAGTTGCATCCCTTTCTGGACCGGGACGCCTTGCACACAGTCACTCACGCCCTTGTTACCTCCCGGCTGGACTACTGTAATGCTCTCTACATGGGGCTCCCCTTGAAGAGCACTCGGAGGCTCCAAGTGGTCCAGAATGTGGCCGCGTGGGTAATTATGGGTGCAACTCATTGTGCCCATGTAACACCTCTCCTGCACGAGCTGCACTGGCTCACAGTGGTCTTCCGGGTGCGATTCAAGGTGTTGGTTACCACCTTTAAAGCGCTTCATGGCTCAGGACCTGGGTACCTACGAGACTGTCGTCTGCCACCGATAGCCTCCCACTGACCAGTTCGCTCCCACAGAGAGGGACTCCTCAGGGTGCCATCGGCCAAATTATGTCGGCTGGCGACACCCAGGGGGAGAGCCTTCTCTGTGGGAGCCCCTGCCCTTTGGAATCAACTTTAAGAGCCTTGGATAGTACAGTGGTCTAAAGCCCTGTTATTAACATCAGCTGCCTGCAATTATTGCAGGTTCGAATCTCACCAAGGCTCAAGGTTGACTCAGCCTTCCATCCTTTCTAAGGTAAGTAAATTGAGGACCCAGTTTGTGGGGGCAATAAGCTGACTTTGTATAAATATACAAAAGTATGAAGGCTATTGCTTAGCGCATTGTAAGCCGCCCTGAGTCTCCGGAGAAGGGCGGCATATAAAATCAAATAAAACAAAAAACAAAAAACTGTCCCCGGACATACGCAAGATCTCTGACCTCCGAGTTTTCCGCTGTGCTCTTAAGACCCTGCTCTTCCGACAGGCAGGGCTAGCTTCATAATTGAGTTTTAAATTCGGAGTTCTTAAATTTTTGGGTTTTTAAGCTAATTTTGGCCTTAAATGTAATACTTTTAAGAATTTTTTAAATTTAAATTGTGATATTTGTATTGTGTTTTTACCTGGGTGTACACCGCCCCAAGTCCTTCAGAAGAGGGGCAGTATAGAAATAAAATTATCCTTATCCTTCTGGTCTCCTTTCATCGGCTTCGATGGGCCAGAAGATCTCCGCATCCACGGTATATCGACTGCGTACGAGCTTCAATCTAAGCCCCTTCTGGGCAGAATCTTGCCACATTCCACCCATAGCGCAGCTACCACGGTGACTTGGGCTATGCAGGCTTCGGTCTCGGACATCTGTTGTGTGGCCACTTGGTCATCGATTTCCCCGTTTATTCGACACTATAAAATTGATGCTTATGCCTCAGCGGAAGCCTTTGGTCGGCGGGTGCTGCAAAGTGTACATGTGGACTTGGCCTCAGGGAGCAGTCAGCCTCCCGCCCATGGGGTTTGAGCTTGGGTATATCCCAGCCATGGATTGTAGCAGTGCACTGGAAAATGGACGTTGACTTACCTGAATGTCCCTTTTCTGGGCGCTGTGACTACAATCCATTCCCTCCCTACCTTTTGTTTGGCTTCCTGCGTTGTCCCTGAGGGTCCTGGAACTACTAGTCCTTGTTACCTTTTTTCTTCGGTGCCTTGTTTGTTCCTAGTTGTTCTGCACCTTTGTGACAAGACTGGAGGATTATGGGATAGCTGGGCGTGGCCACAGCACGAAGAGACGAAATTCTATTTAATTTTCACTCAGTTCCTGTCAAAACATGAGGAAGTAACCCCAGCCATGGATTGTAGTCGCAGCGCCGAGAAAAGGGACGTTCAGGTAAGTCAACATCCGTTCTATGCCAGTTCATAGAAGTGACTGTCCAGTCTCTTCTTAAAAGCTTCCAGTGATCGAGCACCCACAAGTTCTGGGTTCTTGCCATCGGGAAATTTCTCCTTAATTCTAGGTTGTATCTTTCTTTGACAAGCTTTTACCCATTATTTCTTGTCCTGCCTTTTGGTGTCCTAGAGTCAATCCCCTCTTCTTTGTGGCTGCCGCTCAATTGGAACACTGCTATTATGTCACCCCATTCTTTCTTTTCATTAAGGTAGACATACCCAATTCCTGCAACCATTCTTCATATGCTTTAGCCTCCAGTCCCCTAATAATCTTTGTTGTTCTGCAGTCTTTCTAGAGTCTAAGCATCTTTTTTGTATCATGGTGACTAAAACTGGACAAAGTATTCCAAGTGTGATCTGACTAAGGCAGTGTAAGTGGTGCTAGCCTAGGACTGCATTGACTTTTTTTGGCAGCTGCAACACACTGCTGACTCATTTAAGTGATTGTCCACCAGGACTTTTAGATCCCTCTCACAGTTACTGCTGTTGTGCCACCTATTCTGTACCTGTGCATTTGCTTTTTTCTTGCCTCAATGTACATTTCTTACCATTGAATTGCATTTTGTTGGATAGGGCCCAGTGTTCAAGTCTGTCAAGATTGTTCTGAGTCTATCTACTAAAGTGTTAGTTATTCCTGCCAGCTTGGTGTTATTTTGGTGTTGTTCAACATTTATGTAAAACCGCTAGGCGAGATCATCCGTGGTTTCGGGGTGAGTGTTCATCAGTATGCTGATGACACACAGCTATACATCTCCACCCCAGACCACCCCAATGATGCCCTTACTATGATGTCCCGTTGCCTGGAGGCCGTGCGGATCTGGATGGGGAGAAACAAACTCAGACTCAACCCCTCCAAGACCGAGTGGCTGTGGCTTCCGGCATCCCGGTATAGTCAGCTGGTACCATCACTGACAATTGGGGATGAGACCTTACTTCCCACAGAGAGGGCTCGCAACTTAGGTGTCCTCCTGGATTCATGGCTATCTTTAGAAGAGCACATGACGGCCGTGGCCAGGGGGGCCTTTTATCAGGTTCGCCTGATCCGCCAGTTGCGTCCCTTTCTGGATCAGGATGCCTTGCGTACAGTCACTCATGCCCTAGTCACCTCCTGTATGGACTACTATAATGCTCTCTACATGGGGCTCCCCTTGAAGAGCACCCACAGGCTCCAGCTGGTCCAGAATGTAGCCACACGGGTGATTATGGGCGCAACTCGTTACGCCCATGTAACACCTCTCCTGCACGAGCTGCACTGGCTCCCGATGGTCTTCTGGGTGCGATTCAAGGTGTTAGTCATTACCTTTAAAGCGCTCCATGGCTTAGGACCTGGGTACCTACGAGACCGTCTTTTGCCACCAATAGCCTCCCACCGACCAGTTCGTTCTCACAGGGAGGGACTACTCAGGGTACCGTCAGTCAAATCATGTCGACTGGCGACTCCCAGGGGGAGGGCCTTCTCTATGAGGGCTCCAACCCTTTGGAATGAACTGCCCCCAGAGATATGGAATATCCCTGATCTCCGTGCTTTCCGCCGTGCCCTCAAGACCCTGATGTTTCAACAGGCGGGGTTAAACATGAACATGTGAATGATCTTTTAAAATGTACACCGCCTTGAGTCCTACGGGAGAAAGGCGGTATATAAATATAATAATAAATAAATAAATAAATAAAAATCTGCAAATACAATAAATTCCCCTTCTATCCCCTCATCTAAATAATTTATGAAGATTGTGGGGAATCCTAGGCTTAAGACAGAAGTCTTTGCATGCTTCCCTCCATGTAGATGTAGTTTCATTGAGGACTACACATTGAATGTGATTTGTCATCCATTCACGAATCTATCTGATGGGATGCTGTCTCTCCCACATTTTTCTCTCTTACCAAGAAGCTGTGGTTTACTATGTCAAATGCCTTATTGATGTACCTATAGCAAGTTTAGATTCTTTAACAAAATTTACTTTCATCTTTTTTTTGCAAACTTGTAAAATATGTTAATTTTTTCCCCTCTGTATTAAAATACCAATCTTTTGGCACAAGAGTCTGAAAGTTTTCTTAATAAAGACAAAAGCTTGCTACTTTTAAAATCAATGATTACCATAAAAGAAAAACCTGAATCCCTTTGTTTGTTTGTTTTTATATTATGATATGATCCTAAGGACTTTAATAATGTGGCTTATGCGAACTGCAAATAAAATATTTACCATCAATGTATCAAATGGCCTGAGAGTGACTTTCTTTACAGCATGTAAATGCATATATTTCTTCTTTTCTTTTTAATACAGAGTTCTTTTTTTCCCTTTAATTTATCTTGGTTTTTCTTTGAATTGTCTCACTTTTATTTCTGGATGCCTTTGAAACTGTCCAAAATTCCCCAGCTGTTACACTGAACAGCACATGGTGACTGGGTGCGTATCTGCCTGTGAGAGTTTTTTTCTATTATGACAAGAATCCAAATTGTCTAATCTTTTGGAACACTTGCTAGAAGTATCTTGCATTTGGACTGCACTGGAATGAAGTTTGGAATTGAACAGTAAAAATTACTTCTTACAAATCTTCACTCGAAAAGCAAACACAGCTACTTACGGTATCTGTCATGCACATCATGTCAGATCATTTCTTTGAAGGACTTGTTTGTGCTGCAGATTAGAAAAGAAAAAAAATAATCATGGATTTCTTCTGATGAGTTGGAGCAATTCCTTCTGTTGCTTGCATTTTTATATTTCAATACAGATAAGAGAACTTTTCTTTTGCCAAAGCTGAGAGGGACACAGAACTAGCTTTCATTTCCCCAAATTTTAAGTTATTAAGCTTTACTGTTGCCAACCATATAAATGATGCCTTCAAACTACTCTAACAGAGAGGAAGCAAAACCTTTTGTTTCTTAATGGCTGCTTGATTCTCTGGTTCTAATATTTTATTTACTTTTTATCTCTCATTTATTGAGAGATAAATTTATTGAGACTTCTGGTATTATAAACAAAAAACCAGATTCAAATTTACATGCAAATTGAGCTTGCTTATACAAAGTGATTGTGTGACACACATCCATGTTCACTAGTTGAAGGCTGTGGTTAAAACTCTATGCAGCATAGAAGAGGGAAATGCTTCTACTGTCTTAAGTACAGATAGTTTTCAATTTACAACAGTTCATTTAGTGACCATTCGCAGTTACAACAGCACTGAAAAAACTGACATCATTTTTTACACTTATGACCATTGTAGTATCCCCAAATTCACATGATCAAAATTCAGATGCTTGGCAACTGACTCATACTTATGACAGTTGCAGTGTCCTAGGTCATGTGATTATCTTTTGCAACCTTCTGACCAGCAAAGTTAATGGGGAAGTCAGATTCACTTAACAACTGTGTTACTAATTATACAATTGCAGTGATTCACTGAACAATTGTCACAAGAAAGGTAACATGGGGCAAAGCTCACCTAACAAATGTCTCACTTAACAACAGAAATTTTCAGCTCAATTGTGGTTGTAAGTTGAGGACTACCTGTATTATACAAGTTGTTAATAGGGCACTTAGTAATTTGAAATGACATTCACCCAAGAAAATGGTACCTAAGTTGCTGTTTCTACCTCTGAAAGTTGGCGATCACAATTTAGATTTAGTATTGTAAATTGTCTTCCTAATTTAAAATTCTGTGGAATATCAAAACTTAGTGGCTTGGATTGTATATAATGCTGATCTGTGGGTTTTTTAGGCATGGTTTATTATTTACAATTATTTGTGACCGTTCATCTTCCCTGGAAATTATGCATTCATGCAACAGGCTGAGAACCTCTTGCACAGTGGTGGAACTGCTATGGAAAAGTTGCATCAGCTTCTTCTCACTGGATGACATGATGGTGCAGTGCTTAGAATGCAGTATTGCAGGCTAATCTGCATTCCCGCTGACAGGAGTTCGATCCTCACCGGCTCAAGGTTGACTCAACCTCCCATTCTTCCGAGATTGGTAAAATGAGGACCCAAATTGTTGGGGGCAATATGCTGACTCTGTAAAACAGCTTAGAGACAGCTGTAAAGCACTATGAAGGTCTACATGCTATTGTGCTTATAGCATATAAGTCTACATGCTATTGTGATTGCTATCTCACTGGAGATAGCAATCTCTATCTGGCTTGGTGAGATGGGCAGATATTGCCCAAGATAGGTGATCTTGCAAGTGCCGTAGTCCTGTCCTGTTCCTAGATACCAAAGTGATGGGAAGCTGGTTGCCTGCCTGTTTGACCTAGCCAAAAGGGTGGATGGCACTAGGTATTCCTTTCAATGGTGTCATCCAGTGATATCAAGCTGTCACACCTTTTCCAGAGCAGTTCTGTCACTATGAAAGAGGTTCTACCATGTGATTCAGCAGCCTCCACCCTCACCCCATTATTTAGAGATCTATGTCCTGTTCAGAGGTGCTTGTGGTTTGATGAAATTATTAAAAGAAAGCATGTTTTTCTAGATGTGAAGTGTGGGAAGTTGGGAAAATGCGAGGGGAGGGGCCAGCTGATTGGTAACAAAGCATGGCATGTCCTCAGCATGTGAGAAGTTGAAGGGGTGACTGCAAGCAAAGGCTGCATTCTATGGCTCTTCTCCAAAGAGCGGCAAAGTTTTTTGGCCAAGCGGGGCAATGACTTCAAGGTCAGTAGAAGTGGTGTGTTGCTGGTGTGTGATTGATGTTGCTTGTTCTAGATACCCAAGGCAAAAGGGGAGTAGGGAGGTGCAGCTGCAGAAGGCAACGTTATGTGCTTGGGGAGCATCAAAGTGTATGTCGTGAGGGGGCAGGGTGTTTGCTAAGGATAGAGTGTTTTGTTTATGTGGCGGGAGGAAGATTAGGTGTGCATGGGAAATTGGTTATGGAGTGTTGTTTTTGTAGGTGCATGTTGTATCTGGATGGAAAACGATCTGAGCTCCAGTGTAGCCATCAGCTCTGTGGCCCTCAGCTCAGCAGCATCCAGCTCACCCACCCTGGCAGTGAGGTGGTGGGCATGGTGAGGTTGGATGGAGCCTAGCACCCTCCCTTTTGGGGGATGGCAATGCACTGTGCAACCACTAGAAAAGTACACTTCGTGGGGAAGAGCAGCCCAATTGCCCTAGCAGCCCAGCACCCTCCTTTGGGGGGTGGGGGGTGGCAGGGCACTGAGTGGGAAGGCATGCCACGTCCACTACCTCCCAGCGCGCACAGCCTTTTGAAAAAGCAGGCACTCAAGGCTGCTGCATACCTCACCTGGTGCCTTCTCAGTGCACCAAGTCCAATGGGAAGGCAGAGCATATGGATTGGCTGCCAGGATGTGTGGCTATTTGTGGTAAATTGTCCAGAGCAATTAAGACAGCTGGCATGGGGGAGGCCAGAATGAAGTGGGAGGGGCCAGGCAGCTGTGGCCATTGTCCATTCTGACTTTAATCTGTATATATCACCAGAAGTTTTCAAACTTTGAGATACTAGAAAACTGACTAATTGGATAGAACTGGGAACCAAGCCCAGAACCAGCTTTAGCACTGCTCCCACTTAGCCTGCATGCCTTATCTGACTTTTAAAAATGAAATGTGATTACCCTCATCTCTTTTGGGGGAGTCCTGATTCACAGTGTGAGAATCCCTGCCTTAACCTAAACTCTCCAAAAGAACAGTAGCACCCCTATATTAAAGTTTCAAACACCAAATAAATCAACAAAACACTTTTTCAAATAACATGCTGAATTATTTTGTCCACATAGTTGCAGATAAATTCAAGGCCCATGCATTCTTAATTGGCTGCTCTGAAATAAATGGAGATCTTCAATTCACATCCATCCATCCATCCATCCATGCATCACATATGTATAACTTTCAACATAGTGACTCTGGGCAGTGTACGTAGTAATAATCAAGTAAAAACCATTAAAATAGCCAATTTAAATTTAAAATAAAAACTAATAAAATGAGGTACAACATAATAATGAACTTCATTAACTGTCATATAGCCATCTAACAGGTTGCACTTTACCATGAAACTACCATGCAATACCCCAAGCTAGTTGACAAAGCCATATTTTAAAGGCCTTCCAGAAGACCAACATAATTGAGGCCAACCTCACCTCAGGGAGAGTGATGTTCCACAGAGTCGGGCTTACTGCAGAAAAGGCTTTCTTCCTAGGTCCTGCTGAACAACATTGCCTAGCTGCCAGAGCCCACAACATGCCTCTCATGGTAGACCTCATGCATATAGATGCATCAAATATCCTAGTCCTGTGCAATAAAGGGCTTTAAAGGTTACAATCAATATTTGTTTTGGACCTGGAAGCGAACTGGAAACTAATGCAACTTGCACAGCAAGGTATGTGTGCAAGTTGGAGCACCCATAATCGCCTTCTGCTGCTGCATTTTGTACCAACTGAACCTTCTGGATACTGTTCAAGGTCAGCTCCATGTAGGGCACAATAGAGTAGTCCAATTTAAAAATGTTATTGCTGCATAAATTGTTAGAATTAAGACTGAGAGTATACTTAATTAAAGAAACAGCTGGATTACCAACTAAAAACATTTTAAAATGTGCCTCAAGTTATTGCTTTTTAACATTGGTAATACTTAAGACAATACTTTTTGTAATGCAGAATGTAATAAGTACAAAATAATATTAAACCAAAAAAAAGTTTTAAAAGACCCCTAAAATCATCAGTCCAGTGTACTGATCTTGCTGTACTTCTTACTTCTTTGTCATCCAGACATGGATTTTCTGTTTATCCACTGCAAAGGGCTCCAATAAGATTCAGCTTGGAACTAGGCTAAGCATCTCTTTCTTCTTTCCTAAAGCCATTTTTTTCACCTGCTTCTGCAGCAAGCAAGCAATTACAGGCTTCAGTTTAGTTTTTTTCTCTTTTCCCTTTCCCTAATTTAGACTTGAAATGGAATGTTTCACAACTCTTCTGACTTGATAGTATTCTAGTACTGACATAATCTGTTGTGTGGTTGATATTAGCTTAATTATTGGTGACATTTTTCTTCAAGCACTGGAACTTACTTTCTTGCATGTTTGTTAACTTCCCTTGACTTGAGCAGGAACTGTTCTTGTTGACTTGGAGCATAACTGTCTTGTTAGCTCTCTTAGAGCATTGCTAACATATAAGCTAGCTTTGTTGGGTGGGGAATGACATGCAATATACATGTTTATTTTTTAAAAAACATTTCTTTCTCTTTGTTCCTTTTCTTTCAGTGCACAACAAAGGAGCACCCAAGCAAATAAGAAAAGAGCAATTCCAAATCAGGTACTGATTCATGTCAGATACTGATCCATTTCTCTTTCAGCAAATTGTGACTACTCTCATAGTGCTGTCTGTTGGGCACATTAATATATGATTTTGCAGAAAATTGAATAGGCTTGTGAGCATAGCACTGCATAATGCAGAAAGTAATATTTTTTCCTTATATCATCTGAAAATAGAAAATGACATGGAAGCAGATCCAATTACAAAATGTACAGTACCTCTAGGAAGTTTTTTGCTGTATGTGCTGATTTAGACTGAAGCTGTTTCTGCAAAGTGCATTTCCAGTTTCTTTGAAAAATAATCAGAAAACAATGCTAATTATACAGATAAAAAATAGAGAAAAGAAATAATGCAACCATAACATTCCTTTGAGAATTTGTCAGTCTTGAGGCACAAGACTGGGAATTTAACGTTGCATGATGGTTAGTAAATATATAATATATAGTACCAACATATATTGATTCTTGTTTGGAAAGAGTGTAATGAAACATTAACACTGTACAGTTATAATTAATAGCATGTAACTTTTTTTCTTTTACTGTTTTTTTCTACTTTACCTTTCTTTTCCTACCATTTTTATGCTTCTGCTTCCCCTTTCCCCCTCTACTCAATTTATTTTATTTTTTTCACTGTTTTGTCCCCTCATTCTGCTTTTTCTTATTTTGCCTGCACAACTAATTTTGCCAACCTCTAAAGGGTGAGATACTGGTAAGTACTTGTATAATATGCTAGTGACTGATACTTAAAACTTGGTGATGGTGATTTTCTTTCATAACAAAAATCCCAAAATAGGCCATCTTGATGCCACAAAGTGCACATTGTGCACTTAATTGTACAGAAAAGCAAGTGTCTCCAAAAAGTGTTTCAGGAGATCCGGACATGGGAACTACAGTATAGCTTTAAGCCTAGCTCCTAGTACTAAATTTGTGTGTTTATCAATGTGGCCATGAATGTGGCTTTTCATAGACTTTCTCTGTATGATGCTCAAGGGCATACAAGTTTTGTCTGAAAGGGTTTCCTGCCTGATCAGAGGATTGGACTAGAAGACCTCCAAGGTCCCTTCCAACTCTGTTGTTCTGTTCTGTTCTGTTCTGTTCTGTTCTGTTCTGTTCTGTTCTGTTCTGTTCTGTTCT